>OY744603.1:81182192-81207192 GCA_963556255.1 Allolobophora icterica | reverse complement strand
TCTGTACCTCTGATATTTTAAATATAGGTTAGGCTGCTGAAGTTGAATAGTATGTAAATACACAGGGCCCCTTGCCGAGCTTGAAAATGAAAATCATGTCTATGGGTGAAGGTCTACTAAAAAGATAAACCCAATCAATTTTGAGAGGGCTGTAGTCAGTATCAGTCTCGAAAATGTTTAGATTTGTTCGAGAAACAAAACAAAATAAAGTCTGTTTAAATGGCGAGAGTGGCAAAAATGAAAGTAATTGAACAGAGTTTGATAAATGAGTCAAGTTAGAGATGGAATTGAAAGTTAAATGATTTCATCAAGAAATTTCGGAGTTTCGAATTTAAAACTTAGAATTTAATCATACTCTGGTAAGAGAACTTAACTTAAAAGTATTTTACGGTTTTAAAATGAAAGTCGACGAAAAACTCGTGGAAAACGGATGAAAATGTGGAATCGTTTTGACGGAACTCACGCAGATGATGAGACCCGTCGTCGTTAGAACTTGGCTTCTCTCATCCTAAGAACAGAAATGTATATTTTAAGAATAACATTACCAACAGAGACGAGTTTCTATTTGCTGGTTTGTCTCTCTGTCATGGCGCTTTCAAGACGCGTGATTGGTTGAGCTACATAAAATAGCTCATAAAAGAGATGAAGATTTAAACTGTTGCGTTCTTCTATAGGAAGAAGATAATAGACTAATAATACCTTGCCGTAGATATAGTAGCTAATGTGCATTATAAGGGATGAGCGATAGTGTAGTGGTTAACATGCTGGACTGTCAATCGAGAGGTCGTTGGCTCAAATCCTCGCTGGGGTAGAAACTTCTTTAGAGGTTTCGAATCCACCTGCGCCCCCTAACCAACTCAGTTATAATGAGTATACCTACCGCTCACTGTCGGTGGAAGGATGAGACGGCGTGGGAGAGGACTAGCCAGTAGCCACTCGCTCTCACATGCCAAGGCTAAGAAAATGAAGCCGCTAACATTTAATACCCATGACTGCCTCCAGAGCTAGCTTAAGAGCCTGATCCTCTTCTTCTTCTATAGCAATTTGTCATAAATCTCGGAATTAGTTGACTGTGATATGTAAAAAGATGGATCCAAGTAATTACAGCATTTGCGACATGGAAGTTGAAAGCGATCGAGACTGGAATAGACTTCAGCGCACCTGTGCCTGTGCCAAACTCTCTAATCATGAAATTAGCTTTTTAATTACTTTGGTCATCCGTAATGGACACACGACTCTTCGCTGACCTCAACTTGAGAGGCGGTCAGTGCGTGACAAAACGTCTGGGGTCGTTGCTGCCCAAGGGAAGAAATGGAAGCTGGAAGGATGCGCAGTGGAAGTAGCTGCAGTGAAAGAAGGATTGAGGGAGGCAGGATGAAAAGGATGTATGGAGGCAGAAGCGAGAGATGTATCGAAGCTGAAGTAGATAGTAAGACACGTTCACCCACCCACCCACTCATCACCTATCCACAGAGACAGAGGGAGACAGACAGACAGACAGACACAGAGGGGAAACGAAAGATGAGACCGGAAACAATACATTGTCAGAAAATAAATTGCTATGATACGCACGTATGCAAACACACTGCACCCACACGTATATATATATATATATATATACATATATATATGTATATGTATATATATATATATATATATATATATATATATATATATATATATATAGAAGAGAGACACAGACAGACAGACAGACAGAAAGAGAGAGAGAGAGAGAGAAGAGAGAGAGAGAGAGAGAGAGAGAGAGAGAGAGAGAGAGAGAGAGAGAGAGAGAGAGAGAGAGAGAGAGAGAGAGAGAGAGAGAGAGAGAGAGAGAGAGAGAGAGAGAGAGAGAGAGAGAGAGAGAGAGAGAGAGAGAGAAGATACGGAGAACAAAAAAAGCTCACGAAAGCTGAAAGACAAGAGAGATAAATAGAAAAGAGATAGCAAAAAGTAATCGGGAAACCGAGACAGACAGACAGACAAACAGATAGACAGACAGACAGACACAGACAGAGACAGAGAGACAGAGAAACAGAGAAAGACAGAGAGCAATGCAGAAAGAGAAAGACCTAGAGGCAATAGACGAGAGAGAGAGCATCATCACCGATAACTCACAAGTCCCTGAATCCTTAGCAACAGCAGTTGAATCTCGACGGTGACAGTGACGTTGCTATGGACACCTCGAGCATCAGTGTCGTAGTGTTGCAGAAGAAACTGGAGCAGTCGTTGCTCCGTCGCACCTGCCTCTGGATTCAGCCGCTCCGTCGATGACGTCCGACCGAAGTTGTTCTGCCCACCTGTTCGAGACCACACACAGACAGCGATGCATATATATACATTCTGGCGACCACCCACATCGGGACCACACGCGAGGTGCCAACCGCCCACATATTTAATGATCACCCACAACGGGACCAAACATATGGTGGACACCCAACCGGCCCACATATTTGATGGTCTGACCACATAAGGAGCACCTATTTATTATTTAATTGTATTGCATCCACAGAAAAAATATTTGATGGCTAAACATATCGGAACCCCACACAAAGTGGCCACCCAACACAATGATAATAACAGTAAGATATCATCGGCAACAAAGGTAAACTAACATTAGTAACATAAGTAAAATAACAACTTCAGCAAAAGTAAAAATAGCAACGATAACATTAGTAAAAATAACAACGATAACAAAAGTAAAATAGCAACGATAACTAAAACAAAATAGCAACGATAACAAAAGTAAAAATAACAACAATAACAAGAGAAAAAATTTCTCTTGCTATTTAAAAGCAATGATCACAAAATTAAATAGCAACGACACATAAGTCTTAGTAAAATAACAGCGATAACAGCAGCTAGGACAACGATTAAAAGCAGCTGTATATAACAACAATGACAACAGCAATGACAACTCTTGCAGCATCAATAACAACGGCAACAAACGGAATTCTTTATTAAATGGTATTAGAATGAGCAACAGCAGGAAGAAAAACGACAACAGCAACATCAACAGCAAGGGCATAAGCAACCGCTGTTGCACCATCCTGATGATTCGGAACGCGATCAATTATATAGCGCCAGTGTAAACTAATCGGCTGTGACGGACGAGGAACTGCTGCTGCTGCTGGTGTTCATCTTCCTGGGCCGTCTGTTCCTCTCATCGTCACGCACGTCTTCTCAGACTCTGTCGCCTTTTTAACGGCGCAATATAAAGTGTCCTGTTTATCGAGTCATTCAAGACTACATTAGCAGCATTGGAGACTGAGTGGTCAGGATATCAGACGCAGACGATCGGGTTTTTGTCTGAAACTTCTTAAAACGTTTCTTGAAATGATGTCTGGGTTGAGGAGATACTGCGAGATCCTTCCGTGTTCAGAGGACTACGCTTCTGAGTAGTTTCTGCAGAGGTGTCTCAACTAATGTGTACAGTCGCTTTTCAACGCTGATGTTTCCATAATATGTTACAACGAGACATATTACACCTGTCCTACGTCTTCCCGGATTACATATTAATTATGTGTCTCTCTTGTATTTCCCTCTTGGATTGTTACCGGACGTACCCCGGGATTTTCACTCTCAATTTTGCAAATTCACAGTTCCCTTACCAATACCGTCTCTTACCCAACGTTTTCTGTCTCATGTTCCTCTACTATTATTATTCCACAAGCTTTCCACGCCAAACTGAAGTCTATGCTATAGTTCCTAACCTAATCCATCCAGTACTTCGCTTTCCAAACTCTCTTGTCCTCAACGAAACCCGCCTTAGCAGTCCCCGTCTCCTCTCTCGGGTCTTTCTGGCAGCAGGACTCGGATCTCTGCTTCACATCTCTGGACAACCCCTTTGACACGACGCAGCGCTCGTGAATAAGCTTGTGCCCTGCGCTTAACCTAAGAGTAGCGCTTTATAAATTTGGAGTTTACGATTACAGAGATTATCTACTATGCCTTGAGCATTGTCACAGTACCGCCGTAGAAGTTAACAGATTATTGTATTAATTGTTGTTGTTGTTGTTTTTGTCTGATAGAAGAATAATATTTTAATTCAGTTTAACAATTTATTTACTACACGCTCAAGGTCATAAAAATTAATCTGACGGGCAAGACATATGCTCGCGAACTAGTAAAGGGCTGTTCTCAATGTTTTAGTTGTCGGGAGGTACTGGGCGGGAGCAGGGCGTCTATCCACCGAAACCATAAGAGTAACTTACCCCTCCCCTCATCTCCCCTCCCCCGGCCACTGGATTGCAAATTCCAAAGCAGTCAACTGAAAAAAACACTCAACCATAGAACTTTTTGCTTACAGTGTTTGAGTGCAATAACTTAACAAACCAACACAGTTACTTCAACAAACAATTCAATCTTAATCCACTGGCAGTGAGGGCAGTGCATAGTCTAACTTAAAATGTTATTATGTTGTCAAACTCTTAAAGTAAGTACGCTGTAAGCAATTCTGACGGACAGACGGACCAGATATTATTCAAGGAAGAATCATAGAATGAACCAATTAGCTAATGATGGCACACACACTGACAGATCTTACCCCCCCCCCATTTCTTGGAAGGAGATTTGCTCAAAGGTTTCCATGGTGTAGACGCCTCTGGCGGGAGTTCAATACCTAGCTCTTATTCTAACTCATTAGTTAAGTACCTGAAAAGATGTTGGGGTGGGGGGTGGGTTAGGCAACTAAAATAATCTCATGAGTGGTCAGTTGTTTTGTGTGCAAAATATTTACTGCGTTCGTGTACTTTGGTATCTGTAAAATTTTCTACACCCAGATCTTTTCTGACAGCTAAAACACTGGTTATTCCAAACCAAATTAGTTCATATTCCTCTGCACCTATCCTTGTGCCAGCCTACTGAGGAGTATAATACTCCCAGGGTAGGTATCGCGATGCACGGTCTCGTTCCAGGAACAAGGAAGATAAAGTTAGGCCTACGTTCAGGTAAGCCTAATGACATCGTGTATAACGTTTCTGTAATGTTCTTAATGACCTCATGTTGGCAGTTCTTCATGATCGTATACTGTAGATTTCTGGTTTTTCCGACTACGCTTTATGGATTGTGATAGCGTTCGATATAGAAGACATTAGAAGACAAAAGAATTATTATCGGAAGACTATTTGTGTTAATCGACATCTGTAAACGTCTTAACGGCTTCGTGTAGACCGAATACCTGCGAAAACATCGTACCTTGGCGAAAGTCTTTGATTTAATTGCGTTTCTTAAAATAGGCAGACGAATCATTGTCTGGCATGACGCAGTATTTATGAGTCTTCTTAGTTAATTGGTATAAAACATCGTGGGTACACAATACATTGGCAAAACACTAAGATGCAATACTATACAATAAAAATACATAGCACAATGCAATCCGCCTTAACACAGCGTAAATATACAATACAATGCATTGCAACATGTATGTATGTATGTATGTATGTATGTATGCATGTATGCATATATGTATATAGGCATTTAAGTATGTATGTATGTATGTATGTATGTATGTATGTATGTATGTATGTATGTATGTATGTATGTATGTATGTATGTATGTATGTATGTAAATCCTCCAGAAGGAAGAACCTCCTATATGTCCGATATTTAAAAAATCCTAATGACCATAACAAAAGGAAATTTATTGAATATCGAAATAAATTTAAATCAGTAAGACTAAATGCTGAACGTGCTCACTATACTAACGAATTTCAGAAATGCCATAATGATATAAAAGCTACATGGAAAGTAATCAGAACGATCATGTTACTTGATGATAAGAAAGTGATGGTTGCCTCTCTAAATGTTAATGAAACCCTAGTAGATGATCCAGCTACAATTGCCAATGTACTTAACAATTACTTTGCCACCATAGCCGATGAATTAGCTAAGAAAATTCAATGTACACCTGGAACTTTCATGGACTTTCTGCCCCCGTCCAGGCTGAATTCTATGGGCATGACTCTGACTTCTCCGGAGGAACTTTTAAAAATCTGTAGTACTTTGAAAAAACCCACACGAAAGGTGTAGATGGTATTGACCCTTATCTCGCCTCGTCAAATTTATCGTTGATTGCTCAGCCTCTTGCAGCAATTATTAACTGCTCTCTTTTAAATGGCGTGGTTCCAAACAACATTAAAGCAGCCAAAGTCATACCTATCTACAAAAAAGGCGATAAAAATAACCCGGCCAATTACAGACCTATTTCTGTACTTAATTACTTCGCTAAATACTTCGAAAAAATTGTCTACGATCGACTTAGCAATTATATTGGTAGCTTTAACTTAATCCATCAATCTCAGCATGGCTTTCAGCAGGGTCACTCGACATTCATGGCCTTATTAGACTTAGAAGATAAAATTACCAAAGCAATCGACAATAACGAGTACTCCGTTGGAATATTTGTAGACTTAGCCAAAGCTTTCGATACCGTAGACCATGTAATTTTACTTAAAAAGTTAGAAAACTACGGTATCAGAGGCCCACTTTTAAAATGGTTCGTTAGCTATCTTGATAACCGTACCCAACGCGTTTGGATCAATGGTGCCTGGTCCGATAGCAGTGGTATTAGGTATGGGGTCCCTCAGGGCTCTAACCTCGGTCCTCTACTTTTTTTAATATATATTAACGACTTGGCAGATGTCTCCAAAACCCTTTATTTTATCTTATTTGCCGATGATACAAATATTTTTTTTGCTCATCATTCTTGGCAAACACTAATGCAAATAATAAATTCTGAATTAATACTAATTAATAACTGGTTCTCAGCTAACAGGCTCTCCCTGAATATAGATAAAACAAGCTTTATCGTATTTAAATCTCACAGAAAGATCAGGCCAATTGATCTCTCCCTAGAAATTGCAGGTACCCCCCTAACACAAGTAGAGTCAACCAAATTCCTTGGCATTCTGGTGGATAGACACTTGTCCTGGAACGACCATATAAATTACATTTCCCTGAAATTAGCAAAGAATATTGGAATACTTAAGCGGATCTCTTACTTGCTCCCCACATCCATCCGGTTAAACTTATACTATACATTAATTCTCCCTTATTTAAGCTATTGTAATTTAATTTGGGCAACTAATTATGAATCGAGGCTACACAAACTAGTGATTCTCCAAAAGAAAGCTGTTAGACTCATCATGGGAGCCCCCTATGGGTCCCATACTCGTCCTTTATTTCATCACCTTAAATTATTGACCATAAATCAAATTCGTTCCCTACAAATAGGAACCTTTCTTTATCGATTTGAAAATAGGTCATTACCGGATTCATTCATGAATTACTTTATCCTAGGCTCACAGCTACACTCTCATAACACCAGGAATGCTCTCGCCTACCGCTCTGACAAAGCTCGTACCAATGCAAGGGTGTTTAGTATAAAATATTATGGGCCCAAAATCTGGAATGCCCTGCCTATTGATATACGCTGTTCGCCAAATCCCTACTTATTTAAGATTCGATTGCGCAAGTACCTTCTGAATGTGGTATGAGTCTCCCTAGTCATTAGAATTGATCATTGTGTTTCTTATATACTGATTTTTTTCCCTTATATAGTTTGTTTGTTTTTGTTCTCTTGATATTGCGTGAACACGCACATAGGTAAACTTAAGTATATATAATTTTGTGTTAGTTAAGGTTAGTTAAGGAATGCATACTATCAATCTCAACCTAGCCTCTATATAAGTTAATTGTAAAGCCGATTGGCTTAAATTGATTGTGAATGAATGTAGTGAGGCTACCCTTCGATCCTGTCAGTCATATTGTTCATTGGTACATATATCTATTTAGGTGTCCCTAGTTAGCGGGATGTATATCCCTTGGGGGCCACCTTTTGCCGCCAATGACAAGTTTTTTTACCGCTGTGTACACTACTTTTTCTGTTTTAATTGTCAATCATACTGCTATTTTACAGTCACTGTACTCTGTTATAATTGTCATTTGGATGCAATAAAGATTTTTGATTGATTGATTGATTGATGTATGTATGTAGTTATGTATGTATGTATGTATGTATGTATGTATGTATGTATGTATGTATGTATGTATGTATGTATGTATGTATGTATGTAGTTATGTATGTATGTATGTATGTATGTATGTATGTATGTATGTATGTATGTATGTATGTATGTATGTATGTATGTATGTATGTATGTATGTATGTATGTATGTATGTGTGTATGTATGTATGCATGTATGTATGTACTTGGGATTTTATAGAGCGCAAGAACATTTGTAAGAAGCTCTCAGAAGAGCTTTGCATATATATGGCTGTCGAAGAGATTTAACAGATACGTCTTAGCAAACGGACAAGAATGTTTTTTGGGCCGAGTTAGCAAGAATAGTGAGAGTGCTCACAGGTAGACTTCGAAAGGGAAGGACAGTGCGCATGGATGCGAGGAACCTCTAGATCTCCATGGGCAGACGAAAGACGCAATTGACGACCAAATTGGGTGCCAACCGGCACAAACAACTTTTGTATGCTTCCATCCTCAGAACTTGCTTTCTACCCATGCAGAGGAATTGTCATCCTTATCCTCAGGAATTGTCATCCTCATCCTCAGAAATTGTAATCCTCATCCCCAGGAGTTGTCATCCTCATTCTCAGGAATTGTCATCCTGATCCTCAGGAATTGTCATTCTCATCCACCGGAATTGTCATCATTCTCATCCACCGGAATTGTCATCATCCTCATCCTCAGGAATTGTCATCATCCTCATCCTCAGGAATTGTCATCATCCTCATCCTCAGGAATTGCCATCGTCATCCACAGGAATCACCATCCTCATCCTCAGGAATTGTCATCATCCTCATCCTCAGGAATAATTGTCATCCTCATCCACCGTAATTGTCATCCTCATCCTCAGAAGTCGTTGCTCTCGCTCTCCTCTTTTGAAATATACCAGATGGTCGTCTTGTAAGCAGTTCCATCAACTACACGAGGCTCTATACGCTGGCGATACACAGCCCTTCTTTATTAAAATAAGAATATGTAATTGACAGAGCGAGGGGCAAGCGGTTATTGCCAAATAAATAACACAAAATCTGACGACTTGCCATTGCGGTCGGTTTAGTTTCGACGGCTAAATAAATATTGATCAGGGAAAATCCCTTTTGTATGGCACTTCTGGAGCCATTTATTGTATTGTCTCGTGTCTTATTGTCTAGTTTTGTGTTGTATTGTTTCTTATTTGATTGCTTAGTGTTATTTTGAAGTTAGGCTGCTCACTCGGCGTGGATGACTGGCACGATGAGAGATGTAGAATCGTTGCGGAGGCAAGCAGGTAGTAACTGAAAGTGACTCCATCTCTCCACCAAAGGACACACGACAACATGGCGTTCGACTAAAATACAAACACAGGATTTTTTAATTAATCGCCTGCAAAATTGAAGTTGTGGTCCCTTCCAGGAGCGGATCCAAGGGGTGGGGGAATCCGGCCATGGCCACCCTTTGATATTTACACAGGACGCCCCCCATCACGAAGCAGACATTACTATATATATATAGGCTTCATCTAATAATAGACTGGCAACAACAATGCAGGAACCGTACTGTGAGTGGAACGACGAGATTAACGAATTAACAAAAATTGTTTTAAGGGCATGCATATAGGCTACCAATTACACAAATTAGCACATGACTCTCTTACTAACGCAAGAAAATGATTTTGGCTCCCCTCATAAACCTTCTGGATTCGTCGTTGGACTCCCTTCTGGGTGTGCAATTTGTATCTCAATTACCTGTTTATCCAAGATACCGTGTAGGCCTCTGTTCGGTAAATGTTTCAATTCAACAACTGTAAGATGAGCCATATATTTTGCTGAACACGGAACTCGGTATGTCATCAAAACATAATGCGACATCTAACGACGCAAATTGTCTCGTAGTAGAACAAAGTTAATGTGGCCAAGGGATTAATAAGAGATTTCTGTTCGATTAGACAGAGAAAATGCCTGGTTAATAGACAATAATTTATATGCATATATAAAAATAATTATATATATATATATATATATATGCACACAAATACTACGTTGGTACATAGATATGCATGTATCAATCAATCAATCAATCAATCAATCAATCAATCAATCAATCAATCAATCAATCAATCAATCAATCAATCAATCAATCAATCAATCAATCAATCAATCAATCAATCAATCAATCAATCAATCAATCAATCAATCAATCAATCAATGAATCAATCAATCAATCAATCAATCAATCAACTAGACATTTATATAGCGCGCTCTTGGTCGCTCTTCAAGATAATTATTGCTTTCAGCCCAGCCTCAACAAAAGAAAACAGCCTTAAGAGCAGAGAAAAAAGAGGTGGACGAGTCCCGAGAGAGAGACCGCAATTTGAGAGGAAACCCGTTCCAGATAGTGGGACCGGCATCAAAGAAAGCTCGCTGTTGCATGGTTGCAGTCCGAGCGAAAGGAACATGTAAGTCACCACGCACGGTAGAACGAAGTGAACGGCAACCAAGAAGTACGGACGCTGGAAAGAAAAGCTTACGTAGATAGAAAGGAGCGTGACCAAGCTGACACTGCCAGACAATATATAGGCAACCCGATAGACAATGCGTTGCGGAAAAGGAAGGCAGTGGAGCCAGAATTATATATATATATATATATATATATATTTATGTATGTATTACTGTTTATGAATATACTGTATATATGTATGTATATGATGCATGTATGTATATAAACATTGATATAGCGCCTATGTTATTACAGGCACTGTGATTAACAGTCGGACATCTAGCGTCCCTGGTCGACAAAAGAATCCAGTTTCCACGACAGTGACTGGATCTGTAGGCTGAAGGGTCGAAACAGCCACAACAACAACAACAACGATGCCACTCCTCTCTTCTCCTTTCCATGACTCTGTGATATTTTGATCTCCTCCGGTAGAACGACTGTTAATGATATGTCATAGAATGAACATTTATCTTTCAATTCCTATTTACCGCGGCTATCTCACCACCAGCTGCTGACTCCAAGCGACATCTGAGGCAGTCAACTGATGACGATGTCGCTTCACTTACTCCATCATCTACGACCCGTCTTTATGTAGCGCCAGTGCCTAGATAAAAGAGTCGTTTGCAGCTGGACCTGTTTTGCTCGGAAATTGTTATGCTGTGATCACTGCAGCTGTTGCTATAAATGTTGCTATTGTTGCCTTAATTGCTGCTATTGTTGTGGCTGTTCTGTTGCTTTGAAGGCAACAGATGTCATTGTGCTGTCATCGTGTTACGTTTATGTGATCATTGTTGTCGTCGCTGTATTGTCATTTCGTTGTCGTTGTATCATTGTTGTTTTCGTTGCTGCATTGTCATTCTGTTGTCATTCTAATCTAATCTTAGATAATCTAATAACTTCAAACAATGTATATATGTATGTATGTATGTATGTATGTATGTATGTATGTATGTATGTATGTATGTATGTATGTATGTATGTATGTATGTATGTATGTATGTATGTATGTATGTATGTATGTATGTATGTATGTATGTATGTATGTATGTATGTATGTATGTATGTATGTATGTATGTATGTATGTATGTATGTATGTATGTATGTATGTATGTATGTATGTATGTATGTATGTAGGCCTATGTATATATGCATGTATGTGTATATGTATGACAAGAGATGACATCAATTGGAGGTTGCCTTAAGTGAAACCGCGGTCAAGGTCATATTCCCTTAGAGACTCGAGGTCGAGAAAAATCAGAAGTCAAGCTACGAATGGCAAGCAAGCTGGAACAGAAAAGTTCTAAGTTTGGCTCTGAATTAGATGATAAAAGTTGACTTTGATCGACTGCAATGTTTTCTGGTATGAAGTGTAAGTAAGTAGCGAGGTAGGTTGGCTCTTCTGAGTTCACTGTTTTCTTAACTATAGGCCTAATACAGATCTTATACAGAATTACGTTTGTGTTGTCACTGTTGCTAACATTATGCCGTCATCGTTGTCGTCACTTCGTCGTCATTGTTATCGTCATTGTGTCGTCATCACGTCCTCTTTGTTGTCATTATGCCATCGTTGTCGTCATTGTGTCGTCATTGTTATCGTGTTGCTGTTGTCATCGTTGTCGTCATTGAGTCGTCATTGCTGTCGTTATTTTGTCGTCGCTGTTGTAGTCACTGTGTTGTCAGTGTTATCGTCATTGTTTCGTCAGTGCTATCGTCATTGTGTCATTAGTGTAATCGTCATTGTGTCGTCATTTTATCTTCATAGTTATCGTCATTGTGCTGTCATTGTTGTCTTCATTGCTACCGTTATTGTGTTGTCAGTTTTATCGTCATTGTGTCGTCAGTGCTATCGTCGTTGCGTCGTCATTGTTATCGTCATTGTGCCGTCAATGTTACCGTCATTGTGTCCTCGGTGTTGCTATCAATGTTTCGGTTATTTCGGGGTCTTATCCGTCCGCTGACTTAATTTCATTTTCCTTCAGCTCCTGTCCCACGAATAATTAATGTTGGCACTCTGATGACATCCGAGACTGCTATTCAGCCGGCAGACGACTTTTTCGAAACCTCGCCGGTGTTTCCTTGAAAGGATTATGACTCGGAGCCTATCTAGATTGAACGCTAGACATTCTGAAAGACAATGTCTGGCAGTATTAGACACAAACGCGGTCGACGGGAATCCATCGGCTGCGTGTTCTCCGTGTGTGCGGGAGCTCACCAGTGATTACTTATAGTTTTCTGAGCACTGGTTGTTTATTGATTATGTTATTGTTCTTACAATTGCATCTGTTAGGCAGACGCAGGCAGCGCCATCTCAAGATACTTGAAACGCGTTCTAGGAAGTGTCTATAGGTATATATATATATATATATATATATATATATATATATATATATATGTGTGTGTGTGTGTGTGTGTGTGTGTGTGTGTGTGTGTGTGTGTGTGTGTGTGTGTGTGTGTGTGTGTGTGTGTGTGTGTGTGTGTGTGTATACAGACATGCAAATGTGGAGAGCGCAGTGATAGATTAAGTGCGGTACGATGATAGAGATATCATCTACAATTCTACATGGATATTATTGGAATGCAAAGGGACAATAGAAGAGAGACAACAAATACAGCAAGATAGATGGATGGATGGATGGATGGATGGATGGATGGATGGATGGATGGATGGATGGATGGATGGATGGAAGGATGGATGAATGGATAGACATAGAATTTCTAAATAGAGAAGGAGAGATAGACATTGAATTCTAAATAGAGAAGGAGAGATGGTAGAAAAAATTAATAGATATAGACAGACAGACAGACACACCGACAGACAGTGGAAAGAGGTTATGAAAACGTAGAGATAAAAATATAAAGACAGACAGGCAGTGGAAACAGAATTTCATCAGCGCACTGGATCAGGAGTCCAACATTTGGAGGTTTCAGAATGCTGAGTGAACTCCGTTAAACAAACAAGCAGACAGACAGAAAGACAGACAGGCAGTTAGACAAACAGATAGGCAAATAGACAGATTGAAAGACAGACATACAGAAAGATACCTACACAGACAGACAGGCAGACAGACAGGCAGAGAGAAAGACAACTAGACAGACAGAAAGTCAGACAGAAAGATAAGTATACAGACAGACAGAAGGATGACTAGACAGACAGACAGACAGAAGGGCAACTAGACAGATAGGCAGATAGACAGGTAGGAAGACATCCAGACAGACAGAAAGACACCAATACAGGTAGACAGACAGACAGACAGACAGGCAGAGAGAAAGACAACTAGACAAACAGACAGGCAGAGAGAAAGACAACTAGACAGACAGACAGGCAGACAGACAGAAAAAAAGACAAGTATACAGACAGACAGAAGGATAACTAGACAGTCAAGCAGAAGGACAACTAGACAGACAGGTAGACAGAGAGACAGACAGAAAGACAACTAGACAGACAGACAGGCAGACAGACAGAAAGACACCTATACAGACAGGCAGGCAGACAGACAGACAGAAAGACAACTAGACAGACAGGCAGACAGACAGAAGGACAACTAGACCCAGGTGAGACAGACAGACAGACAGAAGGACAACAAGACAGACAAACAGGCAGGCAGACAGAAGACAGAAAGACAACTATACAGACAGACAGACGGACAGACAGACAGACAGAAGGACAACTAGACCGACAGAGAGACAGACAGACAGAAGGACAACAAGACAGACAAACAGGCAGGCAGACAGAAGACAGAAAGACAACTATACAGACAGACAGACGGACAGACAGACAGACAAAAGGACAACTAGACTGACAGAGAGACAGAAGGACCCGGGCAGATTCAGATTTACTGACTTTTGTGCGCCTGTTAAATATAATAAATTAAATTAAATTAAGAAAAATGACAGATGTGTTTTAACTCTTATCTTCGGTCGGTTGGCCTTCATCGTTCGTTGTTAGCTACAGGTTGGTTTGGCACTAGACAATCTGTGTGTCTCTGCAGCGGCCACAATGACTGTGCTCTTTCAACGGACAATTTACGGATATCAGCGTTTTGGCTGCACAATTTTCTTGCTGCGGAAACTGGACCTGCTGATGGAATTGCGCATCACCATGGTTACAGCTCAGGCGTCAGACAGAAGGCAAGATGATATGAGAGATAGAGAGAAATATATGTAGATACAGATACAGGGAGAGAGGCAGAGGAGGAGGGCGAGAGCCTGAAATAGAGAAATATAAAGGGGGTATAGATAGATACTATAGATAGACAGATAGATGGATTGATGGATGGATGGATGGATAGATGGATGGATGGATGGATGGACGGACGGATGGATGGACGGAGAGATAGATAGATAGATAGATAGATAGATAGATAGATAGATAGATAGATAGATAGATAGATAGATAGATAGATAGATAGATAGATAGATAGATAGATAGATAGATAGATAGATAGATAGATAGATAGATAGATGGTTACATGGATAGATAGATAGATGGATAGTTGGATAGTTGGATAGATATATAGATATATAGATAGATAGATAGATAGACAGACAGACAGACAGACAGACAGACAGACAGACAGATAGATATGATTGTTGATTGGCTGGTTCTTTGTATAAGTTGTTTGATGTTAGATGATCCTATCATCAATGGTCGCATCAGGTGGAAATGGCAAAGAAAAATCGTAATCCATTTGAGAAAGCCAGGTTGAAACGCGATCGATCAGAGGAATCAGAAGCCAGTCTACGATTGGTTGAAAGAGATGAGTCTTAACTTTAGACCCAAATGACGTCAAAGAATGACGTCAAAGAATTGACAAATTACATAAAAAAAACTAGAAGAGTATCATCAATGACGCGCCCACGCACACACGTAGCGCCCAACCAACAGATTCCCGTCCATAGTTGGCATCATGTTCATATATTTGATATATATACGTATATATATATATATATTACATGCATGTAATATATACATATATATATATATTACATGCAAACGTACGTGCATACACACAAACAAAACACATACATACACGGTGAGTCATAAAAAACGTGTCCCTACATATTTTACTGTAACTTCGTCAGATATCAGATTATGTCAAAGAAATTTTAAATAAAGATAGAAGAGTTATTACTGAGCATTAAGAAATTAAAGTTTCTTTTCAAATTGACCTCCTGGGCATCCACGCATGCGCGAAGACGCGTACGCCACTGCTTGACTGACTCATCAATGATGTGCTGATCCCTTTCGTCCCATGCCTCCAAAATTTGATGACGCAACTCGTTGACAACATGTATTCGATATATGAAAACCTTATCTTGCATGACACTCCATATTTTATAGTCCACCGGATTTAAATCAGGGATGTTAGGTGGCCACAAAGTAGGCGGAATTAAATCAGGTGTTTCAATTAGCAGTAACTCAGCAGTCTCCAGAGCTCTGAGATCTGCTGAAAGTTGGTCGAGTGCGTAAAAGATGATTTGCTGGAACGTCCCTCTTTCTTGTACCGGCGGATGCGTAAATGCGATCATTCTGATTGTTACTGGGTGCTGCTGCTACAGTAAAGAGTTTTCATCAGTAATCGAGATGAAATTGACTAGGCTTGCAGGATACAACCTCAATAGCTGACTGGAAAGTTGGAATCTTGCTTGTTTGTTAGCCTCTGGGAGTTCTTGAACGAGTCGTTTCCTTAAACATGCAAAAGTAAATCAATCTAAAAGAATTCTCGTAACCAATGACTGGCTGACTCTTATTTCTCGAGCTATTTGTATCCGCGCAATCTGTGCACGATGCGTTGGCGGCACATCTTCCTGGCTGAGCACCAGCTATTCAGCCTGTTCAACTATGTCGACCGTTCTGGCCATTAATTTAGCGGGCGGCCTCTACCTGGTTGACGACAAAAGACTCAGTTTTATCGGTCTTTGAAAGGAGAACATTTAATCCACCATTAATTAATCCACCCTTTAATCTGAAAATTCCTTTCAAAAAGTTTCGCATCGTAATTTTTATTCTTTCTTTAAAATGGTATGACATGTTTATCTTCGTCGGTAAACACCATTTCGTCGGGGTTGTCGTGATGTAATTATAGTTTAGGCTGGTCCAGCTTTTTATTTAAAAAAAATAATTTATGTAGCACTTAGCTAGATTATCAAGCGTCATTATTCTGAAATTTCATTAAAATTGATGGTTATCAGCATGAGTTATGTTAAGTTATGGAGGGGCACTTTTTTTAATGACTCACCGTGTACATACACCCATATGCACAATGCACATAGTCAAATAGCGGTCTAAAATACGTCAACCAGTCTAAGGCAATCAATATAATCATGCACTCATTCATAGGATTTATATGGCGCCCTTTCAGGCTACATGTTCACAGGTGATCTTTTAACACAGCCCAGACGATAGAGTACAGTCCATGAAGAAGAGATGTAACCTAATGCTGGGGGCAAGAGTCATCAAACACCAGAAAAATACTTAAAGCAGCGAGCTTAGGACTGAAAATTTGTATTTATAATTAGTAACTTCTATTGCGCCGGTGTCTAATACACAAGACATCAGCAGATGACACACTAAAAGACAAGCCGTAATCAGGTCAATATCCAGTAGATTAGTCCGTAAGACAGAAAGGCCAGAACACTCTCGGCCGCGCAGTCGCGAAAATTCTCAAACACCACCACATAATCTCTGTTCTCAAATCAGTTCATTGGCTAAAAGTTCCTCAGCGCAAAATTGTATCTCTTGCCTACAACGCCCTTCAAACTGCTCAACCCTCTTACACTCGCCAACTATTCACCTTCTAACCGCCCAGATCTACTCGCTCCTCATCGTTACATTTTTATCTCGGCTTCGAACAGGTATATCCTCCTCACTGAAATTCTCCAACCGCTCCTATAGTCTATGATGCGTGCACGAGCTCTTTGGAATGGTCACCCATACGATATCCGCCAAGTTGCTCATCCTCCTATCTCGTATATTAATCTAAACTCTGTGTGTGTGTGTCTGTCTCTGATTCTCTGTCTGTGTCTCTCTGTCTGTGTCTCTTTCTTCCATCAAAACAGTCCACGCGCAGATTTACGTTCATCCTCATCTGTCCTTAATTCGCCCCATTAATTATTGATTTAGTTAATCCACCTTCAACACAACCCATTCATTGCAGTATATGTATGTATATATATATATATATATATATATATATATATATATATATATATATATATATATATATATATATATATATATATATATATATATATGTATATATATATATATATATATATATATTAAATTTTTATTTACATAAACGTGCACTGGGTAATATATATATATATATATGTATATATGTTACAGGCAATTCGTAAAACCAGGGATTTTGTAAAATCCCTGAAATTTTTAGGTACTTTGTAAAATCCCTGATTCACTCAGGCACTTTACAAAATCCCTGAAAAAACCAGGGATTTTGTAAAATCCCTGAAATCAGAAGACGAAAATTTGACAGATTACCTGAAATGAAAATGACGAACATAATCGATGTTTATTACGCAAACAAACCCTATTTTCAAGGGATCGACAGTTTAAGATGGTTTTTTATTTTTAGTTTAATTCTCATGTTGTACAACCAGGAATTTTGTAAAATGTCTGACAGTTTATTATGCAAAGAAGTGTTATAAGTCAAACGATTACCATTTTTAGATGGTATTTTATTTTAAGTTCAGTTCTACATCAGTTTTTGTTGTCACACGACATACTCGAATGGTTTCGACACTTGACTTTTCCTTTGAAAAATTTAAACTTTTAAGTTGCAAATTAATTGAAGTTGTTGATACATCACAAATTAATAAACAATCCGGCTCGACAACTTTACTTTCTCTTTTAAAAATTTGCAGCTATTTGTCTTGCAGCACTCAGTAGACTTTGAAGTTGCAGGATAATTGAAGTTGTTGATACTTCACAAATTAGTAAACAATACGGCTCGACATCTGCACTTTCCGTTTGAAAAAGTTGTCCCTATTTGTTTCGCAGAACTCAGAGAACTTCGATTGTCTATTTACTTATAATTCTTTGATGTGCCGTCGCAACAATTAGAAATTGACCGAAATATTTTCCGATTGGCTGAGATTAACTGTGGTCAGACGAGTACCCTTAATTGCTATAAATTAAAACCCAGCAAGAACTATTTCATTTCTGGTTATCCTTTGGTTAGGTCAGTTCTAAACAAAATGGATAGTGAGCATAATATGACAGAGGTAAAATTTATGGAACAGTTGCTTGTTATGTACAATGCCGATAAGAAACAGCGCTGATTAAGAAGGAAACGTACTTCGATTTGATTGATGAGCTGAAAGAAGCGATGAAGGATACAACAACAAAGACCAGTACTACATCCTAAAACGGTTAGTGACATCAGATAACTGTATTGCGATCATTCCTACTGGTGGGAAGAACATATATAATAAGAACATGCATAATAAACTGTCAGACATTTTACAAAAATTCCTGGTTGTACAACATGAGAACTAAACTTAAAATAAAATACCATTTTAAACTGTCGATCCCTTGAAAATAGGGTTTGTTTGCGTAATAAACTTCGATTATGTTCGTCATTTTCATTTCAGGCAATCTGTCAAATTTTCGTCTTCTGATTTCAGGGATTTTACAAAATCCCTGGTTTTTTCAGGGATTTTGTAAAGTGCCTGAGTGAATCAGGGATTTTACAAAGTACCTACAAATTTCAGGGATTTTACAAAATCCCTGGTTTTACGAATTGCCTGTAACATATATATATATATCTATATATATATGCAGTCTTGTTGTCCTCGAGACCAAGATCTTGGTCTCGAGTGCACTCGAGTTGTTTTTAAAAGTCTTGGTCTTGGCCTTGAGACCAAAAGTCTTGG
Organism: Allolobophora icterica; assembly: GCA_963556255.1. Taxonomy (NCBI): domain Eukaryota; kingdom Metazoa; phylum Annelida; class Clitellata; order Crassiclitellata; family Lumbricidae; genus Allolobophora; species Allolobophora icterica. Next base: position 81,187,800 of record OY744603.1, on the reverse strand, counting down.
TCTTGAGTTTCGAAGTCTTGGTTTTGAGGTTTAAAGTCTTGGTCTTGGTCTCGCAAGACCAAGACCAAGACTCGGCTGTCAATTTGAACAGTCATTTAACAACACTCAAGAATTTAAAAATTTATCAAGCCTGTTTGCGTCATACGACAAATACCTACGGACGGATACATGTCTTGTTGGTCAGGAAAACCTATCGGCAGCAGCAACAGTAATGCTATATCTGAAAGCCCTGCCGAGATTTTTTTATGAAGCCAGACGGTCTGATAAACCATGGAAGGATTTCAAAAGACTCACGAATTGTACATTTACATCCAGTGCTTGAAAAGCTACTGTGTGTGTGCCAGCGACTTCAGCAACTGTAGAACGTAATCCTATAGTATAAGGCCCACAAAGGACGTCTTGGTCAGAAAATTCTGAGCGAATTCGTTCTTTATAAAATACAAAAGGCATTAGGAAAAACATTTTGCATGAAGGACTTTTGTAAATAATAATTCGAAATTCTCAGCAGTCTGCATTTACAGTTAATTTGTTGAATAAAATAGGACTTACGTTTTCATTCAAATAGCGAGTACATGTATTCCGACTTGACAATTTTTTAGTAAGGAATAGAAGTCTTGACCTGATTGTGATATTTTGGTCTTGGTCTAGGTCTTGAGGTTCAAAGTCTTGGTCTTGTCTTGAGGTTCAAAGTCTTGGTCTTGAGGTTCACAGTCTTGGCCATGGTCTTGGTCTTGAGGTCTAAGGTATACGTTATTCAAGAATACTATGTGTATTGTGTAGCTATATATCCAATGCAAACCGCTCTGAGATTTTGCTATTTTCAGTCACAGTTAACATTTTTGCTTTAATTTCTCTTCAATCTGTGGTTAAGTTTCTCTTACTTTTCCAGTTAATTTCTTGATAAGATAAGGTACGGTAAGTTTTAGTTCTTCACATTTTTGAGTTTTGAGTTTAGAGCCTGTCTGTCTGTCTATGTTTCTCTCTCCGTTATCATAACCTCATCCCTCTACTAAGCCCTATTGAACCATATGCTAGTAATTCCCTATACGCCAATCCGTCTTAGCCACTGCCCGTAATCTCTTAGCGATTAGCCCCCTCCTGCTTTACGCTCGCAAGCACAGCCATTACGTACTTAAGTACAACAGCAACATTAAGTGCAACAGCAACCTTAAGTACAACAGCAACATTAAGTGCAACAGCAACCTTGCCCGATTGGTGCTCTACATAAAATCGGCTCACATCGTCGTCGAGGCAGGTTTCCCGTTAATTATTTCCTCGGCTAATATGCGGGGGGTCAGTCCCTCCCATCAGCGATTCCTCCGTCGTTCACGTCCCGCCTAACTATACTCCGATTTACTGTTCAAACATCGACTGCAGCTCTCCCTATTTGAGTCTACGACAGAGCCAAACGATTTTGCTTCCAGCACTCCAACCACTCCAGCCGTCCAACAGTCCTTCCGTCCACCCGTTAGTCCGTCCGTTGGTGCCTGTCTGGCTATGTCTGCCTGCCTGTCTGTCGGTCTTTCTACTTGTCTGTCTGTCTACCTCTCCGCCTGTATGTCTGCCTGTTTGTCTGTCTTGAGGTTTAAGGCCTGCCTAACCAGCCTGCCAGCCAGCTTCCCTGACTGTCTGCCTGCCTGTCTCCATGTCAGCCTGCCTATCCGTTTGTCTGCCTACCTGTCTGTCTGTCTGTCTGCCTGCCTGCCTGAGTCTCCTAATTCACTTCTTGTTGGCTGTTCGCTGTGTTCTGCACGATCTTCAACTGTTTCATTCTATTCTAATCCACTGGAAATTGCATTCCTCGCCCGCCAGCAACGGCTCTGTCGTCTGAACACGACTCATGTTCAACGGCTTTTGCCTTTAGATTCTGCCGTCCTTCTGTCCGCCCACCTGTCTGGTTGCGTCTGCGCCTTACTGTGTCTTTGTATGTATGCATTTGTGTGTATGGTTTTGTATGTATGCATAATGCATGTCTGTGTCCATCTCTGTTGGCTGTGTGTATAGCTTTCTGCCTGTCTGTGTATATGCGTCCTTGTCCTTGTTTGTTTGTTTTTGTATGCATGCTTTGTATGTATGTTTTTTGTATTTATATATAATATGTGTGTCTATATATCGCTGTCTACTATATCAATCTTTATTGTCCAGTGCTTTTTTCTGCCGGAACGCTCCGGAACGGCGTTCCGGCATCTTTTTCAGCTATTATAAAAATCTAATTACTTAAAAAAAGAATAATTTAATTATTTTAATTTAGTGTGACGTCAAAATTTTTTAAGGAGGGTCTCACCGAGACCCCTCTTATACCCCAAACCCAGTTTTTTTCTTGGGCTTCGCCCTCGATTTAGGTTTTCCATAATTGTTCAGTTACGGAACCTTTGTCTCTAGAAAAACTGCACTGCTATTATTGTCTAACTGTCTGTGTGTCTGTCTGTACGTATGTCGTTCCTTATATCTGTCTGCTGTTTGTTGTCTGTATCTCTGTATGTATGTCTGTTTATTGTGTCAATACCTGTTGCTTGTACGTTTACGTGTCAGTGTTTGTACATCTGTCTAGCTATTTGTCGATCTTCTGTCTATTTTTCTATCTGTCTGCGTGTCTGTATGCCTGAGTGTTCCTCTGTGTTTGTCTGTCTGTATGCTTAGTCTGTCTACCTTGTCAGTGTCTTTGTCTGTGCCTCTACCTTGTTCTACACCTCCTACCATGGTCTACATATCTCTGCTGTCTCGTAGTCCAGTGAACTCCATGTATTTTGAAGATTTATTTTTGTATTTGTCACATGTTCTATATGGAATGTCTGCCTATATATCGGTGTCACCATTATCTGTCTGTCTGTCTGTTTGTTTGTTCTTCTCTGTCCGTTGTTCAGTTTTGCATTGTTTGCATCTTTTTGTTAGTCTGTATTTTCTGTAGACTTGTTTCTACCCTTGTCAGTCAGTCAGTCAGTCAGTCAGTCAGTCAGTCAGTCAGTCAGTCAGTCAGTCAGTCAGTCAGTCAGTCAGTCAGTCAGTCAGTCAGTCAGTCAGTCAGTCAGTCAGTCAGTCAGTCAGTCAGTCAGTCAGTCAGTCAGTCAGTCAGTCAGTCAGTTATTTGATCAGTCAATAACTCAGAGAGTAAGCCAGCCAATTAGTTTGCCACACAGTAACTCTATTTGTCCGTCTATATCTGTCTATGTCTGTCTCTCTCTGTCTCTCTGTCTCTCTCTGTTCATCTGTTTCAAAACGAGTTGCAAGCGGTGCTTAGCGCAAGCGAATGTCAATAGATGGCTGTAGAGGAGTGGAATGAAAACGAGATCGATTCCAATAACAGAGAATCTCTAAAAAGCATTAATACAGAGCTACCGGCCGACAACGACCTCGATCCTCTCGACCCTCCTTTCATCGACCCCTCGACCCTCCTCTTCTCCGCCCCCTCGACAATTCTCTCATCGACCCTCCTCTCATCGATCCTCCTCTCCTCGACCCGACTCTCAGCGACCCTCCTCTTCACTCCGTTTCTCCCTCGCAATCAGCCGATTTGCCCTGTTCGCACTTCCTATATTTCATGTTGTCTTCATTCCTTTGGGCTCTCTCCTTCGACAATTCCTTTTGCTCTTCCAGTTAACCTTTAATGAACCATTCCATCCTCCTCTTTCTCCTTATCCTTGATCCTCTTCCTCTCCTTCTCCCCTCCTCCTGCTCCTCCTACTCTCTTTCTCCACCGCCTACCCTTCTTCCTCTTTACTTCCTCTCTTCATATTCCTTCCAATCCTCCTCTGGATGCGTCCTCTCCTCCTCTATGGTACTTCCTACTTGGCGCCATCCTTCCTTTTCTAATTTACACCATTCCATCCTCCTCCTCTTATCGTGCTCCTCCATCATTCCCATTCTCCATGTAGACACCGCGATGAAGAAGTCAATTGGAGTGTTGGTGGCGCCACTCTCGTCTGCCTTCTGATCACATTAAGTTTAAGCAACAGTGCAAACTTGTGCGAAAACTTATTTCATCTGCCAAATCTGCCTATTTAACTAATTTAAACGCCGCAAAAGTTATGCACACCAAACACCTTAAGTAAATTGCTCCATCGGGAGAAGTTACAATGCCCCTCCTCCCCTAGGTATCACAGATATAATCTCAAAATCATCACTTTTGTTCTAACAATTAAAAATACAACACTCAAACTAAGAATTATAAGTATCTAATGTTTCACGGTACAAAATTAATATAAAAAATAAAACATTCAATTAGTTTAAAGTTTAACTAGTTTTCTTAACAGAATTTTAATACATTTTTCGGTAATTGAAGAAAGACTTCCATATATCACAACAGGATCTTGCAAGTAAATTCTTGACCTTTTTATAGACAAAATTTATGATTCTGGTATACAGCTTAAATTGGTCAGTTCCTTGCACTGGACAAATTCCTCCATCCAAACTCTAAACCTCCTATCATGGACTAATTTCTGCCAACTACTCTAGAAGAGGTTCCAAAATTAAGTCTAATCGTTTCTTCGCCTGGCAAACCGGTCTCCTTGACACCATTCCTACTTGGTTTCTGAAAGAGTGCTTTGAGGTCCTGGGTCCATCGATTATCAATTTCTCATTGCACGAAGGATCCTTCCCATCTGCATTTGCTCATGCCATAGTTCATTCGCAATCAAAACCATATTTTTCATATAAATTAAACAGATTTGTTCTGGGAGTAAATGTATTTCAGCTATTGTAAACGAAAACTGCGTGTAAACGAAAACTGCCGAAGAAATAGCTATTAATTATTACGTATTTAAGGTGATCGAAACAACTTTATAAAACTTTATAAATGCCCATATACAATACAATACAAAAAGAAAAGCATTTAATACATGTTAATTGGCCATGGTTAATGCGGCACACTGAAAACTCGCTTCATACGGATGGCAATAAGTCAAACATTCTGAAGCTGCAGAGAGTTCAGAACTCATTGGCTAGAACCATAACTAATACATCCAAATATGAACATATAAAACCTGTGCTTAAATCTTTGCATTGGCTTCCGGTTCAGCACAAATTTAATTTCAAATTGGGGTCATAGTTTATTAAACTTTGAACTTTGGCCAGCTACAATACTTAAAATCAGTTCTTATTACCCAGACTTATCATTATTCAACGAGGTCATCTGATTATCTTTCTTTGTTCATAACTAAATCAAGAACTGTTCTTGGTGAAGGAGCTTTTTCGGTTGCTGAACCTACTTTTTGGAACTCTCTCCCTGTGGCTGTGCGCTCTGCTCAGTCGCTTGTGTCATTTCGTTCTCAACTTAAAACTCTTTTAAGTTGCTAATTCGCCATAGGCTGCACTCTGTCTTACGGACTGATCCTTTTGACATTGATCCGATTACGGCTTGGTTTTGGTGTGCCATCACTTGATGCCTTGTGCATTAGACACCGGCGCAGTATAAATTACTAATTACAATCAAAATTATTTCCTGTTCATTCTCATCGCTGTTCCTGTCGTGCTCCTAATTTTCTCTTCTTATTTACCTCCTTTTTGTCCTCCTCTTTCACCTCAATATCTGCCTCTTTCTCTGCTCCCATCCTCATTCATACTTTCATCCTCTCTTATTTTCTTTCTCCTCATTTTCCGATCGACGCACATA
>OY744603.1:81094692-81179692 GCA_963556255.1 Allolobophora icterica | reverse complement strand
ATATATGGCTTTTTAAAGAGTTTCTGCCTCTGCTGTCCCTCAGTTTGTTATTGCAATTCTAATTTGCAACAGAACTTACTAATTGCAATAACAATTGCAGTCTTATGTGCGTGTCTTCTGCTCTGCGCATGACAACAGCCGCGTCGTTCTTGATTCCCTTGTGTATGATTAATTTTCGCCAGATTAATTAGTAATTAGTTTGGCTTTTTATAGAAATTATTCAGTGATTGCTGGTGTGTTGCAGTTCAGTGTTGCTGAATTTGACGGACTCAATCTTCGTTTCTGCTGAGGATTTTATCCATTTTACGGCATTTTCTTCTCGTATCTCATCTGTCATCTCATCGTCATTTTATTGATCCCAGTTCAAGAATGGTACATATTACAAGCATGGTACGAGCATAGTACGATCAGGGCCACCGAAAGAAATTCCGGGCCACTAGGCAGAGCAGTCACGGGTACCTAAACTCTCATTAGGCTTTATGAGAAAAGTTGATTGTGGGCCCGGCCCGGGCCCCTAAAAATCGTCGGAAAATCGCCGGGCCCCTGGTCATTTGCCCCCCGGCCCTCCCTCTCGGCGGGCCTGAGTACGATTGTCCGGGATACAAAAGGCATAACCAAAAGGAACAGAATTCCCGCTTAATCAGGGTCACCTATTAACTCTCAGCAATGAAATGGCAAATCAACGTACCGGTAGTTATACAATGAATCGTCACATTTATGCTGTGGCTGCATGAGGAGGGAAGGGCTGGCTTCCTGTTGTGCGATCGAGTCTTGGATCTACGGACATACGTGCGGTCCATCTCCAGCAGGGTTATTTCGCCTTGATGGAGGAGGGGGTCGACGAGGGTCTTTGAAGTGACCTCGTCCGTTAGTCACTGGTGGCTCTCTGGTCTAACTACGGCAGGCGACGAATACCTGTTCCGTGTGGACCTCACGGCTTGAGGAGTGGCGTCATCTACCACCGGTTGGTAATCGCTGTGCTGTGGACATTGTCGCCTGTCATCGCTCAATAGTACCTACGCCCGTGCTGTCGAACATGAGGCCCGCCCGAGCAGAATACCAACCGCCAATAAACAAATTGCAAGCACAATTCAAAGTCAAATACATGTAGGCCTATCTCATTAAAAACGTGCTTGAAAGTTTTTTTTTATAAACCTTTTGGCACTGAACTATTATAAAGCATGCCATTCATACATGCTATTATTAACTGATTATTGCATAATTACTGCCATAATAAATTTTGATGCAGTTAATAATATTCAATAAATTTTAGTCGTTGCTTTTGAGTTTACTGGTGCGGCCCTCGGCTTCAAGAATAATTTGTTCGGTGGCCCGCGTGATCAAAAAAGACGGCACCGCTTCAAGAATAATTTTTTTCGGTGGCCCGCGTGGTCAAAAAAGACAGCTCTATAATTATAATCTACGCCATCTGATCCAGAAAATCTGCACATGATGTCCTCGGTCGACTTTGGATAAGAGTCTCTCGACTGGGATCCACGTTAATCCGTCAGCCTAGTTAATACTAATTGCTGTGAATTCTGATGCGTCCTGATAATAGCTTGGTTCTTGATTACACCTGACATCGTTTCGGTTGACGCTGAGCACATCGGATTAGTGTTTTTTTTCTGGATTTGCGCTATACGAATTTCAAATAGAACTACAATTATGATTGTATGTATGTATGTATGTATGTATGTATGTATGTATGTATGTATGTATGTATGTATGTATGTATGTATATATGTATGTATGTATGTATGCATGTATGTATGTATGTATGTATGTATGTATGTATATATGTATGTATGTATGTATGTATGCATGTATAATAATAATAACAACAACAACAACAACAACAACAATAATAATAATAATAATAATAATAGTAATAATAATAATAAAAATAATAATAATAATAATAATAATAATAATAATAATAACAATAATAATAATAATAATAATAATAATAATAATAATAATAATAATAATAATAATAATAATAATAATAATAATAATAATAAGAAGAAGAAGAAGAAGAAGAAGAAGAAGAAGAAGAAGAAGAAGAAGAAGAAGAAGAAGAAGAAGAAAAAGAAGAAGAAGAAAATTAGTCCGCTATTGATTACCGTCTGTGTATACGCCTCTGTATTCCCCGCTGGAAAGACGAGGAAGAAGAAGCAGTGATTTCTCTGTACTGGCTTGCGTTTGTTTTCAACTAACGTATCTGCCTACTTCCGGCCTGATGGAGTTGCGCCGGAAGTTCATATCCGGTTGCCATAGGAACCTGGAATTGAACGCAGGCTTGTAACCGGTTGCCGCATCTTGAGAAAACCGGATGGATTCTAATCATGCTCGCCAAAACCTGCGCTGCGAGTCGTGTAAATGTCGAGGTACCAGAAGAAAAGGAAAGGAGCTCGAGGGATGAAGGAAGGGAGGGGAATTGGTGGAGAGGAGAAAAAAATACAGTGGGAGCTGTGGGAGAGGTAGAAGGAAATGAAAATTACCAGGTGCGATTTGCACGAAATTGCCGGTAAAGAGTAAATCGCACGGAAGGATGTCGTGAGTGATCAGGCGCCACGTTGCAAATAATATCCGCCAAGTTGTTCTTACGACATCTGAGCTGACCTCGTATGACCTCACTCAGAAGCGTAATCCTGACATTGAAACTGGGGCAACAATTTATTCCTCTTGTTTCCCTTCTAGCATATTACTTATTGTTTGACTAATGGTAGGCCCTATGTGTAAGTTTTTAGAGAATGCCAGGCTCATATTATATTCAAAGGGGATTTGTCTATACGTGGTCTTGTCTTATTTGACCTGATCTCACCGTATTTGACCTTATCTGGCATGATTTGACCTTATTTGACCTTATTTGACCTGACCTGACCTTATTTGTCTTTATCTGACATAACATCCTAATAATCAACCAACCCCACCCTTTCCGACCAGAACCAACCCCTACACTCTCAAAGTGACCCGAAATCAGTAATCGTAATCGTATACACTCCAGATTTCTAGAGCGCTACTCAAAAGCTAAACGCAGGGCACCAGCTTATTCACGAGCGCTTATAGAACAGCAATTCTTTGAGCTAATCCAGAGAGGTAACCATGGCTACAAGGTGATCGAAGTCTCATTTTTCCTGGCCACGGCATACGAGAGCAGATGGATGCCCCTCTCCTTCGCGTCCGATATTCCCCTCGGTATACTCTGCGGGCATTGTACTTACTTTATATTTCACTATCTAACCGCTCCTATTCTGGACACCATCCAAAGCAGCTGTTCAACTTTGGATCTTGGCCTGGAACATAATTTGAGCTTACTCTCCTGCCAATTTTGTCTTGACTGGGCGCCTGTTAATAAGGTACTTCGCGCGACTAAGCCTCTTGGGCGGTGTATAAATCTCTAGATCACGATATATTATGGTCGAGATCGCCAGTGGAGCAGAAATGTCGAACACTCTTTCTGGACCAAAATAGATTTGTTTTGATGTAAGCGCAGACCGTACACAGCACATAAAACAAGCAAAACGGGATTCCCGCTGAGCTTCGAGGATAGGAAGACATCGCAAAGAGTCTGTGTGCCTTTAATCTTGACGCTTCTGGAAACAGGAAGACAACTCGGGAAGCGCCTAGTTCCTTCGGTAGTTGCCGGCAGTGCTCGGCATCGGTCGGATATGAGAAAATTGAACTCGCGCTTGACTGGCTAGACACATTGTTCACAGACCATGCATAGATATAATGGATGCTATTATATTGATTTATGAATATATATAAAACCTATATTTATTGATGCATTGTTACAGTGACAAATAGATGATATATATACCTATAGACGTGTACAGGAATAGATTCTTATGTTCGTGTGTATATAATATAAATAAGAACCCAACAGAGATGCTAAAATTGGATCTATGCGTAGATGCACTAATACATACATACACATTTGTATATCCATACACATACATGCACGTTGTCTGTCCGCCTGTCTGTCCGTCTGTCTGTCTGCTGTCCGTCTGTCCGGCAGACTGTCTATGGTCACATTATTTTAAGAATGTACATGAAATGTACAACCCCATCAATCCACTCTGTCTGTCTGTCTGTCTGTCTGTCTGTCTGTCTGTCTGTCTGTCTGTCTGTCTGTCTGTCTGTCTATATGTGTCACCGGGTGTACGTCTTTCTGCACGCCTGTGTGCAACATACTAGAAGTGAAACTACACCAGAAATCAGAGCGCCCATTGAAACTACAGTCTCCATTTTCTTCCGCCTGCCCTCTACCGATTCGGGCGTTCTTCCGGCAACCCGCCCCTAGCGGCGAATGATGACAGAGTTAATTGCGGACGTGGGCGACTCCGCGAGAGAAATTAGTTCTTAGCGTCTGATCGTTTGCGCGCACCAACCGATGTAATTCCCCATTCGACGTTTATGGCCGTGGATTGAGCGGAGTCACCCTTTGTCGGTTTTTGAGTCAGCAAATGGGATGGGTGCGTGGATTTATAGGGTTGCTCCGGGTATGGCCGGTGTCCCGAGATATTCTATCCCCCCTAAAGCGTATCCCCCCGGATGGAATAAACCGGTTTAGAGTATCCGGTGGGATGAACCATTCTATCCCCCCTCGTCATACGCGTCACGATAGCCTCGACGAAATTCCAGTCAAAATCACCAAAAACAAAGTAAATTGATTTCAGGTCGACGTACAAACTAAAGATACGCAATTCAAAAATTTGATGTGTGCAATAAATCCAAACAGTAGACTGAATACACTTAGAAACCGCCAAAAATGCAAACTAAACCGAATACTCCATTTGGCCAAGGGGGATACGCATGTATGGGGATACTCTATTTTGTGACACCGGCACAACGCTTATAGACATTAACTGTGTATTAGTTTGTTACTGCGTTTCTGCCAAAGGACATTTGAGTGTCATTTTCAAGAGGCGTTATATAAATATAAATGGATGAATGATTGAGTGATCGATTGATTGATTGATCGATTGATTGATTGATCGATTCAGTGAGTCACTCATTGATCGATCGATCGATTGATTGATTGAAAGTATTGATTGATTGAGCGAGTGAGTGAAACGCGCTGGTTAGTAGATATCTGGTGATCGCTTGTGGAGTGCAAACGCAGTCTGCCATCCTTTTGGTTTGGACAGATAGACAGACAGACAAACAGATAGACAGACAGACAGACAGACAGACAGACAGATAGGTAGATAGATAGATAGATAGATTGAAAGATAGATACTAGATAGATAGATAGATAGACAGACAGACAGACAGACAGACAGACAGACAGACTGACAGATAGATAGTGGTTGGCCTTTGTAAACATCGGCTGACTTTAGTAGGTATTAGTTGGCTTCAGCAGACACTGGTTGGCTTTGTTAGACATTGGTAGGCTTTGGTAGACATTGGTTGGCCTTGGTAGACATGTGTTGGCCTTGGTAGACATTGTTTGGCCTTAGTAGAGGTGATTCGTGATGGAATCAGAGATTGTCGTTAAGGAAAGAGACACGAGCAGACGACAATACAATTTGCGACATCGATTTCTAATAATACATTTCTATAGCGCTATTATTTCCGTAAAGAAGCTGGCGACGACTGACAGAAACACAAGAAGTCGCACGGACGGATGGACATTGGACAGACAGACAGACGTGCAGACGACAGAACGAGACAGGCAAATGACAGGCATACAAACAGACAGAAGACAGGCAGACAGACAACAGACAAACGACCGACAGACAGAGAAACGACAGACAAACAGACAGACAGACGACATACAGACATATAGATAAGTAGGTGGAGTGTTAGACGGACTACGGACGGACGAATAGATGATACACCGACGAACTAGCATCCAACTCTGCTAGTTCCACTCAGAACTGATCCGCTTGATTCGCAACCACAGGGTTCCCACTCTCCCGATACAATCTTTGGCAAAAATTAAATGAATGCATTCGAAGTAGTATGAATTTACTGCTTCAAGTGGAACTCAGTATGCAGGATCCCATTAATAATGATCTAATCTTATCTAATCCGAATTACTGTAATTTAATCTAATCTAATCCAATCTCATCTAGTCTGATACAATCCGAACTAATCCAATCCAATCCGATCTGATCTATTCAATCTAAACCAATCTAATGAAGTTCAAACAAATCTAAACAAATCTAATCCAATCTAATCCAATCTAATACAATCCAAACCAACCTAATACAATCTAATCCAATCAAATACAATCTAATGCAATCTAATCCAATCAAATACAATAAGCAAATCTAAAAAATCTAATACAATCTAAACCAATCAAAGACAATCTAAGCAAATCTAAACAAATCTAAGCAAATCCAAACCAATCTAAACCAATCTAATCCAATCTAATCCAATCTAATACAATCCAAACCAACCTAATACAATCTAATTCAATCTAATCTAATCTAATCCAATATAATCCAATCTTAACCAATCTACTCAAGTCCAAGCAAATCCAAACCAATCTAAACCAATCTAATCCAATCTAATCCAATCTAATACAATCCAAACCAACCTAATACAATCTAATTCAATCTAATCTAATCTAATCCAATATAATCCAATCTTAACCAATCTACTCAAGTCCAAGCAAATCCAAACCAATCTAAACCAATCTAATCCAATCTAATCCAATCTAATACAATCCAAACCAACCTAATACAATCTAATTCAATCTAATCTAATCTAATCCAATATAATCCAATCTTAACCAATCTACTCAAGTCCAAGCAAATCCAAACCAATCTAAACCAATCTAATCCAATCTAATCCAATCTAATACAATCCAAACCAACCTAATACAATCTAATTCAATCTAATCTAATCTAATCCAATATAATCCAATCTTAACCAATCTACTCAAGTCCAAGCAGATCTAAACGAATCTTATCCAATCTAAGCCAATCTAATCTAATCTAAGCAGAATCTAAATGAATCTTATCCAATATAAACCAATCTAATCCAATCTGATCCAATCTAATCCAATCTAATAAATCTAAGCCAATTTAATCCACTAATCCAATCTCAACCAATCTAATACAATTTAATCTAATCTAAACCAGTCTTTCCTATCTATACCAATCTAATACAATCTAAGCAAATCTGAGCGAATCTTATCCAATCTAAACCAATCTAATCCAATATAATCCACTCTAAATCAATTTAATCTAACCTAATCCATTATAATTCGATCTAATATAATCCAATCCGATCCAATTTAATCTAATCTAACCTTCTATGGGGTTTGCCACAGCGTAAAAGCCACTTCGACCCTTTGCCAATAAACAAACTTGTTTACAGTCGCGCTGCACATGCAAGTCTAAAGTTAACAGAGTGCTCCAAGAATACGTAGAGCCATTGACAACGAGGCGTAGATTGATGTTGCGCTATAATATGTTATTTGCAGGTTCTTTTTGCTTCTCTTGTTCACCTGTAACGTCAGTCACTGCGCTGCGATGGTCCGATATATATATATTTTATGCAGTTCATCAATATTTCACTCTGGCGCTTTATTTTGCCGTTGTGTCACCATGACAGTTCCTGATCCGATGCTTTCTTTATACCGGTCATCAATCACTCGCAACTACCTTCATTCAAAATGTTACAGAGGCAAGGGGACAGGTGCATTGGGCCAGGTCAGATTCGGATTATCGTCTTGGCCGAAACGTTCCGTAAAGTCCAAGGTAACTGGAATAATAACGCCATAGACCCGAAGATTTTACCATTGAGTTGTGTAAGAAAATGCAAGGGATGGTTAGAAAGGAAAGGCAAGATGAGGCCAACAAGTGATTGTTAAGAAAGGAAATGGAAGGCAAGTTGATGTAAAGTAAGGTAGGGCAATGCAAGGTGAGGTGAAGTAAGGTGAGACGAAGCGAAGTATACTATGGTAGGTCACTGTGACAGGTCATTCAAATTTCCAGAGCCGGCTTTAGGTCTAGGGCTCTAGGCCAAGCAGGTAGTTGCCTGGAGCGCCACAATTTAGGGAATCCACTTTCACAAACATTGTCTTTTATGTTTTCGTACTTTTCAATCATTTTTCATCGATTACGGTGTTTGTGTGACTTAATTAAAAACAAAAAATGATTTTAATTAGGTGGGGGTCTGGGGTGTCAAAATGTATACTTTGTTTGGAGCGTCACTGAGTATAAAGCCGGCTCTACAAATTTCAGCAACTGTGTTTGAATGTTGGCCAAATGGACAGCGCGCTGTACAGCCTGTACTTCAGCAAAAGTCTTCCGTGAAACAGGTGCACACGCTACGCGGTGAGGTTTACCCATTCTTCACAGTGGCTGTAAAACGACAAAACATGAAGTGATTTTATAGCGCCGTTTTATAAGCACACCATGGACGCAGTCACTGATCAGACTCTGTAGTGACTCTCGTCGTCCTGTTCTGTTTACCTTGCCATAGACATTTGTCTGCATCTTGTGTCTGTATGGCCGACACTTCACTTGCCGCGGCGCGTATATAGATCACACTTATATTTACTGACTAGGACAGTCACACAGTGTCTATAGTCTAAAAGCAGTCTTCTAGTTATAAAGTCAGACAACATGTGTTCTGCCAGTTCTTTACTGTCACACTGAAGAGGTGCTGTATAATTAACTTCCTTCTGCTTTTTCAGGTTATTTTTCTATACAGGGTAGGCCTACATCTGACTTCCATGTACACCATACGTACTAGATCATAGGATGATTTCGGTGAAGCTTCGCTCGCGCTAACTCTCCACTATTTGCAATTGCACGTGTTTAGATTAGTCTGTCCCTTGACTTCCGTAGTCTGCATAATTTATCATCATTTCACAAATCAATACGTCTATACCTAAATGATCAAATTAAATAATTACTACACTAGTTTTTAGCTTTATTAGTTAAGGTTTTTTGTCTTTCATTGACATTTTTGTTCCATTCTGTTTATGATTATGCTTTATATAGGCCAGTTGGACTAATAATTATTAGGATCAACATTTGTCATTCTACATTTTCATTTCATGGTACATAGAAGACCCTAATAAGCAGGACCTTGGTCCCTTCTGGGTCTTCCTGTAGTATCGCAGCATTACTGCGTCTGCCTATTATGCTATTGTTATCTGCTGCTTGTATTGTGAACAAAAATCGAATTGTTATAGTTAGGTGAATTGGAATGGCTTTGCATTTTAGTCTTCAGGAGGCTGCATGTTCTGTATGTACTGTGTATGTTAGTGAACTGATTGGCGTTCGTTTCTCGTGTCGAATGCAGCAGTGGACGCCGTAGCGTGACCTAGAGAAAGCCTTTGACAGCGCTGAACATAAAGCATTTCATCTGCCGAGGATTTGGACAGATCCGGATAGGAGACACGCCGACTACATCTCTGCTCTCCCTCCTCCTCCCTCACTGCCACCTTCCCTCTTTGCCTCCCTCCGTGCCTCTCTCAGTGCCTTCTATCTATCTATCTGTCTGTCTGTCTGTCTGTCTGTCTATCTGTATGTCTGTCTGTCTCTGTATCTGTCTCTGTTTGTCGATTATCTCTGCCGACGTATTCCCTTTCTCCCGATCTCTGTCACTGTCTGCTTCTGTTTACCCGTCCTAATGATGACCAACTAACTTCGACACAAACAAAGAGACAGAGAAACACACATACACATACACAAAGACATACGAAGTGAGATATAGCATGAGAGAAAGACAGCAGCCGGACGAAACGGGAGCCAGGGTGCCACTGCACCCCGAAGACGGATGCGATTGACAGTCATCCTAAGTGGCCTCGTCTCCTCCGCTGAGCCCTCGACCGACGACCGCTGGTGCTGGCGGCAGCAGAGCCCACCGGTCGCCGCCGCAGAGGCCGCCGCCGCTGACGCCACTGAGTTGGTCGTCTGTTACGAAAGGTTGATGGACGCCTATCGCCGCCTCAACGACCATGGAGATAAAGCAACGACACTCGACATACAGTCATACACTAACGACCACCGAACACTACACAGTTAGACAGACAGACTGACAAGGAGACAGACACACGAGTAGACATATAGAAAGATATACGTGTTGATAGGAAAACAGAGAGGCAGACACAGGCAGACAGTAGCACGCGTACAGACAGTTGGACAGTAGCACACGTATACAGACTGCCTTGTCAAACTGTAACCTTTGAGATTGACCCAATTTGTCGATCGTTGTTGGCCTCGTGAGGCGTTGACGTCGGCGTTGTTGGGCCAACAGTCGATAATGGCTCAATGACGTTTTTATCAGACACTACAGGCTAAGATCAGATTAGATTACATAACATGAGATTAGATTAGATCAGACTACTGATTTGTAATCATACTGCGTAATTGTCAGTTTGAAAATATTAAACGAAGATTGTTTATTATTATTATTATTATTATTATTATTATTATTATTATTATTATTATTATTATTATTATTATTATTATTATTATTATTATTATTATTATTATTATTATTATTATTATTATTATTATTATTATTATTATATTAGATTATATGAGATAAGATAAAATCAGATTAGAAAGCATTACATTACATATAAGATACATATATGAGTAGATTAGGCCTAGGTCAGATTAGACTAGATTAAACGAGATAAGATAAGAATAGATCGTATGAGATTAGATAGCATTGCATTACATTACATGCTACAGATAACATTAGATTAGATTTCGGAGAAAGCAATTTTGAACGGGCAGACAGCAGAAAGCACCTTTCAGCTGGTCTGTATAGCCTACCTACACATAGTGCATGAGATCATCCAACACCTGGTCATCTAGAACGCACAGGTAGAGGCCGTGGCTGGTGTTTTAACCGCTGTGCAAACGTATCAATATATATAAACTTCTATCATTAAATATATATATATATATATATATATATCCATATGTCATTCATAGATGTATAAATATATACATATAACACGTATGCACTGCGACAACCTGATGCTTTAAACGACATCGGGGTTCTACTGCGTCCGCAGCAGCAGCAGCAGCAGCTCAGGTGAAACTCATCAGCATCCTCTTGACGACTTCTTTGTTCGCATCCTCATATCATGTACGTGTATATACTGGATGTATATTTGGATAGTAGCCTACGTGTTACAAAATATCTATTACGTAATTGTATACATGTATATTTAAGTCCTTCATGTGACCATAATTATATATGTGTGTATTAAAACAGTTGGGCTGAGATGGGTCTTTATACCTATAATCAACACCTGTGAATGAGTCTTGGGTAAATGGTTTGACGTGTCGGTGTAAATCTTGCATAAATGTTTGTCTATACAGCAGAGAATTGTGTAACTATATGCATAATATCCTTGCATGCAACGTGTGAAGTGGAATGTGTACACATGTAATCATGCACGTACTTGTGTGTATGTAGGTATGCATGCAAGCATTCGTGTGTATGTGCGTGTGTGTAGGCAGGTATGTGTGTATGCGTGTATGTGTATGCATGTATGTATGTATGTATGTATTGTATGTATGCATGTATGTATTGTATGTATGCATGTATGTATTGTATGTATGTTTTGTATGCATGTATATATGTATTGTATGTATGTATGTATGTATTCGAGTATGTATGTATGTATATAATCTTTGTAGTATGTATCTTTATGTGTGTATGTATGTTGTATGCAGCTTGGATGTATTATTTTATCTATACGTTTTTGCATATGTTTGAATGCATATGTTTGTATGTATATCTTAGTCCTGTATGTTGTGAGATACAGGTGAGACGGCACAGTCAAAAACTGACAAATAAAGTGAGGCATAGATATACACGCACGCACATAGACAGACATACAAACAGACACACACACAAAGACACACAAGAAACAGACAAGAAACAGACTCACATATGAAACACAGGGCGGCAGACATTAATCTGAGAATCTAATAAACATGGAGACGTCGACGACATTGAAACCTTATGACAATGAAACCATTTAATTAAGAGCGAAATTGCGAACAAAAGATATTGTATCTCGGCTCAATTGAATTTTTCGTTGCACGTTCACGTGATTTGTTTCCACATCAAACGTAACACACGGCGCCTTTGCGAGGCACACAAAAGGAGCTACAGCAAGTCTCCAGATACATGCACATACATTGTAACTGTAACTGTAATTGTAATTACGACAGTTTACATTGGAACACCAATAGCAAGCGACTTAGAATCTACGATGCTTTACACTGCCAACTAATCCGCGTAAATGCAGAGTTAGATAGTAAGTTGATTTTAGCTCCTGTTTACATGAAGGCTCTTGGTCTGCTGAATTTGTGGAGGAAGACTTTTCCAGACGTGGGTCCAGTGCATATTTTAAGGAATTTTGACTACTGGGACAAAATCAGTCTCCACAACAAACTTTAAGACTTTTTTTAGGAATTCATCTCCCTAAAAAGTTGATGACCTTTTTTTAGTCATCACCTTTTTTTTACAACTTTTCTCGGGTCTCCCAACCAATAATAAGGGGTCATTCAACAATACTACTGGGACAAATCTTAAAATTCTTCCAACATTTGTCCCACTAGTTATACTTTATACATACATTGCCTGGGACAAATCAGCCTGACTACTGGGACAAATCCTAAGACTACTGGGACATTTGTCCCACTAGTTATACAGTTAAAATATGCCCTGCGTGGGTCAACACCCAATCGCCCATTTTAGTTTTAGCTGCCAGCACAAATACGACAACAGACTTTGATGGTCGCATCGGTGACCTATGTGATCCCGTGACCCATAAGGGTCGTCCGATAGCGGCTGATGCTATCTGCGAGGTGACTTGGTACGCAGTTGTCAGACACTTATTCACAAGAAGGCAAAGTCTGAATTTTATGCGCTCATCTATTCTGAAACTGATCTTGCATCGCAATTGCGATGTCGTCGAACTTTTCAAATCGCATAACTAGAAGAGCAGCAGACGGCTACTTCGGTAGAAGCGTAGCGCACGTGCATGTGGAAGGAAGTGGGATCGCTGCTGGAAGTTTTGGAACCAAGGAATCATTATCTCACCCGACAAAATGATTACAAAGAGAACATTGTCGTGAATTTGTGGTGTCCACAGAAAATATACTTCAACAAATTATCTCCTAAGTATATATTTTGTGCTCAGCAGTGTGACACGATGGTACAATTGGTAGGGCGTTTTGTCTGTACTCTAAAGATTGCTTGTCGAGCTTGGAAATAGAATTTGAAACGGGTGTTACCAAATAAAGTCTCCGCAAGATGGTCTCTCCCGGACTGAAATGATGTCTGCCCGTTTCTTTTCAATTCCCACCACAAGTTTCATGACATTGTCATTATTGTAACACTAGTGTATTTGCCCGTCATATTATGACGTCATATTATAGGCCTATATGTATCGTTGGTTATCGCCGTCGTCAAGACCGCCGTCGTCAAGACAACCGGTTTATGTTTCACAATAGAACAGAACCCGTTTGTGACGTAGCGTCCCCCGACAGACGGACACTATATGGATATTATATATATAGATTATAGTTTAAAAGTACTAAATAGTTTTACAATAAACTTAGGAAGCACACCTGCTTGAAGTAAACATTAACTTTTAAACAATCTGACTGTATCTCTTAAAAGTGTAAATTTCCTTGGGGAGAGATTATTTCAACGTAGGATGACATATTGTCTCCCGGAGGCTTTGCTTTAGAATAGTCTCCGGGATGGCGGTCGAAATTATTCTAAATTTATTCTCCGCCGGGGGAGAATAAATTCTCCATGGGAGACTTTTAGAGAGGAGATATCGACATTATTAGCTTGAAAGTAAGCGGTAAGGTA
This sequence comes from Allolobophora icterica, assembly GCA_963556255.1. NCBI lineage: Eukaryota > Metazoa > Annelida > Clitellata > Crassiclitellata > Lumbricidae > Allolobophora > Allolobophora icterica. The sequence continues at coordinate 81,165,865 of OY744603.1, read as the reverse complement.
CACTGGACCGTGTCCACTACCGTGGGATTCGTACACGGCTCAAGGGCCGAAGAGCGGAAGGCGAACGCCCCCCCCCCCCAAGTTCCTCTATGCAATATGAGAGTTTAACTACATTTATTATGCTAAATATTCCGCCTTCTTCGTATCACGATTTTGATCTGGCTATATCACTGGATGATTCACATGGACTACAATCTCACCGTGTACTGGATTCCATGGGATTAGGTCAGATCAGATTAGAAGACATATAGATAGAAAGCCAGTGAAGGATTGGCAATGAGTAAATTTTTTGGACATTACCTTGTCGACTGACGAAGAAACATTATCGTCACGGGAACCTAAATTAGTTGAAGAAGCATTTCACCGTCATGAGAACCTGATCGAAAGGAGCGTTTCCATAATTGGAAATTTAATGAAAGAAGCATTACCATCAAAAGAACTTCAACCAACATCATCGTAACGAAAACGACCAAACAACGCTATATATATTCTTGGGAACTTGAACATTACCGTCACGCAAACTTTAAAAGAGGAATTTCCGTCATAGGAGTTTGGACTGACAGAAGCACTAATGCTGTACCTTGTAAATTTCGACTAAGTGCTGAGCAAGCGGTAGAAAGCATAAGCTTCATTAAGCCTTTTTAAAAAAGACCGCGCTTGGCGCCAAGGATGCCGAGCAGTCGGCAAACGCACTCTAAATCCGCTTAACTATCGAAACGATGGCGAATTACAATAATGGGTTTGTCTATAATCTGCCTTCGAATCTTTACTCCAAATCCCAATCGACAAATAATATATGTTGAACATTTGCACAGCACATTTTAAGATCTCTGTCTGTCTGTCTCTGTCTTTCTGTCTCTCTGTCTCTGTCTCTGTCTCTGTCTGTCTCTGTCTGTCTCTGTTTCTGTCTGTCTCTCGCTGTCTCTCTCTGTTTCTCTCTCCGTCTCTGTCTCTCTGTCTCTGCCTCTGTCTCTCTCTGTCTGTCTCTGTCTCCTTCTCTGTCTCTGTCTCTGTCTCTCTGTCTCTGTTTCTCTGTCTCTCTCTCTCGCTGTCTCTCTCTCGCTGTCTCTCTCTCTCTCTCTCTCTCTCTCTCTCTCTCTCTCTCTCTCTCTCTCTCTCTCGCTGTCTCCCGTCTCTGTCTCTCTCTGTCTCGATCTCCGTATGTCTCTGTCTGTCTCTGTCTGTCTCTGTCTCTCTCTGGGGTGCATGTGTGTATACATTAAATTATTATTGTTGTTGTTGTTGTTGTTGTTGTTGTTAAGTTCATCGTCACAGCGTCGATGATTGCCTACTCGTGCAAAGTCTTTGTGTCTACGTGAAAACAAACGTGTTGTATTATCTGAGTTAATGTCCACTCCTCCTAAGATGAGCAGTCCCTTTAGCTGACCCGAGAGGAAGCCATTGGTTTGAAGTATTCATGTTTCTTAGCCTCGTCAAATGAAGCCGGGTGACCAGATCCTCCCACAAACAATGCTATTATGCTAATTTTTATTATCGAGCTCGTTGGAGAAAGAAATCTGAAACAACCCTTCTGCTCTGGCGGAAATACGAACCACTAACTTCTGGGGCAACAGTGCAGCCCGCTATAAGCTCTTAAGCACCCCGGCTTACCAAATATTACCGATAAGAAGACGTTCTGAAGTGCACCGATTTTCTTGGACCGACAAATTACTACGCTAGTCCGGCTAACTCGTTACATGCGCGGAATTACCAAAATCCATTTGCGTCATTTCCTGACATGCGCAGTACGGCGCCGACACGATTTCTTTATTCTTCATCCTGGAATCTGGCGGTCATTCGCGTCCTTACGGGACTCGTCATGGCGACCTCTATGCTTTTACCATGACAACGGTCGACGTCGCTGACGTATAAATCATGCAAACCAGAACACGTGGCGTCATAATCGTGCCAATGCAGTTTGCACCGCGAACCAAGCGCCGTAGCGAAATGGGACAGACGCACCGCGTGCGGAAAGATCTAAATTTATTTTCGGTTCGAACAAAGTGGGCCGAGGTTAGGCAGTTCATTTCCCAGGAGATGTGCCTGAAAACGGCACATGTTAGTGTTAATTTCAACACTCAGAGGAAAACTTACGCCAGAACATGTTTAAGCGGCAACGCCCCAGCCTACTCGGTAGCGCGGCGAGTCCTTAATACAACGATTGTTCATTCACGTTTGCTGAGAGGTTTGTCGCGCGTAAATAATAATACACAAGTGCCTGCATACAGTGTCAGTAAATGAAATGTTCAAGTACATGCATACGGTGTCAGTGCCGCCATCTGGTAAAGTAGGCCTAATATATAATCGCTAATAATATTAAGCCTCGTAGGCTATATTACGACTCAAAGGGTTCTACTGCGCTATATTACCCAGCGTAAAAAGCGCATTTATATAGCGCCTGTTTAGAAGCAATTTTCATTTTTCGACTAATATTAATGTGATTCTATGAGGTGCGGTTTTCCAGGACTTTTCGTCGATAGGTGGGACAGCGCGGCTTGGCTGTCAGAGGCGGAAATGAAGGGTAGGGACGATTTTCCACATTGCCACTTAAGAGTCCACCGACGAGTTAAGCTGGTGATCAAATTCCGAAAACGGAAGTAATTCCGGAAGTGAAATTCAGAAGCGGAATACCGTTCGTCCAATCACCATCAGCCGCCGCCTGATTTCCGGTCGACCTTTTGACCCCATTCTGTTAGTCTAAGCAAAGAACATCTCCATATAGTACAAATTACACCTCACTCTAGAAGAGCCACAAACTCCAGGTCATCATTCCCTCTATAGATCACCCATATTGGCCACCGCTTGGCACAGTTCACCCAGCTGTTTGTTTTTCTTCAGAGTGAATGAAGCATCCGAACACTTTTTCGTCTTCATGTGACTGCGTGTTGTTGCAAAAGAATCATAGCGTTATATAATAGTGCATTGCACATAGCAGGGATTGTTTTAACGTGCAATGATACACAAAATGTGCAGTGATGAAAGGCTGTTAAGCGCTGTTTGTGCACGAAAAGAATTGTAATTCATAATTATTTATGATTTTTATGCACTCTGACGCTTGCCATGTGCAGTGATAAATTTTCCTTAAAACATGCCCTGGCACATAGTTATAGAACATTTAATGTCCTTAAGAGGTCACGGTACATCGCATCAGACTTAGACGTTAACGACTTTGGTCATACAACGTCGTTATATAATATCAATCAATCAATCAATCAATCAATCAATCAATCAATCAATCAATCAATCAATCAATCAATCAATCAATCAATCAATCAATCAATCAATCAATCAATCAATCAATCAATCAATCAATCAATCAATCAATCAATCAATCAATCAATCAATCAATCAATCAATCAATCAATCAATCAATCAATCAATCAATCAATCAATCAATCAATCAATCAATCAATCAATCAATCAATCAATCAATCAATCAATCAATCAATCAATCAATCATAGAATTTATATAGCGCCTCTTCAAGGGCTCTACTCAGAGGAGCTCCCGGGCCAGTGTACGAGGAGATAGGCGAAGGAAAGATGGCAAGTCATTCCACGCTGTTGGACCAGCGACAGAAAATGCTCGACGCTGCATAGTAGCAGTGCGGGCAAATGGAACCAGTCACCCCGAGAAGAGGAACGAAGGGCTGAACGACCCGCGAAAGAGGAAGAGAGAGTAAAGATGGAGCATGAGTAGCGAGGAGCTGTGCCCAAGACGCTTTTGCCAGACAAGTTAGCAGAGCCGATAATAGCTTCCAAAACCAGGGGCGTCTACACCATAGAAACCTTGGAGCAAATGCTCCATCCAAGAAATAGAGGGGGGAAGATCTGTCAGTGTGTGTGCCACCATTTTAGGGGGAAGGAACGGGGAGGGGAAGTAGGGGGGAAAAGGGACGTTGCTCCAATGACTTAGGGGGAATAGACGCCCCTGTCTAAAACAATAAAATAAGCTGACAAAACATCGAGTTTCATCGGTTGCTGCTAGCATTAGTAGACTAAATTTACGTTATATCGTTTAATAATCCTGGCTTCTAGAAATGTGTTTTAAGAATTGCTACGATAGCAGTTAAATATTCACGATATTGCGTTTGAACATTGGCTACTAGACTACTAGTATAAGTAAATTCACGCGATATCGCGTTTAAACATTGGTTACTACAAGAACTAAATATGGATAACCATAAAATACGGTGTCGTATGCCTAAACACTTGCTTACAATACAGCTAAGTACTCGGGCCTAATTATTCTTCACGGACGTCGTGCTTGAGACAGGGATCGTTGGAGGATCTCTCAGCTGAAGAACTAACACGACAGCAGTAATCGGAAAAGAAGACGATTCCTCATAACGCGGTGCAAATGTCACGAGAATGAACTCTTATTGTCACGCTATGTACCTCGCTTCAAACCCAGTACACAGCGATTGATGACAGCAATAACGAGAATTGTCTGTCTACCTGTCTTTACATTAATGTCAATAATAACGACCAGGATTACACTAATATTAATATTGACATCAATACTGACACTAACAATAACAATGTTACTAACGCTATCGACAACAACAACGTTATCATTTACAATAACACGGAAAAAACAATGGAAACAGTGATGACACTAACGATAACACCAGCAATGTTAACAATAATGTCAACATTAACAATAACGATAACAATGTTTTAGCATTAATGAATACAATAACAATACGCTTAGCGTTGACACTGATTTTGAAATGCTTACGTGACTGTCTGACACTGAGAGGTTCTAAAAGACGCTATCAAAATAGTCTGGAAAATTTCTGTTTTAACGCGCTGTACGTCCTGAGCTTTCGATTTGTTTGGGATTTGAATCGGACGAGGCCGTAGAATCTAACAGACTACAACAGAATAGACTAGACTTGACTTGAATAAAATGGAATTGAATAAAACTGAAAAAAAAACAGAACAGAACAGAATTAGAATTGAATAGAACTGAATAAAACAGGATAGAATTGAATTAGAATTGAATAACATTTAATTGGAATTGAATATAATTGAATTGAATTATGATAGAATAGCGTCGATTAGAATAGGATAGGATAGAATAGAATTAAATATAATAGTTTTGAACGTTATTGAATGAACTAGAATACGTAGAATAGACTTGAATAAAATGGAATAGAATTGAACAGAATTGAACAGATCATAACATAAATATAGAGCATAGCACAATAGAATATAGAACCATATAGAACAAACCGCAATAGAATGTAATAGAACAAAGCCCACTAGAACAGATTACATTGCTCTTGGTCTGGATAGCACTAGTTTAAGATTTGACTTGATTTAGTTAGACTCGACTAATATAATCAGAACCAATCCAATGACGTCACATCCGATCTAAGATTAATATCAAAGCTCAGATCAGATCAAACCCGTTTAGACTAGAAATGCGAGTCATACCTGGAGTAGGCTTCAGCCAGACAGGATTCTGTTTGCCAAATGAAAAGCTACTCCGTCTTCCCAGGAACCCTGTCCAGACAGTATTCTTAACCGAACCATTCACGAAAAATCCTCGCAATTCCCGTCCACAAGATTCTTCTTTTTCCAGTGTAACGCAATGCAGCAGTCTATCCAGATATCTTTGTAGCGCAGTCGACGGAAAGCTCGACTAATCAATAGTCTAAGAATAGTTCCAAATCCAGGTTGAACAAGACGCCATCTCTGGACTTCTATAGCGCCGATTCCAAGAGGAAGACAAGCAAATCCTAACAGGAAGTCTGAATGATTATAAAGCAACGCTTCCGCTTAATCCGTTAAGCCGATAACAAAACAACAGGTGAGGACGAACTGGTTGAAATGACCGCCAGGTGTTTGACAGTCTGGGGTTTAGGTCTCTGTCGTCAGGTGAGATTTCAGAACCATTCGACAGCTATTCGCGCTGTCCGCATGGACGAGGATGCGGGCTTTGCTAGCATCCTATGACCGGTGTCAGCGCCAAATGTATTAGCAGCAGCAACAGCGTTTCTGGGAGCAGACGCTACAAGCGAAGTCCACTGACGCAATTACAATGCACAGCTCCCATCACGTCTTCGCATTCAGTTGACCAATGAAACAAGCACTGACCATGACACAAGAACTGACCATAATAAAGCACTGACCATGATACAAGCACTGACCATGACACAAGAACTGACCATAATAAAGCACTGACCATGATACAAGAACTGTCCATGATACAAGCACTGACTATAATAAAGCACTGACCATGATACAAGAACTGTCCATGATACAAGCACTGTCCTTGATACATCAACAGCCGGATACATAAATACATACCAGTATAGTAACATACATACATATACTTGCATACATACATAGATGCACATTTACATACATGCATATATACAAACAAACGTATATATATATATAAAATACATACATACAGACTCGCATACATACACAATCATGCCTAATAACATACATACATATGTAAGTACGTAAGTACATAATCACATAGATACATACATAAAAACATGCATGCATATGTACAAACACACATGTATATGAACACATGTACATACATACACATATAAATACATACAAACACGCATACATACATACATACATACATACATATATATACACTGTGTCCCGATGAAAAGTAGACCCAAAGAAAAATTGTCATTACTCGGTCAAAACTTTCAGCATTTGCCTGAAATTTTAAAAAGCAACAACAGTAGCCATATTGCCACCAAATCCTAACGCCGTTTGGAAATGTTGATGAGTTTGTCGAGTTTATGAACGTTTGAGATGCAGAACTGAAAATGGGAAATTTCCAACATAGAAGAGCCATAAGGAAGTGAAGTTCAGCTAGAGCTGGTCTTCAAAATGTCCTCCTTGTTCACGGACACACGACCGTAAATGTGGACGCCACTGTTTGACAGTGATGTAGTCGAGTCCACCTAAGCCGAGTCCGAGTCAAGTCCGAGTCCATCTAAGCCGAGTCCGAGTCGAGTCCGAGTCCTGAGGTGTTCGAGTCCGAGTCCGAGTCCGAGTCACTAAAGATCGAGTCCAAGTCCGAGTCCAAGTCCACCCACATCAAAATACACTGAACCACGCAATTCAATGCCATAGAAAAATAACAGAACTATTCAGGCCCTATGCAGAAAGAATTTTTGATGTAATTTACCCAAATTTCACATTAAGAACACTAAATTAAATAAAGTTTTGTTCGATAATCTGGCACGATAATGAGGACACATAAAAATTCTTCCCTGCTAAATACAAGTTCAGTAGGTGTAGGTAGGAACAGCTAGAAATGTAAATGCAACAAGTGCAGTCGTGTCATGTCACGTCATCGCTCCTTCTCTACACTGGAAAGGGCGATATGAAAGTTTCTTCTAATTCGAAGCGATAAATTAATAACTCCATGCACAGTTTAGCATTACGATTGAAGATAGCCTATATTTGCGAATCGGCAATTCCTAGTATTCGGTTCAATATCATGCCCTTCACGGTGTTCGCCTCTATAAATGTGCCCGTCCACGTCTTATACCCCAGTCTATTTATGATACTCGTCTTCATGTAATTAGTGTCTATTGTCTGCTGGTAGGAACTGGTTGGCGCCGGAATAGTTCCCTATAGGCCTGTATTTGCCTATACCAGGCCAAATAGAGACCCTCTGTCTTATACCCCAGCCTATTCATGATACTCGTCTTCACTTCAAACGGAATAGTTTCATCTGTTCTGGCTTATGCCTATAGCGACGGGCGGCCGGGTCACTTCTCGCTTGAGGGGTGGTCTTGGCCGTGACATGGCAATACAGTTGCCTGTTCTACCCAAAAATTGTGACTCGGAAAACGAGTCAGCGAGTCAAATTCGAGTCCAGGGTTCGAGTCCGAGTCCAAGTCCGAGTCGTGACAGTCCAAGTCCGAGTCCGAGTCCGAGTCCGCAGAAAATCGGTCTCGAGTCGGACTCGAGTCCTTGGCCGGACTCGAGTACTACATCACTGCTGTTTGATGGCCCAGTCGATGATCACGTGGTCAAACAGCTGCCACTCTTCAATCAGACGCGCCCTCAGGTGATCAACGTCGCGAATGCGGGAACGATAAACGCGCTCCTCAAGTACACTCCAGATTTGAACGTCAACTGGATTGAGGTCTGGACTGTTGGGCGGCCACAGCTGCGGGGATATGAAGTCGGGTGTTTCCCGGGACAGCAGAGCAATGGTCTCACGTGCTCGGTGCGCAGGGGCACTGTCTTGTTGAATGTGAAGTAGCCGCCCGATGAAAAGTAGCCCCTAAACGTTTGTCAAAAATTTGTATGTTGGAAATTTCCCCTTTCAGCACTGCATCTCAAGCGTTGATAAACTTGACAAACTCATCAACATTTCCAAACGCCGTTACAATTTAGTGGTAATATGGCTACTGTTGTTGTTTTTAAATTTCAGGCAAATGCTAAACGTTTTGACCGAGTTATGACACATTTTGTTTGGGGTCTACTTTTCGTCGGGACACAGTGTACATACATACCCACATGTGTACATACATACATGTTCACATAAAAACATGCATACATACATACATACATACATACATACATACATACATACATACATACATACATACATACATACATACTTACATACATATACAAACAGATATCCATACATACTTTGCATATACATTCATACATAGGTAATCACACTCATTAGGCCATCCATCTATCCATCCATCCGTCCATCCATCCATCCATCCATCCATCCATCCACCTATCCGCCCATACATCATCCACCCATCCATATATATCCATCCATCCATATATCCATCCATCCATAATATTATATCCATCCATCCATCCATCCACCCATCCATTTATCCATTTATCCATCCATCCATCCACCTATCCCTCCATCCCTCCATCCATCCATCTATCCAACCATCCGTCCAGGATACAGCAACAGAGACTATCTGCTACAATGACTCGCTGGTGATAACTAGAAAGGACGCAACGCCTGTGGCTGAAACCAATTGATCTTCATCAGGACCTCTCTCTGGCACTCTGGCTCGCTCTCTTGTCCGCGTCTGTCGCTCTGTTTGTCTCTCTCCGCCTCCTTACTTTAAACTTATATCGCTTTGCGCTTGACCATGATACAATTGATACATCGATTGACGGATGCATAGATAAAAAAAACTCTCCTGCATGAATGCATATACGTATGTATGCATACATACATGCATGCATACATACATTCATACATGCGTACACTCATTAGGCCATACATCCATCCGTCCGTCCATCCATCCACCCACCCACCTAGCTTCCATCCAGAAAAACACCTACCCACCTAAGACCCACCCACCGAAATCCATCATCCATCCATCATCCACCCAGTCCCATGTATATATGTGTATGTACTATGTATGCATACATGCATACGTGCATACATACAAACGTGCATACATACAAACGTACATACATACATACATACATACATACATACATACATACATACATACATACATACATACATACATACATACATACATACATACATACATACATACATACATACATACATACATACATACATACATACATACATACATACATACATACATACATGTTTCTCTGCGGCTGCTGTCCTTGTCTGAGTAACTGCCCGTGCCTCTACTTGTACTTCCCTACGTACCTGTGTCTGTGTGAGCGCCCGCCTTTCTGTATGTCAGCCTGCCTGCTTTCCTATTCGTCTGTATGTCTAATTTGTCTGCATGTCCTTTTCCTTCTGTCTGTTACTCTGTCCATCTGTTTGTCGAGGTATGCATGTTTATAAGTCCATCCATCCATCTGTCTATATACCTGTCATGCAGTCTGTTGACTATAAACTGACGTCGTAAGTCTTCGTTTCTGTCGGCATGAAGTTAGTTACAGCCCAACATGGGAGACAGTAGCCTTCTGTCCGGGCGACAGGTCATCCACATCGATTAGCCGAGTCCAACTGTGGCATTCCGGAGGACGGAAGAGAGAAAAGAAAAGGCGACGAAGAGAAAACGGAAGAGAGAAATAAAACTCAATTCAAACGATGGCATTAACTGGCGAAGAACGGATCTTCTTATAAAGCCGAGGAATCCCAGACATAAATCCCACATCATTGCGTTGCTATGGACGCAGTTGGAACAAATTGAATTAGACTGAATTCTATTGTCTTGCCTTCTATTGTGCTACAGTGAAATTGTGATATATTCTACTGTACTGCATTGTCGTGAATCGTGCTACAATGAAGATGTGATCTACTTTATTGTATTGTATTGTCCTGTATTGTGCTACAGTGAAGATGTGACATATTGTATTATATTGTTGTCCTGTATCGTGCTACAATGAAGATGTGATAAATTATATTGTATTGCATTGTCCTGTATTGTGATATAGAGAGATGTGATATAATTATTCTATTGTATTGTATTGTCCTGTATTGAGCTAGTCCTTCACCCACAGTTGCTCAGCGCCATCGATGTTCTGTTGTGTGTGCACTTCTTCACTTTGAAAGGATGGCCATATCGAATGCAGATTATGCAGTCCTATTGTCAGCTTTGTTATAATTATGTCTCAGTGGCAGATAAATACATTATTTAATTAGGTGATAGGTTTACTGTTGTGCCTACCTATATCGTTTAAGCGTACCGGTATTGAATGCATTGTATCAATGCAACCTGGATGTCTGAAAACTGAGGAGCGTGAGAGAGACTTTGCTCACTGTGGTGCCCCATGACTTGCAGACCTACACACCAGTGGAGACCACGTTGGAAATGTCAGTAATATGAACGAGGGCTTTCCACAAGTGACAAGATTGACGTCGAAGCTAAAAGCTTTAATAGTCTCGCACAGTTCTTTTGAATGTCGGCAGACTAATCTATTGACAATGCCTTCCATTTCCGTGAACTTAATACGCAGCATGGCCTTCGTTCAGTTCAGAATTTCCATGCGCTGTTAGGGGTCGTCCATTAATTATGTCAAAAGCTTTAAGGCAGTTTTTGACCCCCTCCCCTTGTCAACAACTGTCAAACATTCAAGGATCCCCTAGTAAAATTAATTTTAAAAATTTACTCCACAGAGAATGCTAAAATTAAAACAAGTTTCTCACTCTTTAATATTAACAATGGAACGAAAAATAGGCCTATTCTTTCCATCGAAAGAAACTCTAATTATTAGATTTTCGCAAAGAACCCAGTAAGTTCGCATTTTCTAATTAAAATTTCTAATCTATCCCTCCGAAACCCCGCTTTTTCATCCGCTAAATGTTCGTCCACCTGACTTCTCAATCTTCCTGCCAGCACCGCCATCAACACCTTGCCCAGGTGGCTTATCAACGCAATAGTTCGATAGTTGCTGCATTCAAGCGCACTGCCTTTTTTATGAAGTGTGATTAAGGTAGATTTTTTCATACTTCAGGCGCCTGTCCCTGTTTCCATGTCATATTACATATCTTGATCCTGTGAATTTCATGTGTCGTGACATCTCCTCCGTGTTTAATAATTTCGCCGGTTATCTTGTCAATGTGAGGGCTCTTATTGTTCTTCAGCCTTTTTTCGCAGCTTCTCTGACTTCTTCCTCCAATATATCCACATTGGTATCAGTTTCAGTCTCCGCATGTGATATCTTTTAATTCCTTAATATTCTCAGTAGCAGCATCTAGATTTGATTGCTCCTTGAATAATTCACTACAATATCTTGTCCATCGTTGCACAATATCAGTCTTTTTTCCGTCAACACTTTACCGTTCTCGTCTTTTATTGCTGCAAGTCTCGGCTGCCATTTTGTATTTATATTCCTGATCATTTTTAGAACTCTCTTTTGCTACCTTCTCCAAGATACTTCTCAATGTCCCTATGCTGCTGCTGCTCCAGCCAATTACCCTTATCCTCTCTGGCTGCCTTCCGAACTTCGTTACATTGTTTCTTATAATTTTGTTCCGCCATGTCCGAGATATTTCTATTATTATTTTTAAATATAATAGGCCTATATGCGAGTATTTTCGTCAGAATCGTCAGTTAGCGACTACTCATACAGCACAGTTAAGGACTAACTGTACTGGCATACAGTTAAAGACTAACTGGATATAGGCCTATATATAATTTTATATTATATAATATATGCCTATATATAATTTTATATTATATAATATATCCAGTTGGCATAGAAGTTCTGCATTGTAAGATGTTTGCTGAAAAATCGTAAATGTTCCTTTGATGAGTTGGCCCTATATTACATTTTCTGTCAATTGTTTACATTTTCTGTCAATTGTAACGAGAACTTTGGACCTCAGACCAGTGCATATTTTAAGGAATTTTGACTACTGGGACAAAATCAGAATTAATCTTCACAAACTTACAACTTTTTGACTTTTTCTAAACAAATTTTTAAATTCATCTCCGAAAAAAGTTGATGACCTTTTTTTTTTTTTTTTTTTTAGTCATCACCTTCTTTTACAACTTTTCTCGGGTCTCCCAACCAATAACTAGAGGTCATTCAACAATAATGTCATACCTTTCTCATTATACTACTGGGACAAATCTTCCAACCTTCCAACATTTGTCCCACTAGTTGTACTTTATACATACATTGCCTGGGACAAATCGCTCTGACTACTGGGACAAATCCTAAGACTACTGGGACATTTGTCCCACTAGTTATACAGTTAAAATATGCCCTGCCTCAGACTCTGCTTGTCTTTGTTAGCATAATGCTTGAAGACCCAAGTATTGACTGTGAGGTTATTTGCGATTTCACTCTAAGCGACCATCGACTGATGTATCGGACATTTTTATAACGGCGCTATAGAAGTCATTAGATTAGATGTGCAGTCAACGGTTCCTGTAGCAGCAACAATTGCGCAATTATTTGTGCTTAACAGTGTAGGCCTACAGCATTAATGAACCAATCACTTCTGATGTATGACATGACAAGAAGCAGGAAAACCCATCATTCCCATTACCGGTACCATTGCCTCTTTTCCATAAACGCTTGAAGGCCATTTTGTTCGACCGTGGTTTCATTGTGTAAGGTCGGAAGCGCCTCTGGTGAGTCTCTCTTCGAATGGCGCTATATAAATTTGCGATTACTATTACCATTATATTTAAATCTGCCTGCAATTATCAGGAAGAAGTCGTCAATTTATAAGCTCTACGCTTGTGAAATATAAAACAGATTTTAAGCTGGATTCTCTGTTCAGTGCAGGGGCGGATCCAGAAGTTTTACCAGGGGAGGGGCCAAAAATAGCCAGTATTTAAGCTAGTCCCTCTCTTCTGGGAGGGGAGTCTAAGTTAGTTCAAAGAGTTCAAAATAGTTTCTGGACCAAAGTTGAAATTTATTCATCTCCCAAAAATTTCCCCGAAATCATCTCCCTTAAAAGTTGATGACCTTTTTTAGTCAATCTCCTTAAAATAATTTTATCCTCTGTTATTCGTCTCCTTCGTGCCTCTTTCGTCATGTTACTCATATCTACTTCGTTACTGGGGGCACATCCTGTGTAAATCTTAAATAGGAGCCATTATTTCATAATTTTCCTTTGACAGGTGGGCAACATCCTGTGTGTAAATTTCAAATGGGGGGGCCATGGCCGGATTGACCCCTCTGGATCCGCCCCTGGTGCAGTGAGCACTGCTCACTGAGCAGACAGTAATGAATGCATTGTAGATTAAATATACTTATATATAGGGTCTTTAATTGTATTTCAAAACTTATAAAGCACCTCTACCCAGTGGCAGGACCACCAGATAGTAGTAGTAGGCTACAGCCCGGTACGGAGGTAGCTGATTCCAAAATGCATTTCCAATACTTACAAAGGAACGAGACTGGCCTATGGCCGTTGTCACTCTGGGAAGAAATAAATCAAATCGAGCAGAGAAACGAAGACGGCAAAGGGAGCCAGCCGAGACGGGAAGACGTATTGAGTCAGAGGTATTTAGGAATCAGTACCTGGTAAGATCGGCAAATATGACATGTACCTTTAGTTGGTACCTATAATTCTGCAAGCCCTCCTGGTGTTTCTGTGAGAAGGCATCCGAGACAATTAACTTATGGTCAAACCGTCCTAATTAAAACTGACCTGCTTCAACTTCCTTGTATAGGCTTCCCACTGTACCCTGACCTCTATTTGTCGTGCCCACCAGGTTTCGACCAGGCTTCAATAGATAAAGTTCTACGAATTTCCTCGAAGCGACAGCTGATGGATGCGTCAAATTATAGAAGTCATGGTAGATTAAAGAGAGACTACGTTTCTGTTCCAATGTCCAGCCGCGTAGCTAGGATATTTTACGCAAGGGGACGAGCTATAAAACTGACGTCCTTCCCTGTTTTATTTATTTCACATACATCGAATGAAATGAACATAGGGTGTCCCGTAGTGCTCAATGGGGCGCCAAAATCATACCCGACAACTGGTTTGTACATAATAAGGATATAACTGGATTTTTTGGGGCGCCAAATTGAAATCTTATAAATTTATTTGTTATAAATTAGTTAAAGTTGCATCAAAATTAACAGTAAAATTAAAATTATTTTTATTTTAACCATAATTTTGTCGCCCTCTTCCTTTGGCGACCGAGTACGTATGTCCCTCTGCATCCCCTAGCTACGCCTCAGCCATTGTCTTTTATACACATCAGATATTTAAAGCAATCGCCTATTCCGTGGCTCCTTCAGAGAGCTAAACAATCCAGGTGAGGTTCCCACGTAGGCCTAGTGGTAGCTAGCTTATGATAAATTATTCCAGAAAAATTCAAAACCATTCAGTTCTTTGACATAAAAGAGTAACAACTATAAAGCATAAATAACAAGGATGAACTTTAGATAGCCAACAGTCAAGCAAATGCTACAAACATGTAAGTAACTTCTGAAAATTAGCAGATGGCAAATATGAATATCGGAAATTATGATTTCAGTGTTCGAGGGAAGTAACGTAAAAGAGTTATTTCAAATAGCTCAAGAAATGTATCTTTCTGTGGAGCATCACAGTAGTGATTATAACAATGCTTCATGAACTCCTCTTCAATTTTAAACATTTCATTACAGACTCCACAGCCATATCTCAACATGAAACTGTTTATATCAGCGTTATTTATCAAATGATCTCCAGAATGTTGCTTCTCGTCTGGACTTAGGTTCTTCTTGCTCTGCCTTGAAGAAAGGACTTGCATGGTTTTTGTTGTTGACAACTTTTTTCCATTAACGCAGTTGTTATCTTCAGTAGATATGCTCAATTTTTTATGTGAGATACTTTCTTGGCCATTTACCTCCAAGCCTGACTCAACGTTGTGACACAATTCACTGTTGTATAATTTATCTCCCACGTGGGTCCTCGTGTGCACTTTGAGATTGCTACTCTGTGTAAATGCTTTGTGGCATAAATTGCATTTGTATGGTTTTTCTCCACTGTGGGTTCTTGTATGGATAGCCAGATAATAGCTTTGTGTAAATGTTTTTTGACATAAGTTGCACTTGTATGGTTTTTCTCCAGTGTGGGTTCTTGTATGGATATCCAGATGACATCTTTCCGTAAATGATTTTTGACATAAATTGCACTTGTATGGTTTTTCTCCAGTGTGGGTTCTTGTGTGTCTCTTCAGATGACTGTGTTGTGCAAATACTTTTTGACATAAGTTGCACTTGTATGGTTTTTCTCCAGTGTGGCTTCTTGAATGGATACCCAGATCAAACCTTTTAGCAAATGCTTTGTGACATAAATTGCACTTGTATCGTTTTTCTCCAGTGTGGCTTCTTGTGTGGTGCTCCAGGAGACTGCTTTGTACAAATACCTTTTGACATAAGTTGCACTTGTATGGTTTTTCTCCAGTGTGGCTTCTTGTATGAATAGTCAGGGTACACCTATGAGCAAATGCTTTGTGGCATAAATTGCACTTGTACGGTTTTTCTCCAGTGTGGCTCCTTGTGTGGGTCTTCAGATTATTGTGTTGTGCAAATGCTTTTTGACATAAGTTGCACTTGTAGGGTTTTTCTCCAGTGTGGCTTCTTGTATGGATAACCAGATTATACCTTTTAGCATATGCTTTGTGACATAAGTTGCACTTGAATGGTTTTTCTCCAGTGTGGGTTCTTATATGGATAGCCAGATTACACCTATGAGCAAATGCTTTGTGACATAAATTGCATTGGTGTGGTTTTTCTTCAGTGTGAGTTCTTTCATGGCATTCCATATGATCTCTTCTCGCAAATGGTTTGTTGCATAATCCACATTCGTAAAATTTTTCTCTAATGTGGACTCTTTCATGACTTTTGAGATTGGAACTCTTTGCAAATGTTTTGATTCTTGATAGGTCGTTGATTCTTGCTTGCATCTTCAGCTCTTCATAAAAAAGAAATATTTACATGTATTTATGTTGTATGTGAACCCATGGGTGGATCTAGGACGAGACCAATCTGGACCTCACCAAATGAATTGAGATCTAGGGATGCCATGTTATTTAATTCCATTAACTTGTTTTAGCATAGGTTGCCTTCAATTATTAAATTAAAGATGTCTTTGAATATACTGTTAAAGGAGAAAATGTACTGTTTGGAACAAACAGCAGAAAATTTGATGAAGTAAGAAATAATGCAGATGAACAAACGAAGAGAACTTGACCAGAAATGTGGATGACTAAAATGAGAGTCATGAGAACTTTTTGTGATATTGTCAGAAAAACAACTTATAAATAGGCCTAGCCAGGACTAAACAAGTTGATTAACACCACACAAGACTTCAACTATGGTAAATTTGCCCTTCTCCATTCTTGGATCCACCAATGTGCTTTCTATATTCAGGGCCGTCTTATCCACTAGGCACATTAGGCACGAGACTTTCAGGGGCCTACAAAAGTCCGAAAACCTGAAAATGAGATCTTGAATGAATGAGAGGGAAAATGGTAAAAGGAAAATTGCAAATAACAGCTAATTCAAATTTAATAACTTTTGTACTGAAACAGTTAAGCTAAGCTGTGCTAGCCTACATTATGTGAACTTTGCGGTGTTGGAGTTGGCAGTTGAGTTGGGGTCTATGAATGCAAGAGTGCCTAGGGCTTACGACGACCGTAAAATATTAGTTTAACATCTATCCAGAGTTAGAAATTGCACTTAAAATAGCAAAAACTTTGAAACATTAACTATGGTCAACTGTCTCAGCGTTATACGATCTTCTTAACTTTGCATACAAAATATAGAAACTATTTTCATTTCTAATTTCATAAGGGAGGATCGATAATCCTCGAACATATAAATTGACAGGCAGAACGATAATATGAGATATTTCTTTGACTCACGAGCACTGAACCACGAGAAGCTGTTTAGTGATTATTAGGAAGTCATTCTTGTAGTGGACAAGAATCAATCAATATATTGGTAAACACTTATTTTTAACGACTAGCTTTAGTTAATTTATTAATGGTAGATCTGAAACATATAAATAATACCTCGAAAAAGGTCGCTAACAAACGAATATTATATCTGTCTTGGTCGATAAAGTTTTTGACGTCATCCTTGCGCTCTTCTGATGACGTCAGCAGTCTAATTTAATGCGTATTAATATAATATATACTTCAAGGCTGTATTATATTATAAATGTAATTAGTAACTTCTATTGCGCCTGTGTATAATGCATAAGGCGCCAACCGATGGCACACCAACACCAAGCCGTAATCAGGTCAATATCTAGAAGATCAGTCCGTAAGACAGAGGGGCGGCCTATTATGATGGATAAGCAATTTGAAAAACGTCAAGTTTTAAGTTGAGAACGAAATGTATTATAGGTACTTGTATTAAATAAATCCTATGTGAATATACTGGAAATTGAAAGGCTTCTGCGCACACAGCGAAACACAGCTGCTGGACTTGATGGGTTGCCAGCATGGTTCTTTCAGAAAATAATGTTCTTACGAGTTGGCAGAATTGGTCACTCATGTGTTTAATTACTCTTTTGAAACTGGGACCATTCCGGATAATTGGCGCATCTCGGTGGTCACGCCTGTGAATAAAGTTTCTGACTTCAGACCTATATCTGTAACTCCAATCCTATCAAGAATCGCAGAAAAAAATTGTTGTGTCTAAATGGCTCAGACCCAGTTTGCCCCGAGAAGCTCTAGAGGATCAGTTTGGTTTCAGACCAACCGGCAGTTGTACCAGTGCACTGACCTTTTTTCTACATCACGTCACCCAGATGCTAGAAAGCAACTCTTATGTGCGTTGTTTGTTAGTCGACTTCTCTAAAGCATTTGATGTTGTTGACCATTCAATTCTAATCCCTAAAGTTTTGGCCTTAAACATGCTGCCTGAAATTTCAAACTGGGTCATTGACTTCCTAACTGGCCGATCTCAAGTCCTCAAATGTGGCAATGTAGGCCCTATTCTCCGCTTGTGCTTCCATTAATCGCAGCATTATCCAAGGGTCTGGTCTTGGTCCCACCCTCTACATTGTAATGGAGAGCGATCTTAAACCCGCCTCTCAGTCCAACATTCTTTTCAAATTTGCAGATGGTACTAACCTTCTCGCCCCCCCACAAAAAAACTCTCCTGTGAGCCTGGAATCTGAATTCGAACATATAATAATAATAATAATAATAATAATAATAATAATAATAATAATTATTATTATTATTATTATTATTATTATTATTATTATTATTATTATTATTATTATTATTATTATTATTATTATTATTACATGATCTGAAGCCATCTCAGCGTCACTCAGTGAACAGTTTATCATGAAAAGTTAGGTCCAGCTTGGATGGGCCCGCCGGTCCTCGATCCCGGGCAGTCCTGCCCTGGTATGCGACCACATTGAATCGTTGAATTGTTATTGATATGTTATTATTATATTATTATTATTATTATTATTAAGGAGCTTTTATATAGCGCCCCTTCAAAGTGATCTACTCAGAAGCGCTCCCACTCCAACCACGGCTAGAGAGAGTAGTTTTTAAGTTTTTAAGGAACAAGGTAGAGTGAGTCATGTGGACCAGGTGGAGTGCAACAGGGAGGCCATTCCAGGTTGCGGGGCCAGCGACCGAAAAAGAACGGCGCTGCATAGTGGCTGTCCGCGTGCGAAGGACCAAGAGCTCGGCCTGGTCAGCCGAGGGAAGAGCAGATCGCCCCAGGACCCCCGGGGGGGGGGGTAGGGCGATAAAGCTCCCGCAGGTGTGGGAGGGTCAAGTCCCTCCAGACAACGCTTGACCAGTGCACATACCCTGTAGGCGATCCGCGGCTGGAAAGGGAGCAAGTGCAGAACATCCCGCATATAAACAGAAAACTGGCAGAATCTGGGGATACGACCAATAGGGGTTAAGGTGTGCAGCTGCTCGCAAAACCCGGTCCAAGCACCAGAGGCGGGGAGCTGAAAGGCCAGCGTAAAGGGCGCTACAATAGTCCAAACGGGAAACCACAAGGCATGGACAAGGGTGGAAGCAGACGCCTGTGTCAGAGTGCGGGAGACCACCCTTAACTGTCGAAGTTGACAATAGCCTAACAGTCGCGACAAAGCAGATGTATATCTGTGTTCGTGTATGTGTGTGTGTCTGTGTCTGCGTTCGACCGCTACATGCTCATAGGTAATTACAAACAGCGTATATAAACATAAATCAAATAATTATGCAGGCATCTGAAGCCAAAATGGCAAAAGCTGTCGAAGAAATCAGGTTTTCTGTGTTGCGATTCAATCATCGTCCTCTTCGTCAAGTTCTTCACTGCTGATGACGTTCTGTCCTTAAACAGATCCACAAATGTAACGAGGCCATCATTCTCCATCTTCTCTGTGTGCCTTATTCTTCATTTATCTCTGTCGAAGGCTTTCTAAAAGTCCACAAAGGTTATTTCTCTTGATCTTCTCTGTGTCGTGTCTTTTCAATCTCTGCCTGAGGCATTCTCTTTAAAAGTCCACAAGGCCATTCTCTTCACCTTCTCCATCCATAGTCCTGTATATTTCTGTCAGACCTCCCAAAATTCTATACAAGGCCCGTAATTTGTTTTATACATACCTTTTCCTTTTCATTTTTTTTAAGGCCGTCTAATAGTAGAGGTAGCCTAAATAGGAGCAAGTCCCAGGAAAGATCGGCAAATAAGGAAAAGTACCCTGAGTTGGTATCCTTAATTCTGCAAGCCCTCCCGGTGTTTCTGTGAGAAGGCATCCGAGAAAATTAACTTAGGGTCAAACCGTCCTAATTCACACTGATCTGCTTCGACTTGCTTGTATACCCACTGTAGCCTGACCCCTTCTGTCTCTCGTCCCAACAGGTTTCGATCAGGCTTCGATAAATAACTACAATTTCACTCGAAGCG
The DNA here is from genome assembly GCA_963556255.1 of Allolobophora icterica. Taxonomy (NCBI): domain Eukaryota; kingdom Metazoa; phylum Annelida; class Clitellata; order Crassiclitellata; family Lumbricidae; genus Allolobophora; species Allolobophora icterica. The sequence goes on along the minus strand of OY744603.1, from coordinate 81,145,564 downwards.
ACAGCTGATGGATGCCTCAAATTATAGAAGTCATATTACAGTAAAGAGAGACCACATTTCTGTTCCAATGTCTTTTACTGATATCAGACTTTTTAAATCAATCGCCTATTGTGCGACTCCTTCAGAGCGCTAAACAATCCAGGTGAGGTTTCTCACGTAGTGGTAGCTAGCTTATGATATATTGTTTCAGAAAAGTTTAAAGCCATTCAATTCTTTGGCATAAAAGAGTAATAACTTAACTATGCAGTCTAAACAACAAGAATGAACTTTAGATAGCCAACAGTCAAGCAAATGCTACATACGTAACTTTTGAAAATTAACAGATGGCATATATGAGTATTGGAAATTATGGTTTCAGTGTTCGAGGGAAATAATTTAAAAGAGTTATTTCAAATAAGTCAAGAAATGTATCTTTCTGGGGAGCATCAGAGTAGTGATTATAACAATGCTTCATAAACTCCTCTTCAATTTTAAACATTTCATTGCAGACTCCACAGCCATATCTCAAAATGAAATGCTTTATATCAGTGCTGGGCCTATTAATCAAATGATCTTCAGATAGTTGCTTCTCATATGGACATAAGTTCTTCTTACTCTGCTTTGAAGAAACGTCTTGCATGGTTTTTATTGTTGACAACTTTTTTCCATCGACGCAGTTGTCATCTTCAGTAGATATACTCAATTTTCTACGTGAAATACTTTCTTGGCCATTTTCTCCAAAGCTTGACACAACGCTCTGACACAATTTACTGCTGTTTAATTTATATAAAGCGTGGGTCCTCGTGTGCCCTTTGAGATTGTTACTTTGTGCAAATGCTTTGGGGCATAAATTGCACTTGTATGGTTTTTCGCCAGTGTGGGTTCTTGTATGGATAGCCAGATAATACCTTTGTGCAAATGTTTTTTGACATAAAATGCACGTGTATGGTTTTTCTCCAGTGTGGCTTCTTGTATGGATATCCAGAACACACCTATGAGCAAATGCTTTGTGACATAAGTTGCACTTGAATGGTTTTTCTCCAGTGTGGCTTCTTGTATGGATACTCAGATCACACCTATTAGCAAATGCTTTGTGACATAAGTTGCACTTGTATGGTTTTTCTCCAGTGTGGGTTCTTGTATGGTAGGTCAGATTACAACTATGAGCAAATGCTTTAGTACATAAATTGCACCTGAATGGTTTTTCTCCAGTGTGGCTTCTTGTATGTATAGTCAGGTTACATCTACGAACAAATGCTTTTTGACATAAATTGCACTTGTATGGTTTTTCCCCAGTGTGGCTTCTTGTATGGATAACCAGATTACACCTATGAGAAAATGCTTTGTGGCATAACTTGCACTTGAATGGTTTTTCTCCAGTGTGGGTTCTTGTGTGGTTCTTCAGATGACTGTGTTCTGCAAATTCTTTGTGACATAAGTTGCACTTGTATGGTTTTTCTCCAGTGTGGCTTCTTGTATGGATACCCAGATCACACCTATTAGCAAATGCTTTGTGACATAAGTTGCACTTGTATGGTTTTTCTCCAGTGTGGGTTCTTGTATGGTAGGTCAGATTACAACTATGAGCAAATGCTTTAGTACATAAATTGCACCTGAATGGTTTTTCTCCAGTGTGGCTTCTTGTATGTATAGTCAGGTTACATCTACGAACAAATGCTTTTTGACATAAATTGCACTTGTATGGTTTTCCCCAGTGTGGATTCTTGTATGGATAACCAGATTACACCTATGAGAAAATGCTTTGTGGCATAACTTGCACTTGAATGGTTTTTCTCCAGTGTGGGTTCTTGTGTGGTTCTTCAGATGACTGTGTTCTGCAAATGCTTTGTGACATAAGTTGCACTTGTATGGTTTTTCTCCAGTGTGGCTTCTTGTATGGATACCCAGATCACACCTATTAGCAAATGCTTTGTGACATAAGTTGCACTTGTATGGTTTTTCTCCAGTGTGGGTTCTTGTATGGTAGGTCAGATTACAATTATGAGCAAATGCTTTAGTACATAAATTGCACCTGAATGGTTTTTCTCCAGTGTGGCTTCTTGTATGTATAGTCAGGTTACATCTACGAACAAATACTTTTTGACATAAATTGCACTTGTATGGTTTTTCCCCAGTGTGGCTTCTTGTATGGATAAAAAGATTACACTTATGAGCAAATGCTTTGTGACATAAATTGCACTTGTATGGTTTTTCACCAGTGTGGGTTCTTTCATGGCATTCCAGATGATCTCTTCTTGCATATGGTTTGTTGCATAATCCACATTCGTAAAATTTTTCTCTAGTGTGGACTTTTTCATGACTTTTGAGATTGAAACTCTGTGCAGATGCTTTGATTTTTGCCAGGTCGTTGATTCTTGCTTGCATCTTCAGCTCTTCATAAAAAAGAAAAATTGACATGCATTTATGTTGTATGTGAATCCATGGGCGGATCTAGGGCGAGACCAATCCGGACCCCACCAAATGAGTTGAGATCTAGGGATGCCATGTTATTTAATCCCATTGACTGATTTTAGCAAAGGTTGGCTTCAAATATTAAATTAAGCATGTCTGTGAAAATACTGTTACAGGAGAAAATGTAGTTTATAACAAACAGCAGAAAATGTGAAGGAATAAATGACAGTGAGAGTAAAAAGTTACCCAAATGAACAAACGAAGAGAACTTGACCAGAAATTTGGATGACTAAAATGATCGTCGTGAGAAGTTTTGTGATTCAGTCAGAAAGCAATTACTAAATATCCAGGAGTAAACAAGGTGATCACTGGCGTAAACTTGTCCAAAATATTGGTGGGGCAAAATATTGGTGGGGCAAAAATATTGGTGGGGCATGGGGTCTGGACCAGAGGTGCAAAAAAAGTTTTTTCAAGATGAAACTTTGTTTGTTGTTGTTTTTTTCGGTTTTTTGGTTTTATGGTTTTTGTTGTTTTGGTTGTTTTTAAGTTTTTCTGATTTCGGATAAAATTCATGAAAAATGGCATGAACAAGAGCTCCAACTCAGTAAATTCAGTTGCGATTTCCGAAAATTTAAAATCATTTAATCAATGATATTAAAATAATTCTACAAAAATAAGAAATTTATTTTTTTAAACAAAAACAAACTGTGTGGTTTTCTTTTTGTTGTTGCTTAAAGCAAAATCCGAAAAAGCTTTTTTCACTCTGGTCTGGACAGTCAGCAAAGGCTTCCGGTGTTACGTTAATGTGCATGAAATGGGTGTTTTGTTTACATGTAAATTTGTTTCACATTGAAGATATTGAAGATAAAAATAAATCTTTGTTTCCATTATGGATTTCCGATAGTGTTTCAGTTCTGTGTCTCTGTTTTTCTGTTTCTGAAGAAATTTGTCTGTATTGAAACATAATATTTTAATATTTGAAGAAATTCTCCTCTCGATTTTGGGGGGGGGCATTGCCCCGGCTCCTCAATTATTGGGGGGCACGTGCCCCGGCTGACCCCCCAGAGTCTACGCCTATGAAGGTGATTAACACCACGCAAGATTCAACGATGGTAAATTTCCCCTTCTCGATTCTTGGATCCGCCAATATGCTTTTTCTATTAGTTTAACATCTACCCAGAGTTAGAAATTGTACTTAAATTATCAAACTTTGAAACATCAATTATGGCCAACTGTCTCAGCCGTATACGACCTTTTAACTTCGCTTTAAAAATATAAACTATTTCATTTCTTATTTCACAAGAGAGGACCGATAATCCTCGAGGCTGAACGAGAATATGAGATATTTCTTTGAACCACGAGCAGTGAACCACGAGAAACTGTTTATTAGTGTTTAGTGGGCACGAATCAGTCATTAGAGCGGTTAAATTTATTTTTAACGAATAGCTTTAGTTAATTTATTAATGGTAGATCTGAAACAAATAATAAATATTACCTCGCAGAAGGTCGTTAACAAAGAAATATAATATCTGTCTTGCTCGATAACGTTAGTGACGTCATCAGTGTTGCCAGTGAGGTTTTCAGATTTCCCCAGAATTCGGTCCAAAAAATCCCCAGAAATCCCCAGATAATACAAACACAATTTCATTAACATCCCGTTGATAGGTATGAGATATTTTAACACTATTTAACAGTAACATACTTACAGTTATATTAATAACAAAATATTCCTCAAATCAGTGGAAACAAAAATACTAACGTTATTTTTGAAAATTGTCATTTGTCAAAGGCTCAAAGTTGTCTGCGAGTCGGCTTCTAAGTCGACAAATCAATGATAACTTCTGTTTCGCCAAGATCACATAACTGCTCACGGGACAGCCAGCGTGTTTCACAAAACTTCAAAACTTTATGTTTTTAGGCCTGAACTACATTTTGTATTAACTGGAACCTTTTCTTTTACTACTATGCGACAAATAGAAGCAGGCATTCGTTATGAAAATTTCAAGTCAAGATGGTAGGCCTAGGCGGTTGCGGGCAGCATTTGCACAAAAGTGCAAATGAATGACAGACAAATGTTTATTACTTCAAGCCACTAAAAATGGGCAATGCTGTAGTGCATCACATAGGCAGCATTGCGCTTCAGTTACATTTTTTCAGCAATTGAGCAATTTGGAAACATCTGCTTACAGCATTCAATCAAATGATCAGCAGTGATATTTTCGTTAACGAAAACTAAAATTAGAAGTAAAAATAAATGATTTCGTTAACGAAAACTAGAAGTAAAATTAGAAATTATTTCAGCAGGAAAAACGAAATTAGGAATTGAATTAGAAATTATTTGCCGAACTAAAATTATGAACGAAATTAACAATTATATCAAGAAGTAAAATCATTTTACTTCTTGTGGTGCTTAACTTAAGTTGAGATGAAGGGGAGTAAAATTGCACGCGATCCAAACACATGATCCATTGGAAAACTTCGGTTGAGATGAAGACGTTGCGCATACCATTCTCGATGTAGGCTACAGTTAGCCGTAATTTATCTTTGGTTTTCGTTGTCTAATAATTGTCTCACTTAATTGCATACCAACGACCTCAATTTCATACGCCAGTTTCTTTCGGGCTTGATCATTAAATTGTAAAATTACATTAGGCCTACGAGTTTATCGAGAATGTTGGCCGGAAGGAAGCGAGATAGCCCGATTTTGGGTTTATCATTTTGACGAAGCTACAGGCAGATCTATATGCCAAATAGGCCTACTAAATGGGGAAAATGATGGAATTTGTGGAACATCACTTGCTAGAGAAATACAAGCAATACAAGTCTTGGGAGGGGGATAGATGAATGGTAACACGCTAGCATAAGAGCATTAACCACTAGCCTATACATTGTTAGACTAACGTTCACCCCTTGTTTTACTTCAAACAGTTTTTTCTTTATTGAGGTAAGTTCGGAGTGCTTCTCTATGCAAGCCTTGCATACTTTTACAGCGTGGAAATTAATAATTATTTGGAAAACTAAAATAAGAAGTAAAATTATTTGAGAACTAAAATAGGAATGAGAAGTAAAATTATTTTAGAAGTAAAATTAGAATTAGAAGTAAAATTCAAGAGCTCAGAACTGAATTAAAACTGAATTATGAATTATTTTCAGAAGTAAAATATCACTGATGATCAGTTTGCAATAACGCAGTACTATGTTGGGCCATTAAAACCCTCAACAAAACCTCTGCTTTAGCAATTTTGTCTTGGATACAGGGCAGAAAACAAGAGAAACATAGTTTTTAATGCTCAGTGCACACAAAGTACATACATTTTCAATGCAAATGGTCAAAATGGTCAAATTTCCCCAGATATGTCCAAAAATCCCCAGAACCCCAGACGGAGGCCGAAATCCCCAGATCTAGGGAAAAATCCCCAGCTCTGGCAACACTGTCTCTTCTGATGACGCTAGCAGTCTAATTTAATGCGTAATAATATTATATACTTCAAGGCTGTATAATTTTAATCTAATTAGTAATTTCAAATCGAATCGATTTGAAATCGATGGCACAGGAAAACCAGGTCGTATGTTCACTGTACAGCGCAGTGCGGTTAGCAGACGCTTAATTAAAGAAAAGATGATGATGATGATGATGATGATGATGATGATGATGATGATGATGATGATGATGATGATGATGATGATGATGATGATGATGATGATGATGATGATGATGATGATGATGATGATGATGATGATGATGATGAATTTGAAAGAGGTAAGTTTTAAATTGAGAACGAAATGTATTATAGGTCCTTGTATAATGTATATACTAACGACCTCTTTTCTAAACGGTATATACCTGCGTACCAATATTAGAGGTCAAGGTTGTAAGCCTGGGTTTATATAGCGCTAAGTTTGCTTTTTACACTGAGTAGATGTGTGACCTCCACAGATTCTGAAGTAGCCTATTCTATTGTATTGCATAGTAGGCCTATATTCGCTTATTGATACAATCTAGCAGGCAAAACGCTGCTAGTTACAAGAGATATTGAAAGCGCAGGTGGGTTAAACTTGCACAAAATCGATATATATATTTTTTTCTAGAAAAAAAAGGTTCCGGAACTGAAAAGTAGGTTCCGGAACTTAACAATTATGGAAGGACTAAAATCCCGAGAAAAACGGAATTGGGGTTGGGAGGAGTCTCAATAAACACTGAAAGAGTTCACAACAATGAAATTAAATTAAAATAACCAAATTATTGTTTTTATTACTAAAATAAATAAATTAGTTTTAGTAGCTGAAAAAAGGTGCCGGAACGCCGTTCCGGGGCGTTCCGGCTGAAAAAAGCACTGTGTATTGTAACGATATTCTAAGGGTTACTTGTGATGTTTAGCTTTAACTGCTACTTTAAGATGGGAGCTTCCATTCATTCTCATCAGACACGTAATGCTAATATGTATCGTCCTGAATTTGCACGGATAAATGCTAAGAGGTTTTCCATTAAATGTCATGGCCCTATGCTATGGAATGTTTTACCTGTGGTGATTACTTCGGCGCAGCCCATTAGTCGTTTTAAAAAATTGTTAAGGTCTTATATCATAAATCAAAGGTCATAAAAATGTGCTACTTGAATATGTACTTAACTATAACTTGAGTTATGCATTTACTTTGCTGTTATTGAATTTGGTTTAGGCGTTAGTTAAGAATAAATAAATCGAACACTTTGAATGTTAATCGTCCGTCATGCTAGTGATCATTTCCTGGGTGCCCCTGTTAGCGGGACTTGTCCCTTTGGGGTCTCCATTTATGACACTACCTGTTAAAAATACCTGCCTGTAAACTATGTCTTGCAAGTTGTGTTGTAATAAACGGATTGATTGATTGATTGATTGATTGATTGATTGATTATGTTTAGCGACTGTCGAAGTCGTATAGTCTGTTCGTGATGTGCTTGTATCGATCTATAAATAGACAGACGATAATACTGTGACGTTGACGCATATTAATGAGCAAGGGACTAGGAGCTAGGAGCTAGTAGTTAGGAGCTAGGAACAAAGGACTAGGAACAAGGGACTAGGAACAAGGGACTAGGAACAAGGGACTAGGAGCAATTGAATTAAGGGACTAGGAACAAGGGACTAGGAGCAAGGGACTAGGAACCCAGACGAACCCTATATAAAGAGGAGCTGAGTGCAAGTGAGTTAGCGATAAGTCTTTAGAAGAGAGCTGATAGCCGAGAGTTGAGTTGAACGGTGAAGTGTAGCCTTTGGGTAGAGGTTAGAGGGCAGTTGAGTTTAGTATACGGTGGAATTAGACCGTTAGAACTCTGACGCTACCGAGTATAGTAGCGTGGATTGTAGTTGTGTTGTTGCGATAGTTTCGAAGTTAGGTATATGCGGAGTTTAGTCGATAGTATTATACGAACTTTAACTAGTATGCAGTTCGAAGTTAAGGCGATTAGATAAGTTCTTCTGGATTACACAAGTTCTTAGTTCGTCAGCCTACGGAAGGCATTTATAACTAGGCGTTGCGTTGTGTTGTGAGTTATAATAAAGAATATTTGTGGAACATCATGTATCTTCTTCCTCTCCAGACCGGAGAGGCGATCCCTAGTTAGTTTTATTGTGGAACACTTGGTCGTGGGTCTTGGCATCCTGGTGAACTAAAGAAGAAGACTCACGTACCCTTTCGCACCGACCGGAAGACGGAGACGAACACCTACCTACACATATATTCATATACCAACCTATCCTCGTTCCGCCACAGTATATATATATATATATATATATATATATATATATATATATATATATATATATATATATATATATATTGTTGCATGTAGGCAGATGACCTCTTACGTAGATGCAGGTGCTAGGCTAAGTCCGTAGGTTAGCGGGAATCTTATGCCATAGAAGGAGTGGCTTGTCTATAAATACGACTGCCAACTTGATTCTGGAGCTCTTTGTCTTGTGTTGGTCAGACATGCTGGTTTGACGTTAGCAGAGCTCAGTGCAGGGCCGGATTAACCAGTATGCTCAATATGCTTTAGCATGGGGCCCCCGCTTATAGGGGGCCCCCCGACTGAAGTCGGAATACTGCAGGACAAAGACAGAATTTATTGCACCAAATAATTAGGCTATTTGTTAGCAGAAGAGAACCAGCTGTGGTCTCAATCTAAAAAAATGCAAATTTGAAATGTCAGCCATGCAGCCCACTGTTGTGCTTTTAGCTCAGCTTCTTTCAGTCGATACGCCACGTTTGTTTCTATTCCGACGCGATTTGTTTCCTGGCATACACATAACAGCGAACTCATCTTGCAAGGTAGAGAGAGACTAGTTTCGTGCTGAAACTTAGTTGGTAATTGTAGACAAGTTGTTGATGTCGCTAAGGCAAATAATCCACGCTTTCCATGAAGTTCGTTTTATAGGCCCATTCCAAGTTGTGGCAGATTTTGACAGACTAGAGCCTGACTAGATTCGAGAATTTTCCTTGAGGCTGGCCACGACATACACAAGAGATTTTCAGTCTGACATATTCCTTGACGAAATGGTTTAACTTGCTGATTTTGCAAAATCAAGAGGCTGTGACACACCTGCGGCTTTAGCTATGTTACTGTACACGGAGAACATTCTACAAACATTCCCTAATGTTTCTATCGCTCTGCGTATGCCGTATAGGGCCTATTCATGTCATTGATGATCTCCAATTGTTCAGATGAACGCTGTTTCAGTAAGATGGGACTTATTAAAAATAAACTGCGAACTTCTATGACCCACAAACGTCTAACTACAGTGGACCTTCTAGATGTTGAGAGTGATGTGCTTGACTTGCAGGGCTGTAGTCGAAGGTATACGCTGGTGTACAGCGTGTACTCACCTCTAGAGACCGTATACTCACCTCACAAAATATTTATATTTATTTATATTAAAATACTATAGCGTATACTCACAAAATACTGTTGCGTATACCCATTACCCACCTCTAATTTGTTTAGGAAAACTAACCGGTAGCGTGTACTCATGTGCACCTCTAATTTTACCACTACAGCCCTGTTGACTTGATATCACTTGATGACATTATTACACAGTTTGCAGCTGTTAAAAGTCGCGAATGTTTCTGAGCTGTTAGGCAATGAAGGAACAAATTCTACATTTTAATATAATTTGACGCTAACTGTATTTTGTTAATAGGCCTATACTGTAACAAACATTTGAAACAATCTTAGATATAGTCCCACAATGCAAAGGGTTAAAGTTTTGTTGGACTTGACAAATGACCGAGGACCGTACCCATTGCCGCCAAATAGCTGGCGTCAGGAACTGATGATGATGATGATGATGATGATGATGATGATGATGATGATGATGATGATGATGATGATGATGATGATGATGATGATGATTATGATGATGATGATGATGATGATGATGATGATGATGATGATGATGATGATGATGATGATGATGATGATGATGATGATGATGATGATGATGATGATGATGATGATGATGATGATGATGATGATGATGATGATGATGATGATGATGATGATGATGATGATGATGATGTATACATTGACTACTAATTTGAACAGCACGGCACACAGCATTGACCCTTATTTGCTACAAGTTGATTGTCATGTCTTCAAGGCATTCCCATCTTTCCGTGCTCAATACGACAAGGGGCCCCCCGTGTAAAATTAGCATAGGGCCCCCGAGTGATTAATCCGGCCCTGGCTCAGTGTATGATTTTGGTTGACCATGTTGGGTTGACAATAAATGGAACTCAGTCTGTAATATTAGTTAAGAGAGCTGTTAGGTGACCGCCGGTGGTCTAGATTAAGATAGCTTGTTAGTCGACGTTGTGACGATTGTCGTCGGTTGTGTTCAACTCCGTGGCTGACGGGGTGATCGAGTGTCCGCTTCTGAATGCCTGAAGAACGGTGCTTTGACCTTTTGTTTCGCTTGAGTTGTCTTGTTCATCGTTCGGTAACTATATCGCATGTTCATTATATTAAATCCTATTTTTGTTAGAACTTTGGGCTTGCATTCCGTTCTTTAGCGAGTATCATACCTTAACAACACACCACAATATATATATATTATGTTGGAGATAAGTTGCGAAAGCTTTTGAGAGAGATACAGGCAGCTTTGTGTGAATTCGGAGATCAAGGGGAAGACGATGAAAAAGGAAACCAGGAGAAAGTAAAGAAGAGAAAGTAAGCAGACTTTTGAGAAGGGACCAATTGAGGAAAATAAAAAAAGAAACAGAATTTTCTTTTTAAGGGACAAAACAGAAAAAGACATCGACAGAGTGCCTTTAGTGACAAAAAGGAATTGGTTTGCAGAAAGATTGACGCTGAATTCAAACATAGGCAGAAAGATACGAGAGTAAACTTCGATATTAACATAACATAACTGAAAACTTTTAGGTTAAAGTGCAACTTTAAAAAACTCATCAGTAGCGCTCCCGACCCAACCATGGAAGGGCGCTTCTGAGTAGGTTTCTTGAAGGTGCGCTATATTAAATTTCCGAATGAATGAATGAAAGGATGAGCAGAGAGGGAGAAAAGAAAACGCATCGAGGAATTTAGCGTCAGCTGCTGGTAGATGATCTTTTTTATAGCACAATTTTAACAAGGTACCGACAAACGCAGTATAGCCCATATATATGTGTAAACCTATGTAGTATGTATGCATGTAAGCTTATGCATACAACATTGTGTGACTGTATGTATTTGTATGCGTGCTTGCAAGCATTTACCTACTTGCACACAGATACGTCTTAGGAAGATGGAGAAGAATAGGGAGCGGGAGAGGGAGAGGGAGAGGAAGAGAGAGAACAAGAATAAGAACAAGAAAATTAATTTTTAAAAAGACAAATACGAAAGAGGAGGAAGCGGAGGAAGAAGCATTAAAGCAGTCTTATCATCCTCGGTCGCAACAACAACGGCGACGACGACGACAACAACAGTGACGATGATAATAAGGGAAATTAGAACGGAATCGACCGCTTACTAATCAATGCGCAGCCGGTTTACCGCTATCCGAGAAGAATGAGTCTGCACTGAATAAAAAGTGCTCTAATTAAACGGCAGCTATCCGGGACAATAAACGAGAACTGCACATGTATAAACCGTTCGTATATATATATGTATATATATATTTATATATATATATACGTTTACGTGAGGTATATATAAACGAATATATATGATATATGTATATATGTAAAACTGTACATGTACATATAGCGGTTAAGTATATGTACCGGGGTGGTCCAAAAAAGTAACCCCCTACAGGTTTTGCTAATATTTCGGTCAAAAGTAAGAATTTTTAAATCAAGTTTCACTGGCTTAAAAGTAATTCATATTTACGTAAAACAGCCAAATTTCACCAAAATAGTTCAAACAGAACCAAAGTTATATCACTTTACTGTGTCCACCCACTGTTTTTTGATGGTCCAAAAACATGTAACGCAAAAAAGTAACAAAAAACGATTTTATTAAGTTACATCTCAAATAATTGGCATCAAACAGACTTGATATTGCTTCACAACATGTGCTCAATTTGTCCACCAGCAGTACCACACATGTTCTGAGTCTCTTTGTAAAGTTTTGATGGACTTGTTGATAGGTTCCAGAGGTAAATCTTCCCATAATATGAACTCCAATGTGACTTTCAATTCTCTTATCGTTTTTGGCTTTGGTCGCAGATTTTGGTATTTCTCCAGCATATCTCCCCACACGTGATAATCCAGGGCGTTCAAATCCAGAGAGTTTGGGGCCATTGGTCCTTCTCAATGAAACCAGGGCAATTGACATTGAGCCAATCTTGCGTGAGATGAGCAATATGCGCTGGTGCGCCGTCTTGCTGAAAGACGAATCCAGCTGGCAGCGGACGCAATCAGAAATTAATTCTGGGAGCAGGCGAGAAACGTAATATGCAGCATTCACCTTCGCCTTTTCATCTACAAAATGCAGTCGACCTTTGCCACCTAAACAAATACCAGCCGATACCATAACATGTGGAACGAACTTCTCGCGTTCAACGATCAAGCGATCAGGTCTTGCTAACTGATGTCATAGTGACTTGCAGCAAGGCTGGTGCCCCGTTTCTTTTCTAAATATTAAAAATAATAATTACATTTAATGATATATAAATTCTTACTTTTGGCTGAAATATTACCAATTATTTGAGATGTGACTTAATAAAATCGTTTTTTGTTATTTTTTGTTGTGTTACATGTTTTTGGACCATCAAAAAACAGTGCGTGGACTCAGTAAAAGTGACATAACTTTGGTTCTGTTTGAAATATTTTGGTGAAATGTGGCTATTATAAATATTAATTATTATGTAAATGTGAATTATTTTAACCCTGTAAAACTTGATTTTAAAGTTCTTACTTTTGGCCGAAATATTAACAAAAACCTGTAGGGAGTTCCTTTTTTTGCCCACCCTGTATATGTGCGTGTAGGTATGCGTGTGTGTGTCTATGTATATGTGTGTGTATTTGTGTAAATTTAGTGATGCTTATCAGTCTGGATAAGGCCATGGATAGCTCAGAGCAACGGGATTCAAGGCATGCCGAGAGAGCCTCCGAGGTGTAGAGCGGGGCGCCCAGAAGGGTGGCACTTTCTGGCTTTTTATTATTATTATTATTATTATTATTATTATTATTATTATTATTATTATTTTTTTTTTTTATGCCCCGAGGTATACAGGATCCCTCAGGGACTTCAATATTAACTAATGTAAAAAAAAGTGTCCGGAATGGCCCTAATTATTATTATTATTATTATTATTATTATTATTATTATTATTATTATTATTATTATTATTATTCTCTGTCAAAGAACTCCCTCTGGTTGTTCTCTACATGCCTTGCCCTGTTTAGCTCTCTGTCCAAGGTCTTCTCCGAGAACGCATGTTTATGCCATTACTATGTTGACGAATTCTTTCATAACTTCAACCACTTGTGGTTCTGCAGGGAAGCAAGAGGACCACGTTTGCTCAAGTTGTCCCTAAAAAGTATGTGTAACTTCTTTCATTTTAACAAGCTAACTGAATATCTTAGCTACTGACGCTTGTTATGTTGTTGAATGCTTCAATATCTCCATGTGCTCCTCATGTCGGGAAATTGTGTCTAGAATATTAAAAACAAAGAACGCTTTCAAGAAATATTTAGGTGTTATTATAACAGAAAATTTACAGAATGATTTGCATATTTTAATAGAAAATTAAATAAAAATAATATTATGAAAGTACTGCAAAGAGAAGCAGCAGCAGTTATGTCGTTAGCCTGTATATGAGCTACAACAAGTTTGCTAAGTACACTATCTGAATGTGCAGCATTAATTGACAGTGAGCAAGAGAAATTGGAGTGCAAGAGTGACGATAGAACATCATCAAAACGCCTCTGAGTAGGTCTCTTGAAGAGGCGCTATATAAATATCCAGAATGAAGGAATGAATGAAAGCGACAGAAGTGTATCGAAAATGTCGCGAAGTCTGCACTCCGAGCAGTCTGACAGGAGATTAGAAGTGACAGGAGTGTTTTGAAAGTGACAAGAGTATCTCGAATGTCCTCCATAACCCTAGGCTATCAGTTCGATAAAAGTACAGCACTTCTGCACTCCTATCGGTCCGATAGAAGTGCCGAAGAGCCCCACGTCTTTAGCTCCGTTGAACAAAGATAAGACAATTACACTTGCAAGTCTTAGAATTTTTAAAACTAAGTAGGGCGCGCTATATTTTGACTGTCTCGCGGTAAATATATTTACACGGATATATTTACACGGGGTGTTTACATCGACAGACAGCGCGGTGAGAGTGGAGACAGCGCTATCCGCTCCTTCAAGTGCTCAGATGTCTATGATCAACTGGACTGAGCTATATATAGGCCAGTGACAGCGGGACGTCGGTTTTAAAGACGATCGCCCCTCGGTCGGTCCGTCCGTCCGTCCGTCCATCCTCCGTTCATTCACCCACCTATTCATGTTTCCATCTATAATTTCATTCATCCATTCAGTCATCCATTCATCCACCATCCATCCTTCCGTTCTTCCATCCGTTCACAGTTTATCCACTCACCCTTTCAGTTTCCCACATATCCATTCATTCATTCATCCATCTGTTCATCCATCCATACATCACACCGTCCTTCCGTCCGTCCGTCCGTTCATCCACACACCCATTTATTCTTCCATCTATCCATTCAATCATCCATGCATCCATTCGTCCGCCCGCCAATCCATTCATTCATCCATCCGTCCATTCATCCATCTATCCATCTGTTCATCCATTCCACCCGTCGATCTGTGTTTTTACGTTGCGGTGTTTTTGTGGCTGGCGCCATCTAGGAGTCGCAAGACACCGTGGTCCGGTTTCGACGGATGAAGAGTCAACAACCGCAGCAGCAGCAGTACCAGCAGAAGAGTCATCGAGCCCCAGTCAGTGGACAGCGTCGAACGACTTCGAGGTGCTCGATCTGCCTGTCAGAGCTTCCTGCTTATCACCGGATGATCCCACCTTATCTGTTGGGAAAGAACCGGCTACGGATAAATCGCACCGAGTCCCGTTTCAAGGCTACCGGTTGCAAAACACGAGGAGTTCTTAGAGACTGATTAGAGAAGACACAATGTCTCAATATCAATATTATTGGTCGACAGCCGGTCAGTTAGTCATAAAATATCTCTTCCAGATGATCGCACTGCAAAGCCTTCTTCCATTTCCTCGATTTTACGATTTTACAAGTTGCGTTATTGTCAGCATGATATTGTGATTAAACGAAAATTGATTGATTGCTTGACTGCAGTAAGAACAACGGTGTAGATTACAATACAATTGATTAATGCTGCACTTTTTGTTGCGCTTTAGTATTACATACATAGCACTTTTGTTGCGGAGCACACGAGATGCTATATAGGCCTACAGTGTCTACATACAGGCTTACATACAAATAGTATTCCATCAAGAATAACTTTACTCGTGATTATCAGAATAGCTATCGGCGTTATATAAAGTAGTAGTAGTAGTAGTAGTAGTAGTAGTAGTAGTAGTAGTAGTAGTAGTAGTAGTAGTAGCAGTTGTTGTAGTAGTAGTAGTAGTAGTAGTAGTAGTAGTAGTAGTAGTAGTAGTAGTAGTAGTAGTAGTAGTAGTAGTAGTAGTAGTAGTAGTAGTAGCAGTTGTAGTTGTAGTAGGCCTAGTATAGTAGTAGAAGTAGCAGCAGCAGCAGCAGCAGTAGTAGTAGTAGTAGTAGTAGTAGTAGTAGTAGTAGTAGTAGTAGTAGTAGTAGTAGTAGTAGTAGTAGTAGTAGTAGTAGTAGTAGTAGTAGTAGTAGTAGTAGTAGTAGTAGTAGTAGTAGTAGTAGTAGTAGTAGTAATTACTATAATAACGGGACGATTTGTATAGCGCCGTAGGTCAACTGAGGCCGAAGAAAAGGGTGCCATACATAAGTTCAAAACATCAATGACAGGCCAGCCATATGATGTTTTGAAAAGAGAGATCTTGAGCTGTGATTTAAAGGTCTCCAGAGATGGCGCATTCTTCACATGGTCGGGAAGACTGTTCCATGCCGTGGGTACTGGTAGGCCTAGAGCGACAGAGAAGGAACAGTCGCCAAACCTCATACACACCTCGGGACTTGTAGGAGATTTTTTAATGAGGATCGTAGCCGACATCTATAAATTAGTTCCGTCTGTGGTATCTTGCACATAATAGATTTTTTGACTGGTTCAAACTTTCACAGGCGCCATAGAAGTTACTTGCTATGGAGTCCTTAAAATTCCAGGCCCTAACTATATTTCTTACCCGACTCGATGCAATTGTCTGAAACTCGTCGTCAAACTGTCCTAGCGGACGCAGCAGAGTATTGAGCCCGTATCTCTCTCCCCCGCGGGACTCTCACCCGTGGATTTATGTAGCGCGATTTTACTGCAGCGCCTTGGAGAACCTCTGATGAGTTCCGGGCAGTTATTGTTAGGCAGATTTAATAACGACTTTTCCTTTATGGCCTCTCTGCATATTTGTCCCTCTGCCTACTTCCGGCCTCCACAAATAACGTCACATCCGTCCTTAACATTATTAATTATTTTTTCCTATTATGCCGCGACATTATGATCCACTTTTCGCACTAAGAAAGCACTATTGAAGTACAACAACTACTACTACAACAACTACTGCTACTTAGAAGAAGGAGAACAAGAACAAGAACAGCAAGAAGAAGAACAAGAACAAGAGGCGAAAGCCAAACGCTTTTTCGGTATGCAACCGAAATCTTATTGCAACTGTAGCTGTAACAATAACCGTCACTTGGCACTGTAAAGTACCCGAGAAGCAGATCGCTAAACATGAAGTTACATATAGACTAGATTGTTGTAATCCAATCACATTACAAAATACAACTGCAACAGTAAGCTTACAGCTGTAAATTTATGACGCCTCAATTTGAAAGCGTCCGATGCAGTTGTCCCTTTTCGAAAATACCTCAGGACTTTGGCGAGGACGAGAGAGGGAGAGAAGCAGGGAGCAAGAGGGAGAGAGGGACAGGGTGAAGAGCGAGAGGTAGAGAGAGAAAGAGAGAGGGAGGAAAAGAAAGAGAGGGAGGGAGAGAAAGAAGAGAGAGGAAGAGAGAGGAAGAGAGAAAGAGGGGAGAGACAGCGAGAAAGAGAGGGAGAGACTCCGAGAGAGGTTTGGAGAAAGAGAGGGAGGGAGAGAGACATACAGACACAATGACAGACACACAGGCAGACAGACACACAGGCAGACAGACAGCTAAACCGGCAGAGAGTCAGCGATAGACAGTGAGAGAAAGAGAGAGAGAGACAGACAGAGAGACAGACAGACAGAGACAGAGACAGAGACAGAGACAGAGAGACAGAGAGACAGAGGGTGGGTGGCAAATGCTGGGTGTCGATGTCGGCCAGAGATGTCTGATTTTGATTGGTCGACTGATGAGATACGGAGGAAGGAGAGCACACGTGTGTGTCGGATGCTGCTGTCGCTCATTCCCAGTTACATCCGATGCCATAAATTCTTAAACACTGTTGACATCTTTCGTCCACCGTCACCCCCGCCCCCTCTCTTCCATCTTCTGATTGAGCATCTTCTTGTTTTGTGTGCGTCGTCTGTCGATTTCTGTGGTTGGATCTGTCTGTCTGTGTCTCTGTTTGTGTGTGTGTCTGTCTGTCTCTTCATTTCTTCTCCGATTGTTGTCTCTCCCGTCTGTCCATTCATCACGTGCGTCCGTCTGTCTGTCTGCCTGCGTGTCTGATTTGTGTCATTTCTGTTTGTCATCCATCTGTCTCTCTGTTTGTTTATTTGGTTGTATGCCCGTGCGTAGGTATCTCTGTCTGTCTTCCTACTTCGCTTTCTTTCTGCCTAAATGTCTGCCTGCGTGTATGTTATGTCAGTTTGTATTTTTTATGTATGTCGGTATATAGCACAGCACAGACTATTATATTATGGTTCGTTGGTGTGACGCAAACAGTAGCGCTATAAAATTGTCTGTGTATATCTGTCCGTCTGCCCGCGTGTCTGCTTTGTGTCATATCTGTTTGTATTTTGTCTGTATGTCCGTGTGTTTGTTTCTTTGTCTGTCTGCATACCTGCGTGTCTGTCTGTGTGCCACTCGGTCCCATCATACCCCGTGTCTTTATGCATCCTGTGATGGTCGCGGGGTCTGCTATTAGCGGCTGAATCGCGTGTTCTTCGGGGAATTGGGGGAAGGGGAGGATCTGGAGTGAGTGGCGAGGGACAGTGACGGAAGCTCTCGACTCTAATGCACCTAAAACGTCGGCCGTCGAATAGTCACCATCAGCCGTAATGCCACCATCAGCCGATATGTCACAATCAGCCAATATGCCACTATCGACCGATATGCCATCATCAGCCGATGCCACCATCAGCCGATAAGTCACAATCAGCCGATGCCACTATCAACCAAAATGCCATATCAGCCGATGCCACTATCAGCCAAAATGCCATATCAGCCGATGCCACCATCAGCCGATATGTCACAATCAGCCGATGCCAGTCAGCCAATATGCCACCATCGGCCGATATGGCATACCACCACCAGCCGATATGCCACAATCAGCCGATATGGCATACCACCACCAGCCGATATGTCACCATCAGCCGATATACCACTATCAGTCGATATGGCATACCACCACCAGCCGATATGCCACCATCAGCCGACATGCCCCCATCAGCCAGTGTTTAATCTAGACGCCTTTGGGGGAAATGTCCCCCCAGGATTGATGTTTCCCCCCAGAGGCCAGCAATATTACAATGTAGAGACCTTTAGGGGAGGAAAATCCCCCCAGGATACATGTGGATACATGGTCCCCCAGAGAGATGATTTCCTAAAAAAGGTCAACATTTTTTAGACAGTAATTGCTGTAGAAAAAGTGAAAAAATCGGACGGACTAAAAAAATAAGTCATCAACTTTTTTGAAGAAGAAATTAGGAAAAGTCTGAAACTTTTTCAAGATGGATGAAATTACAGACAAAAATCTTGTGTAAATTCGTTGGTCCCCCCAGAAACCTTGTCTCCCCTCCCAGAAGAGGGGGACTAGATTATACAGTGCCCATGAGCCGATATGTCACTATCGGCCGATATGGCATACCACCACCAGCCTATATGCCACCATCAGCCACGCGATGAAGGAAGGGGTGGGCTTAGAGGGAAGGGTAAAGAACGGGGCTGAGTAGGAGTAGGTGGGCAGATAAGAGAGGTCAGAGAATGGAAATGAAACAGAGGCGGAGAGGACATGAAATTGGGCGAGAATACGGGAAGTACGGTAGGGCGTAAAAGTCAGAAAGTGGGGTGGCGTAGACGGCCTCTTGCAGTGCAATACACAACAAGATATAAAACAGGACAAAGAAGACGAGAAGAGAACAGAGCCCTCTCGAGATCATTAGATCTCTCGCTCCCTATCTCTCTTTTATCGTTCATTGTCTGCTTCTGTGGCTGTCCTTCTCTGCCTCTGATTGCGTCTCTTGTCTCTCACCACCTCTCCGTCTGTCTGTCTGTTTGTCCGTCCGTCTGGTACTTTTCTTTTATCCCGTGTCCTTTTATGCCCGAAACTGCCATTCCCAATAACCTTGCGCGACAGATGTTATTTATAAATTACATTTGCATCTTTCCTCGCCCGATGCATTTTATTCGTTCCCACGGGAACCCGCTCGTTTCACGACGCTCTAAATGTCACGCATCTGCTGGCGAAGCTAATTTTATAGCGCCATTATATACGTCACACCCGCGAACCAGTCTCCGCAGTGCTATCTGCGACTAACCGTACAGCTGACAATGCGTAACAGACATAGTCAAAAGTTCCATGCCTCAAGCCCTCACTGCTTTACAGACAGACAGACAGACAGACAGACAGACAGACAGACAGACAGACAGACAGACAGACAGACAGACAGACAGACAGACAGACAGACAGACAGACAGACACAGACAGACAGACAGACAGACAGAATCAAGTATGACATACAAATGGTATTTCCAGAGACTTTTAATCAGACAATAATTATCACGTGAAATGGAAGGGGAGGGAAAGAATTTGGTACCCAAACTACACCTATACCATTGCAACACCCTGTTGGCTAAATATGGCATTGCTGTGGCATCTGCAACCGACCCAAGAGCAAGAATTTGGTGGTACCCCAAATTCTAGACCAGTGCAACTGAACCAATGCGAGAAAACAGAACAGAACCAACCACACAGTTATTTATTCCAATTGCCTAACCATCGACTCTGCCTTTGGAAACAACGGAGAACAGTCGAGAACATTGCACAATATTGAACACTAAGTAATCGCTTTCAGAGATATTCTTCCACAGTTAATATCAGTGACTTCTATCACGTCGGTGTCCAAGACACTAGACATCAACTGATGGCACACCAATTCCTGATCAGGCCAGACATTGATCACAGATTGAGTTCAGCAAAGCAATTGGCATTCCTCATTTATATTAAAAAAATACTTGTTTGTTTTTCCAAGTGCTTTTTTCAGCCGGAAAGGCATTCCGGCACCTTTTTTCAGCTACTAAAAAATAATTTATTTATTTTAATAATACAAACTTAATTTCAGTGTTGTGAACTGTTTTCAGTGTTTATTGAGACCCCTCCCAACCCCTAATCCCGTTTTTCTCGGGAGTTTAGTCCTTCCATAATTGTTCAGTTCCGGAACCTTTTTTTCTAGAAAAAAAGCACTGGTTTTTCCTCAACAAAAGTCAGAAATGGCAGATTAGATTAGCATGCAAACACGAATAGGTTTATATGATTTCAGCAACATTATGCAGACACCTTCATAAATAAAATAATTAATGGCAACAAACTAACTACTATTCAAATAAGGGGCCGTCCACATATTACGTACGCAATGAGGGGGGGAGGGGGTCGGATTTTGGCGATTTTGCGTACGGGTGCGAACGGGGGAGGAGAGGGGGACAAAAGTGTACGTACGCAAAATAAATTTCTAATTATGACGTCCACATTAGCCTATTTATAACTCTGTATTGTCTTATAGTCGTTCGATGGCATTTTATTACATTATATAAAAGCCATGTGCAGTTATTCTGTGCTGTGAACGAGATACCTATAATTGTCTATATTGGCCCTCACTCATCCTTCAATCTGGACTAAAGTGCAGACAGTAGAGGCACTTTCTGCAGCTGGTCTTCGGGGGGAGGTGGGGGTGAGCGTCAAGTGTACGTACACAGGGGGGTGTGGAAGAAAGTACGCTTGCGAACAGGGGGGGAGGGGGGTCCAATTTTCCCGGATTTTTGCGTACGTAATATATGGGTGGCCCCTAAGCAGATTAGCTTCGTTTTATAATGTATTTATTCTCGTATAATATAATTCTGCATACATAATATGCCAGGTCAGAATCCGAGACTTGCTTCGGAGTCTGACTTGGTACCAAAACAGAAAAAACAACGTGGCTCTTGTTGACTCGATGTGACATTATTGTGCCCATGAATGAACTAAGTAAGTAAGTAAGTAAGTATGTCGTTTATTAGATCACCTGCAAACGCACTGGTCTCCAAGATGCGGCTTTTGAGTGGAACTGAGACATTTTTTAGATTTACATCACATTTATATACACCAAAGTTTCACGAAAGAACAAAACCGCAGTGGCAGTTAATGCCCATCCTGTTTTTATTTATTTAAACAATTTATGAATTAAAGTTTTCCTATTCCTGTTAAGATTTTAACTGCTTATCAATAGTTCAGTTGGCATGTAAAAGAAGCAACAGATTATGTTAAAAACTGAATGTCTATTACACAGTAACAGATGCCTTTGAAACCTGAGGCACAGTTCTGCCTAAAATTAATTTTTTACCGATTTATTCTAATTTACTTCATAATTTCCTGTTTTCTTTCACATTCACATTTCCTACATTTATAAACTGAAAAAACTGGGTTAGTGTAAAGAAAAAAAAACAGTGCATCAAGTCCCAAAATCAATTACAATTCCTTAATTCAATTGCACTAATGAAGACATCCAACTAAAAACCATTGAAATTGATTAGTAATTATAATTAACAAATGAAGCATTTAATTAAATGAAATAAATTTGTTGCTCAGAAAGGTTAATCCATTTGAATACGACATATGCCGAGACTGTAATACGTAAGGCTGTCGAACCAAACACCAGTTACAAATGCGTATGTACACTGAATTAGGTTATGGGTCGAAGCCCCAGTCCACAGCACCATAACAGGGTTGTAGTAATTATACATGAGAAGGGTAAGATTCAGATTGACCAATAGTTGTCCAAAATTATTCCATGTTGGGGCAGTCACATCGAGGGTATATTTAGAGCCTAGCAGAACAATGTGGATCACTAGGTCGGAGGAGGAAACTGGCCTTGGGCCCGTGGATACACTCCGTAGGACGGGCCACGGGAGTATGGATTCGGCTGACCACCTGGACCACCTCCACCCACTGATGGACCCAGCGAGGCAGGATTGTATGTCCCGGAAGGATGCATCTGAACAGGTGGCATTGATTGCGGCTGCAAAAACAAAAAATCCAGATCATTGTAGGTTCCATTCAATCCAAATTCAAAACCTTTAATAGTTTTGTTGATACAAGACATATCGATGAACAGGTATCAAAGGGTGATCCAAGAAAGAGCAATGATGTTCTGCGATTAGGGCCCAGCATCCATCATTTGATACAGGCAGCAACATCATTGTTGTGACATCAATCATCAGCAGGTACTTCAATCAATGAATCAATCAATCAATATGTTTATTGCAACCAAAAGAAACAAAAACAGTTAACAAGCGAGGTTATAATTCGTTTACAATTGGTTCATTGCTACAATTACCACGCTGTTATACTCGAGAATGTGGGCAAAAGTCAAAAAACATTACATTAAGGTACAATTTAGAAAACTGGTGCCAGTTCACAAAATGGTGACAGGTAAATTAAAGCAGTGTAGAGTGAGGGAAAATAGAACTGGAAAGAAGGGAGAGAGGGAGGAAAAGAAAACAGAGGGTGGGTAGGAGACAGAACAACAGAGAGACAGCAAAAGACAAACAGAGAGACACAGAATGAAAATAAATAATATGCAGACAGATAAACCACAAAATAAACACACGAGACCGATTTCAGAAATCGCCACAGACTACTGATACTGATAATGGCACAGACATACTGTGTATTAATTAATAATTAATAATATATTACTATTATTATTATTAGCCTACCGGTATATAAACACAAACCAGTTGTGACTTTCAAAGCAATTTTTAATCGGTGAAATCAAAATTTATGGCTACCTGTTGGGGCTGAGTGAATTGGCCCTGGGGATTGTACCCTCCAGGCTGGACGCCGTACTGACCCGGCTGACCAGGAGGGCCAGAGAACGATGGCTTCTGTTGTGGTGGCAGCGAATGCGGCTGGCTGAATTCTGGTGGCACTGGATTCGGTGTTTGTTGAGGGAATCCGGTGCCAGTCGGCTGCTGATGCTGGGGACCATGGTACCCAACCTGTGATGAGTAGGTGACCATAGTTGGATTCTGGGAGCTGCTGGCCATCTGTGGCTGGACAGGTTGTTGTGGGTTCTGATAAGAGGCAGTGCCCATGGGCTGTTGCTGAGCGGGGTGATCGTACACAGGTCTATTCTCGGACCGTTGGTCGCTTCGTGGCACATTCTGATAGGTCGGCTGTGGATGACTTGAAGGGCCTGGTGCCTGACCCGGTCGAAATCCTGACCCTTTTGGTTGGCTGCTCTGTCTTTCCAGGTTTTGCTGTTGCCCTGTCTGTGACTGCTGAGATGCTGGAAAAGATTTATAAGTAAATCAAGTATGGTAAAGTTAACGAACTTTTTCATTTATTCTAAAGATTCCTCTGTGTATGGGGTCAACAGAGGTTCATTCAGTAGAAAATACTGCAAAATCTCCTTATAGCAAGCACTGATTATACCACACCATACACACATTCTGATCAAAGCAGTCCATGACAGTGATCCCAAGTTCCTCGACTGTATAGTAGGATGAAAGAGAAACGGCCACGATAGAACTTGCAGCACATGCCAACTTCATCATCCCACAGTCACTCACAGATGGAAGAAGACACCAAGTCTGAATATCCTTTGGTCGACAGCCGGTCAGTTATTCATGGATGATCGCACTGCAAAGCCTCATTGCCTTTCCTCAGCCAAGTCCAAGATTTCCTGGTTGCAGACTGCACACACAGATCTGTACATCTGAAGCTTGAAACTATCCAAGTGGGAACCTGGCCCTTTTGTACAGGTAGATCCATTCGAAACAATGTTCACAGTAAGGTCGCATGCAATTAACTACAGTCCAAAACACATGAAATCCTTAGCAAGGTCAAGACACGACTCTGAAATGCAGACTTGGTCACAGTACATGTAGGAATAAACAAGAATTATCAAGCAAATTCTTTGCAAGATCAACTCAACAATAAATTTGAACATGATGTGCAAGACAACAATATGGTAGTTTACATTCAGAGTGTCATCAATTCTCTAATACGGCCCTTTTAACTCATACTCCATTAACAAACGGTCATTTGGCTTCAAACGACCGCGTGACAACGGGTTTGCACCGTATTCCTTTCAAGTGCTTGAACAACCAATTCTAACCTCTGTCTGATGAAACTGGTTGCTTCGATTGCAAAGTCTGTCCTGAATCATTTTTGGCTGAAGACAATGGATCGAACTCTTTTCCGCTGCTCCTCTGTTGCTGTTTAGTTGCCTCAGATGGCACATGAGAAGACTTCAAATCCGCATTGTTTTCTAACACAAAAACGACTGACATCAGACGTTTCCCGCATTTCATGAAGCCACTAACATTAAACTAATTATTACTCACTGAACCACAAACTGTATTTATTGATCACCAGCGGAAGTTCATCATGTCCACTGACAAATGTCATGTTGCAAGAAAGGAAATACTCAGAAGGTACCACATGTCAAAACAACTAAGCCACGCTACTTCTACTACACACAAATATTAAACTTATGGCTATAATTAATGTGCTAAGAAATATGTTCAGTTATTAGTATGGTAAATTCTCATTCAGAAATGTATTGACATCTTTTTTTATAACACTGTTGTCAGTGAAGTAGTCAAGTTCACCAAAGACCAGCCCAAGTCGAGTCTACAGATGTTCAAGTCTGAGTTGAGTCCAAGTCATTCAAACCTTGAGTCAAGTCAAAGTCCAAATCTGGAACATTCGTGACTCAGAACCCGAGGCATCCAGTCAAATTTAAGTCCAGGGATTTCAAGTCCGAGTCCAAGGCACAATAGCCCCAGTTCAAATCCGAGTCAGGTTCAGAAAAAACACTCAAGTCAGATTGGAGCCCTTGGCCAAGACTCAAGTACCCATCACATCACTGGCTGTTACCTGACATTATAGACAAGATAAATGCAAAATAACAATTACTAAAATACATGTGCTTTGTTCCAAAACCATGGATTGTGACTGTAATATTAAAAGTTTTATTCTTCCACGTCATAAGACGTAGCTCACTTGCCTTTACTTAATTAATGACTAAACCACAAAGGTAGAGATACACTGTGAAACAAAACTAGAAGAGCAGCCCTTAAGTAGCCATTGGAGTAAAGTGTTAGCGACTTCATTTAAATTCCAAGCCTCGGCAAATGCGGGCGGGTGGACATTCCCTTCCCTCACTGTCTCATCTTCCCACCAACAGTGCGGTCAGTACATTCGTTACAACTGAGTTGACTAGAGGGTGCAGGTATAACAGAAATCTCGAAACAAATCTCTGCCCTGGTGGGGATTTGAAACCTGATCTCCTGGTTGACAGTCCAGCATGCTTACCACTAGAATATCGAGCACCCAAAACATAAATAACCAATCAGCACATCCTCAACGGCAGGTAGATCAGGGATTAATTAATTACCTTCATCGGTCAGTTTGACCTCACCGATCGCCGTGCTCAGATGCAGAAAGCCACAATCAAGTCTATCCAGTATGTGGTCAACCTGTTTGCGAATGTTCTGAAGCTCCTTCCGTATCTGAACCACGTCCTCCGTTTCCATTGGCTTTGGTTTGCCATTTACTACAATGCACAAGCATACATACAGAACATAACCTTTGTGTTTTATGCTTTTAAAACTGTACTTTCTATGTAACTCCGAGCATTATCATTTATTATTATTATTATTCCGGATATTTCTATAGCGCCTCTCGAAGTCAACTACTACTCAGAGGCGCTCCCGACTACAGCATTTGATACTGTGCCGGAATTTTCACGCCGAAGCGCCACGAGCAATTGCGAGTGAAGGACTTGCCCAAGGTCCGTACGCAGCGGCTAGAGTGGGATTCGAACCTGCAACCCTCCGGTCACAAGGCGCCGAACTTACCACTGAGCCACCATGCCAGTCTGACAGTAGACAGCGTGCGTAAAGCATCCTAGAAGTATCTTGTTACCAATGATGCCATATAAATTGTCGTAATTACAATTACAATTACAAAGATAGTGTCTTATATCCTTTTCATTAAAACTCCCTAACAATGCCATTCATGGTGAATCAAAGTTTAAGACACAATAGCTCACTCCCTGCAAAAATTTTCCTCAACACAGAACGTTTCGAGAAAAAGATTTGGGGACAGAAAAGAAAGCAAGGCAAAATCGTTCATTCGGCTACACGAAAAATATTTATCTACAACAAAATCTCTCACCAAACAGTGACAGTTTCAGGATTTTACTGCAGTGAATGGCAAAAGCCAGATCCGAACTGTCGAAGATCGTAACCAGGTCACTGTCTAGAAAGAACAAATAAAATCAAGGAACATGTACATCAAAAGCATTTCTGTACTAGATAGAGACCATAAAATTTAGTCAAGATTGGCGACCATAGTCGTTGAAAGCCTCCGAGTCGTTTTATTGGTGCGATATAAATGTCATTACACTCATCGTTTGATGTAGATAGCCTGTATGATAAATAATCTCTATTGTCCTTGGTCACCTGTTCAATGCTCTCAGTCTTAATTAACATTCAGGTCACATATCGGCCACGTGGATGCATACAGACCTTCATCTGTGTGACCTAGATTTGAATCCCAGGTCTATCATGTGAAAATTGGTGTTGACTGCATTATTGAATTGTACAAACCAACCTTGGTGATCATCACCTTAGATACAACTGTCTGCTGAAACCTAGGCAACCAGACAAAGTTTCAGCATCATCTCATGCTACTTTACAATGACAAGTAAATTTCACATGATGAGGAAGCCCATATTTATAATACTTAAAAAAATTGGCTACTGATGAATGAATTAATATTGATTTAATTTACTCAAGCAATCAGCTACCAAGGCACATGGCACATGGTAGCCAAAATTGGACAAGCACTCGCCTTGTATCATGGAGAGTATGGGTTTGAATCTACACCGAGACGGTTACTGCATATGGACCTTGAGCAAGTCCCTCACTCATGATTGCTCAGCACCATCTATTGACACTTGGTCATTTGATAATGGCGCTTATTAAATGTATAATAATAATAATAATAATAATAATAATAATAATAATAATAATAATAATAATAAATAATAACAGTCTCATTAAGTTACACCTTCATCCCGGTACTTGATGACGACTTCATCAGTGCTTGTCAGTTGGCCTCGGAAGACTCGCTGCATCATAAGGACGAGTTCATCGTATGTGATGTCCTCATTGTGGATCGGAATGCAGCGAATGTCGTCTCCGAGTTGAACCTTTATAACCAGTTTTCCGCCGAGGTCAACGCGAGGTAACAGATCGTTCGAATGATAGTTGTTCTGCATCTGCAACAATAATAATGTTTTCAATAGTTATACACTGTTTGATCACGTGATACTTGATCATGCGACAATCGATCAAGCAACATTTACTCATGTGACGCTTGATCACGTGGCTTTTGGTACCGAGATGTTTTATGATTTAATTTAAATGGGAAGTTACGAAACAATTAAAAAGCAACAGTAAGAGAAAAAACAGTCAGAAACTTTATAATTTATGAAGTCAACATTTAACAAAAGAAAACAGATGTTTCTATTTCAGGCCTAATTTACTTGTTTCTGCTTGCACACAAATTAAGTGATCTATCACCCAGACAAATGTTACCACATCTACACTTTCAAATGTGATCAAAAACTGCATGACTAAATGTCATGTGATCAATGACTATTTAGCTGCATGATATTACATCATTAACGCAACATAATTGATTATCATAATACGATATCTCAGAATTTGATAGCATCACAAAGCTTGTTAATGTAGGCACTAATGAAATATCTAGTCAAAAACGGCAGAATTATTTTGGTTTTATTAGTATGTCATTACAAAGAAAGACCTCACACATCAGCAGTTCTCGAACTGAAATGGCTTTTCTGAATTACTTAAAATGTGCTACATAAAGTGTCCTCATACATACACACATACACACACACACACATACATACATACATACATACATACATACATACATACATACATACATACATACATACATACATACATACATACATACATACATACATACATACATACATACATACATACATACATACATACAGCTGACTAAGAAGGCGCTAACAACTCACACCTATCCCTAGATCTTCCATTATCACAGTGACTCAGAAGCTAACAGATGTAATCTTTATCTTTCGATCGCCTGCGGCCGATCATCATATAAACAATATGGTCGCCCGGACTTGAATTCAATAGAGCGCCGAGACCACCATAGATAGCAGAAGTCCCTAAAGTAAGGAAGTAATGAGCAACCAATGCCATATTTTAGAAGAAACTGAACTAAGTGGCGGACATCTCTGAAATACAGATTCCTCGATGGAATAAGTGATTGCATTGTAAAAATGCTGCAAGAGGTAATATTGCAACAAATTCTTCTGGATACTTATGTCATAGTTAATGGATGGCACATTTATTCCAATTTGGAAATCTTGAAACATGTTATTTATATTCATTCTGTAATTGTACATGAAGGGTACTTCATAGACCCCACGAAGACACAGAACATGCACAAAATGTGGAGAAAACATGGATGCATATTATGAAAATGAAACTGAAGAGATAACTTGGTACAAGTTGGGATTTCATATCTTCGAAATTTTCTCTCGCAAAGCACATTTCAGCATGAACAGGTTTTTGTAAACATTCTCATATGTATTTCATATATGTGTGCCACAATGTTTCGCCTAAGCAGTGCCGTAGCGAGTGCGCAACTCAAGAGGGGGGTGCAAATTTTGAGATGGAATGATTCATTTATTGAAATAATCACTTTATCTTGAAATATATAATATCCATTTAAAATGAAATAAATGTAATAAAATTAAGTAATAATAAATAAAAGTGTATATATATATATATATATATAATATTAATAGATAGATACCTGAGAGTACAGTCATATTTAAAAATTGTCACTTGAACATATTATGGTAAGTATTATACTCGAGATAACAACCTCCGACGTTATTAGTTAAGCTGATCTTTGCTAGGACGCTTTACATACATACATACATACATACATACATACATACATACATACATACATACATACATACATACATACATACATACATACATACATACATACATACATATATACATACATACATACATTCATACAAGTACATCTTCGTTGAAAAACTGTGTATGGAAGCTCATGTTCTTCGGGACAATTGTGATTAAGCGAACATGCTATTATATTCCGGTCTAACACACCGGGCAATTTGATTTTTTTTTACACGAGCCTGGTCTAGCTATTTATAACGCTTAGTAATAATCGATATGTTTATGTTTATATTCGTTTATTACGTAGAACAACAGGCAAAACGCTGTAGGTGTACATGAAAAATAGAACTGAGAAAGTAATAGCTTAGTATGAGTTGGCGAATAACATACGAGAAATAAAGTTTTGTGAGTCTTTATCAGGGAGGTTAACGTTATGAGGTCTGTCTCTAAGAAAATAGGGAGTTAAATGATGGTTAGGGAAAAGGCATCTTAGTGAATGATTTTCATTACACAGGACAGCTTTAAATAATACAGATTCAGCTTTGTTTGCAAGCTCTGCGATAGAGGGAGAATTGGCTTGAATATAGCCGGATCGTTTAAGTTTGTTCATTAGGCGTTCCAGGCGAGATTTGTCTTTTTCGTCAGCTAGGCCCCACCAGGCAGGAGAAGCATACATTGTTCTTGCTATAATGGTTGCATTGGTTATCAAGTGAAGAGAATCTACAGATGCGCTGTGATTTTTAATTGTTTTTAGTGCGAATATGGAAGAGATACGAAATAAATTTACACCTTTTGTTCTCTAAAAAAGTTAAGTATGCAGTGGACTTTCGGGTTAGTCTGTATGTTTGCTTACTCACTTGCCACCATCAACAGCTCAAACCAAAGAAATTTTTCCCAGCACAAGAAACAAAATCAAGCAGGATACCCGGATTCGTCCTTAAAATAAGAAATTTTACTTATAATTCTAAACAGCGAGACTTACCTTTGCATTTGGAAAGTAGTTTCTGAGCAATTAATGTCACCCAGCTGCTTTAAACACAGCCAATATATTGTACGCAGGTGCAGACTAGTGACGTCATATATGCGTCTCGTACTAGTGCTGTATTTTCCACAGCAGCAAAAGAGAGCCTGTGATGCTCCACTTCTTTATGGTCAAGGACATTCTTTAGGCAAAATTGTGACTTCGGTTCTTTTATTAGTCTAAATTGATATAGCTTTCCTGCATTCTAGTGGAAATGCGTTTATATTTAACACGAGTGGTTCAGTCTACCTGACTGACTCCTTTGGATCTTGACCTGGAACCGATTTGACACCCCCTGCCTAGCGATTTTGATTTGACTAAGCGCCTGTGAATAAGCTGGTTCCCGCGACTTAGCTTTTTGGGCGCTGTAGAAGTATCGAGATAACGATTACGATTACGATGATTGCAACAAACTGTTAAACTGTGTTAATGATGAATCGTTTATTGAACATCAAAGCTGACATAACCCAACTAGAACAAGCTACCGGGGTTATAGACTCATGAACAGCTAATTAGCGTCAGTAGGCATTCTTGTAGAGGACGAGGTATAAAAATATGATCGTCTTTTTCGGGTAGGATAAATTTATGCGGTCTCGCTCGAAGGTTGAGTCCACTGCTGCGAAGTATTAAAAGATCTGTTCCGTTTAACCAAATGATCGACATTTGAAGAAATTTGTTTACTTTAAAATGGTGTATCCCACGTGTAACGTGTTCCTACTTATTTATAAGAATAATAATAATAATAATAATAATAATATTTATTCTTTAATTAAGCGCCTGCAAACGCACTGCGCTGTACATGTACATGTTATGCGATAAATCTTAACTACTAACAGAACAGAACAGACAGCCTGCAATACACGGCGCAATTTGCAGCCTACAAAGCATGTCCGCCTATGGGACTCGATCTCTGTACCTCTCGCACTCTACGCCATAATCGGTTTTATGGGAGGTTCACTGCGTTACGTCATATGGTGTAGTCTCTGGTCTTTCAATTCATTTGCGACGTGGCATCTGATCTCCTCGCAGCCTATTAGTCTACACCAAATATTTAATATTAATATCTATGAATCGATACCCTTTGCATAAAGTTTTCTGAGTGAAACCAGAAAATACGAATTCATTAGGCTATTAAAGGTGGTTCTGTAAATAGGCCGCAATAACTTTATCTTTAGGCCTATAAACTTTATTCGCCACAATCGTGCGACACAAAAATACTAGGGTAGGCCTAGCGTGTTCTAAGAAAATTTTCGTTTTTCATGAAACTGGATTATAAGAAATTTATATCCAGCACATCAATAGAACTGCAAACCAAAGTGCTACACATGGCCGGAGTGTCAGCTGCCAAATAGAACAATATATTAAGATATTTTAATTTTAAAATTTTTTATCAAGGGGCATCTTACCCAGCCCCTGGGGCAAGTTGCCCCGAAGGCGTCTTACCCCATGGCACGAATTTTACCCATCGACCTTGATTTTACCCATATAAACATGGCTTTAAAACTACAATTAGTTATAATAATTATCTTGTACGTATTTATCTGTTAACAAGTATTTGTTCATGATTGACTAGTAGGCCTAATCAAGATGTTTTATGAGTTATTGATGTTAACACAGTAGCCTAACCCTGTCAATTTTTCGCTATGGACCTAAATGCAACATCAGGTATTATTTATAATACATTTCTTATTGGCATCCATCTTAAATCTAAGCCTTAGTTTATCAGTTGTGCCTCATGAGGTAAAAAAAAGTATGCCTACATTGGTGCATTACGAGGAGCCCTGTTTACGGTAAGACACCCCCGGGGGCAAGTTACCCAAATTAGGATGTTATACATAACAAGCAATAGAAAATTAACCGTAGGCTATACAGGGTGAGAATTGTCGGGGGGTTGGGGGTTTAACCCCCCAGTCTTTCTTAGGACCCCACAGTAAAGTCTTCATTGCACACCCAAACTCCACGTAAATCAATGTCTAACCCCCCCAGTCTTTTTCCTACAATTCTCATACTGAGGCTATATCGCCAACCAAATTCACAACCAGATATATAAATTTTAGGCCCTTATTATTGTTGACACTAGTCTAAGCACATAGGGCCTAATAAAAAAAAGTTCATATCTTGATGTTGTAATCAACCAAAACTTTAATATGTTTCTTATAACACGGCAGTGCGAAAACTTTTAAAACTTTTTACTACAACGCGGCGTAAACGACCAAGACCATGCATGACTTTGTGATTACTTCAGAAGCACTCACTAGATGGCAGCTCAATGCTAAACTGAGTAAGCTATAATTTATTTGGATTGCCAGATACCATGGGTTGGCGTCTTACCCCAGGGGGCGTCTTAGAACATGCTACCCTTATGAAACACGTAGGCCCTATACAAGCCTACAGAGATTTTTTAAAAGATACAATTCTCCGCTTTAACTGCTTACACTCATAAAATCAGGGTGAGACTTGTAGGGGGGGGGGGGGTTGAAGACCCGTAGTCTTTCTTAGGACCCCCGTTAAGTGGGTGACTAGTGAACAGTGGGTACGAAACTAATATAGATGAATAGTGGAGATCGGCGCTGTAGAAGTCATTGGATTGAATTAGATTGGTTCTATCGCAAACCACAGCAAATAAAGCGACTTTATGCAGCACTGTTCACTGTGTCACTTATTGTAGGCCCTATACCTGTTCCAGGGCAGTTTCAATCTTTGTAAGCCATGTCCGCTGATAGGGCCTACGCGTTGTGCCACTGGAGGCCATGGCTGGCAACCATAGTGGCACAATGCAACAATATACGGGCCAAATAACTGTGGCCATATTAATGCTGTACTGAAAGTGTTGACTGAATGAGGACAGCTGGTGGAACCATATGGTTCATATCTGAATCAAACCACAGATGATAAACCGATTTGGCTTTTTGCCTAATCGTAAACACTGAATTTCTAAAGCGCTACTCTGAACTTGAGTGCAGAGCACCAGCATATTCACGAGCGCTGCTTCGTATTTGAGGGTTGTCCAGTATAAGAATTGTAGAAAAAAGACTGGGGGGTTAGACCTTGATTTATGTGGAGTTGGGGTGTGAAATGAAGACTTAACTATGGGGTCCTAAGAAAGATTAGGGGGGTTGAACCCCCAGCCCCCCGACAATTCTCACCCTGGGGTTGTCCAAAGATCGATGTCCATTTGAGGTCTCAGTCCGGTTGCTAGAGAGACCAGAGGACGAGAAAGCTTGGAATGTAGAGGATCGGATGGAACAGAGTAGGAATTCTTGAACAGATGATACTTCAGTTTGGAGCGGAAAGCCTGTGGGGTGATTACGAACCCGAGCTTCAGGCCTCAACTACCAATTATACGATCGACACCAGGAGCATCATTTTAGTGCCGCAATAAAGTTCTCGATTTAGGCCTATTACTATTATGTTTCATTATGTTTCGTCATTTTAGTATATGGATCAGAAGAGAGGGGTGGGTCCAGAAGGCTAAGCAACATCGTTGAACATTATAATTGAGGCGCTACATAAGTTCTCGGATCCAAACAGTCGAATATTATAACAAGTTAATTGGTAAATGAATCAAAAAGGCAAAAGGCGGTACACGAGGCTAAACAACACCCAGCTCTAGTAACGCAAGCGAACATATTTAACTCAACAGCTCGGTCCATACTGGCCACATACATCCGGCCACCAGTGCGACTGGGCCCACTCTCGGTCAAACGAGCTGTGTCTAATAGGGTCTCACCCTATCAAATATTACCAATAAATAACTCATAGATCTAGACAAAATAGTGGGAAGAAGCAGAACCTGCAGGACGTAACACGCTATCAAAAATATAATATACCGGGTATTCGAAAATAAAACGGCAACAGAGATAACGTTCCGTTGCGCATAATATTATACAGTAAGTCGACAAAGTTCTTCAGTCAGATTACTAATAGAAAGCAGAACAATATTTGGGGACGAAGTGACCAATGGGTACGACATGAAACCAACAGGCCCTGAGTAACCAATGAGGCCCGTAGTGACCGCGTCTGCGTCCCTCTAACATTGCGGGGCTTGCGATGGGGCGGCCCCGAGTCACCAAACGTCAGCCCTGATTACACAATACGACAGCATCATTACTTCTGCTTTGCCGCATCTGATGCAGCAGCAGCCTCTGTCTTCTGTCGCTGCTCTTTCTCGGCATCGGTCTTCCCCTTGGCCTCATGATGCTGGTAGCGGACGTTGCTGTGGTCCTGGCCGCTGTCCCTCAGGTTCCGGTTGTAGTAGACGAGCGATCCAATAGCACCACCGATGATCAGAAAACTCGTTCCATACATACGAAATTTGCCCTGAGCCATCTTCAACTTCGTCGTACTACAAATACAGCGTCGCTACGCTTCATTACACACTACATGTAACTACATTATAAACACTACACTAAGCTAAACTACACTACACTGCACAATGCATACAACACTAAGATATACTACATTGTAGTGCATTGAAATGTAGTGTAGTACAATGTAATATAGTGCAGCGTAGTGTAGTGCAAGTAGTGTAGTGTGGTGCAGTTAGCGTGGTGTAGTGCAGGGTAATGAACAGCAGTGTATTGCAATGTAGTGTAGTGTATTGCAGTGTAATGAACAGCAGTGTAATGTAGTGTAGTATAGTGTAGTGTATTGCAGTGTAATGAACAGCAGTGTAATGTAGTGTAGTATAGTGTAGTGTATTGCAGTGTAATGAACAGCAGTGTAGTGCAATGTAGTGTAGCATAGTGTATTGCAGTGCAATTTAGTTCACAGTAGTGTAGTGCAGTGTAGTGTGGTGTAGTGCAGTGTAATGAAACGCAGTGTAGTGCAGTGTATTGTAGTGCACAGTAGAGTAGTGCAGTGTAATGTGGTGTAGTGCAGTGTATTGAACAGCAGTGTAGTGTAATGCAGTGTGTAGTGTACAGTAGTGCAGGTCAGTGTATAGAGTAGTGTAGTGTAGTATGGCTTAGTGTAGTTTAGCGTGTATTGTGTAGTGTACCTTAGTGAAGTTAAGTGTAGTGTGTATTGTGTAGCGTAGCTTAGTCTATCTTAATATCTTATTTCATTGTAGTATGTATTGTGTTGTGTATTGTAGTGTAGTTTAATCATTTTAGTGTATTGTGTATTGCACAGCGTAGTGTAGCGTAGCTTTGTGTAGTTTTATGTAGTGTGCATACTGCAGTGTAGTGCATGATTGAGTGCGCGTGCATACCTGACTCGTTCTGGAACTTCTTCCACGTTTTTGTACATGTTGGTCCATACCAGGGCCTTCTTCTGAAAGTTGGTCGGCTTCTGCGTCTCTCCCATAGCTAACAACAATACACTTACTTATATTAGATACAATGACCCAATTATCATTGACCAAAAAACAAATAAAAACAAGTATCCGGCTTGCTGAATGACTTGATAACTGATCGACTTCCTTATTTACTTATTTACTTACCTACTTACTTACTTCCAGGCTTACTTACTTCCAGGATGACTGGCTATGGGGTTTATGGCCAGTTGCCTAACTCACTGACCCATTCGTAATCGGAATCTCCAATTATCTAAAGCGCCACTGTAAAGCTGAGCGCAAAGCACCATGCTTATTCACGAGCGCTGCGATGTATCCGAGGAGTTGTCCAGAGATCGATGTCCGTTGCTGGTCCGAGTCCGGTTGTCAGAGACACCAGAGAGAGGCAGAGCAGCTGTTGCGTAGGGTTTCGTTGAGGACGAGATATAGCTTGGAAGGCAGAGGATCCGATGGATTAGGATAGGAAATCTTGAAGAGGTGAGTTTTCAGTTTGGAGTGGAAAGCCTGTGGGATGATGAGTAGAGGAGCCCGAGGTAGACGACGATGCGTGAGTGGCGGTATTGGTGGAGGAACTGAGAAAAGGCGGAATTCGGGAGGAAGTTCGTTCCAGAGTTGAGGTGCAGTTAGGTACATTGATCGGTTGCAGAACTTGAGGCGAGTAGTGACTGGGAGACGGGAGAGAGTGAGATACGAGGATGAACGGGTAGACCGGGGTGGCTGGATAGTGAAGAGTTCGCAAAGGTACTTTGGCTGGGAGTATTGTAGTGTGTTGTAGGTTAGCGACAAGACTCTGAAGAGGATTCGCTCAGGCATTTTCAGCCAGTGGTGATGCTTGGGTGTCCTGGTGACGGCTCGGGCGAGAGAATTTTGGACGAGTTGTATACACGCTTAATTTGGGTGGACTCGAGGTTGAGGAAAATGGAATTGCAGTAATCAAGCTTAGAGTGGACAATGGAGGTAGCGATAGTGGACCCATTGACTGACTGACTTAGTCGCTCATTGGCTCAATGCCTTATTAAATGAACAATCGTAATCGTATTCGTAATTTCCAAACTTCTACAGTGCCAATCGAAGTCCAAGCGTACGGCACCAGCCTATTCACGAGTGCTGCTTCAAATTAGAGGGGTTTTAACAAAGAGTAATTAAGAGGAGGTCCGAGTCCGGTTAAAGGAGATCTGATGATCTTTCGATCATCGGAATGAAAGAACAAACGAACAAGCTAATGAACGAATGAATGAATGAACGAAGGAATGAATGAACGAATGAATGAATGAATGAACGAATGAATGAATAAATGACTGAATGAACTAACGACAGAATGAACGTAATGAGTGAATGAACGAATGAATCAACGAACTAATTAAAGAAAGGAACGAATTACTTTCAGTTTTTTCCATTCTCTTGGCAGATGTTCTGAATCCACGGAACAATGACGTTGGACGCAACAGACCACTGACTCTCTTCCACATTCCAGCCATTACGAACGAAAAACTTCAAGCGGAACAGAAAGTAAGTAAGTAAGTAATTTATCAATGCAGAGTTACCTAACAATCTGTTAGTTTGATAGGGTTTAATACAGTCTCAGTTGGGCGTTAAACCCGGGGGCTGTTTTCTGACTGCATTTAAACCAACAGTCCTCAACGGTGCTTAAACCAATGGATCCAAATTAAAACTAGTGTTTCTAAAGAGAGTTTAAGCCCACTGGGCATTGTCTAGCTCCATTTTAAATCTACATACCGTCATCAATGGAACTTAACCCAGGGTCAGTTTATGGGTCCCACTTGAAGATCTTTCTAAAGGGGTTTAAACACAGGGGCTGTTTTTGGACTCAGTTCAAACCAATAGTTTAAACGGTATAAAACCCAGTAGCTGATTTTCACCAAAGTGTAATAAAGTGCTATAAAGTGCTTAAAAGTTACAAAGTGTTATAAAATGCTATAAAGTGTCGTAGATATACAGTGTTATAAAGTGGTGAAAGTGTTATAAAGTGTTATAAAGTGTTATGAAGTGTAAACGTTATAAAGTGCTATAAAGTGTTATGAAGTGTAAACGTCATAAAGTGCTATAAAGTGTGCGACTTCATTTTTCTTGGCTTCGTTTTTCTATAGAGAATGACGGAATCGACTCTGCTCATTGATCGGATAAAATCATCCATAACCGCTGCCATATTTCAATCAAGTCCAAGATTCAAAAGTGGTGTAAGTGTTATAAAATGTAACAAAGTGTTATAAAGTTTTAAGGTGTTAAAGTGTTAAAATGTTAAAGTTATACAGTGTTTGAAAGTTACAAAATGTTACAAAGTGCTATAAAATGTCAAAGTTATAAAGTGTTATGAAGTGTGCGATTTCATATTTCTTGGCTTCTTTTTCTACAGCGAGTGATGGATGGAATCGACTCTGGTCATTTTCCAATGTATCGATCGGATGAAATCATCCATAACCGCTGCCATATTTGAATGGTTGTATAAACCGGACAATAGTCTGAGATTCTAATCTTTGAAATATTAAGCCACCATCGTTATGTGAACTGGTTGCACGCACAGAGGGCATAGGACGTGCGCTGTAACCGATGTAGCCAATTGGGCAATGAGTACAGTTCGCATTCGTTTCCCTCATTGTCTTCCGTTTCTCCGCCGTTAAAAGAACTCCTGAACATCTTCAGACTAAATGCCCGACTTTGTCCTCAGCCGATAGACCGATTTAGTAGCAGATCGAGATAAACACTGGTCATAAACCCCGTCCAGGATACTTGCGATGTAGGCTACGTGGTGAAAGGAGCCAGACCTTCTCCTGGGAATCTCTCTGCGGTCAGACGACGGGTTCGTCAAAACGACGGTCAGCTTCCCCTCTAAATTTAAGGTAGCTTAGTGTGGCGAAAAGTAGTGTCGTTCAATGTAGTGTAATGTAATGAAGTGTAGTGCGTGTAGTGTAATGTGGTGGTGTTATTGTGCAGTATAATAAACAACAGTGTAGTGCAGTGTAGTGAAGTATAGTCTATTGTAATGTCGTGTAGTGTAGTGCTTTCAGACATAGTTCATGTCTTATCTAATCTGATGTCATCTAATCTGATATCTTCCTTCCTGTTCACCTACCTGCCTTTAACGCTCCAATTCATATATTCGCACTTCAGCAGCCTACCTGTATGTCTTTGTCTGCCTGCCTGCCGCTTGATTGCCCTGTATGTATCGTTGTCTCGTTCTCTTTCTATTTCCGCTAAGGTCTTGCTGAACTGCTCTAGGCCTACATAATTAGAGAAACAATGTTTCGTTTCTCTTTTGCGCTGTTTAAATATACATGTAGTCTTCCTTCCGGGTGAAGCCCAGACAAATGGAGTTTTCCCTCTGCGGCTGTACTTTGTTCCAGTGACCGATAGGTTATTTCTGCATCGGCCTCGTTTTCTTCTTCATTCTTTTGCGCCTCAGATAAACGCTCTAACTGAACCATCGCCACTTGCAACGATCCAATCGTAAACAGTTCACGCAGGCTTACTCTCTCTGTCTCTCTGTCTCTGTCTGTCTCTGTCTGTCTCTGTCTGTCTTTCTTTGTGTGTCTCTCTGTTTGTCTGCGTCCCTGTCTCTGTCTATCTATCTATCTGTCTGTCTGCCTCTTTCTCTGTCTGTCTGCCTCTTTCTCTGTCTGTCTGTCTGTCTGTGTATGTCTGTCTGTGTGCGTGCGTGCGTGCGTGTGTGTGTTTGTGTGTACCCAATCACACTATTGCCAGGTCGTGTGGTCTATTATCCCTAACACCATAGGCGTAGACTCCGGGGGGGGGGGGAGCCGGGGCACGTGCCTCCCAATAATTGAGCAGAGGAAGCCCCACCAAATCGAGAGGAGAATTTGTTCAAATATTAAAATATTATGTTTAAATTATAACAATTTTTTTCATAAACAGAAAAACAGAGTCCCAGAACTGAAATACTATCAGAAAGTCATAATGAAAAAAAAGATTTATTTTTATCTTCAATATCTTCAATATGAAACAAATTTACATGTAAACAAAACGCACCCATTTCATACGCATTACGTAACACCGGAAGTCTCTGAGGCTCGCTGATTGTCCAGAACAGATTTGAAAAAGTTTTTTTCGGTTTTTGGTTTAAAAAACACAAGAAAAAGAAACCACAAAATTTGTTTTGAGTTTTTTTAGAATAAATTTCGTATTCTTGGAGAAGTTATTTTAATAACATTGATTTAATGATTTTTAAATTTTGGAAATCGCAACTGAATTAAACTGAGTTGGAGCTCTTATTCATGCGATTTTTCATGATTTTTATGATCCGAAATCCGAAAACCTTAAGAACAAATAACCAAAAACAACAAAACCATAAAAACAATTAAAACAAAAAACAACAAGAAACAACTTTTCATCTTGAAAAAATTTGTTTTTTGCACCTCTGGTCTAGACTCCAGACCCCCAATATTTTGGACAAGTTTACGCCAGTGCCTAACACTGCCGAATCTCTTTTTCTTAAAAAATTACCTGATAAAATCGAATCAACTCTATACCCTACGCATCTCAGTTATAATCAAGAGCAAACCAACCTTCGAATTCAGAGCAAAGATGTTGTGGATGCAGCAAAGATGACGAAAGGACTGGCGACGTTTCGGGCGATCTCCTCAGGTGCAGCAACTCGACTTAACTGTGGCACGAACTTTCCTCGTCTTCTAGAGATGCTAAAAGGCGACTGAGCAGCGCTGACAAAAACGCCCTCCTTTAAAGACCCTATATATAGACAGCGCCCACCTGCTGGGTCCAGAAACCGCTGGAGCAACACGTACATCCAAGCATGCAAGCAGACAGACGCGTGCAGACAGACAGGCGTGTTTACAGGATCGCGGACAGTGCAGTCAGTACAGATAAATTACATATCACGCGCAGGAAGATAATACAGCCAGCTGACGAAAATAGCGCGCTGTAGCGAAACTAGCGACGAAAATTGTCAACGATTTTTCTGCGGTTCGCAATAATTCCCTGCTCTGCCTTACTTCTAGGACGGAAGATTCCTCCACGCAACGGAAGCAGAAATTACTACTGCGGCGGAAACTTCCGCCCTCGGAATTTTAGCGGAATTTTTACTTCTGCGGCGGATATGTCGCTTTCTTACGCATAATATAGGATTTCGCATCGCCTATAATAAATCGACAACGGGGTTTTGGTGTGTATATAATACGTCGATGGTTCATTATAAATGTAAATGAAGAAGTTATTGTCAACGTCGGGTTCACGACAAATGATTTACGATGTTCCCGCTTCTAGCTTGAACTAAATTTTCATCGATCTTCCAGCTTCTACTTTGAGAATCTAGCTTTAAGTTTTAATTATACGTTTTCATCGCTCTTCCAGCTTCTAGTTTCTTTTAATATGACGTTTTCATCTCTCATCCAGCTTCTAGGTTGGGGTATATTTTCATCGCTCTTCCAGCTTCTAGGCTGAGGTTAGTAATAAAAATGCAGTCAAATTTTATTGAAAACAACAATGGTTCTCCAGTTCAGAATTTACAGTTCAAACCCTACATGTGGAACACAAAATAGATCTTGACATGTCCTCTCTTTTACGTTTCCTACAGGCATTGGGGAACCATCGACCACAATTGCCAGTGCATTCAAGCCAGTGAATAATCTTGCTACTGGACAATTTCTTTGGCGGCTCTTCTTTCATGCACACATAGCAGACTTCAGTGTTGACATCTTGTTCCATTTCTTCGTCAGCAACTTGGCCCTGCAGAGACGTCACTTCACAGACTTTCGTAGGTTTTCTTCCGCGTATTTTAAACGGTAGTGCGCGGCTTTGAGGAGGCCTCCCACGTGACTTCGCAATAGGCCGAAATAGAACCTTAGTACACTGTTGCGTAGCTGAAGTACTTGTACTGTGCCTGTCCAGTTGAATTTCGTTATTGGAGAGTGGTGCATTGGCAAGTACTTCTTCCACAACTGGCGACAACCGCCTGGATTGATTTGTAACTATATGCTGATTTCCAGGTGGCAGTCAGTGATATTTTCGTTAACGAAAACTAAAATTAGAAGTAAAAATAAATGATTTCGTTAACGAAAACTAGAAGTAAAAGTAGGAATTATTTCAGCAGAAAGAACGAAATTAAGAATTGAATTAGGAATTATTTGCCGAACTAAAATTATGAACGAAATTAGGAATTATTTTCAGAAGTAAAATCATTTTACTTCTTGTGGCGCTTAAGTTCAGACGAAGGCGAGTACCGGTAAAATTGCTCGCGCTCCATACAAAATCCATTGGAAAACTTCGGCTGAGATGAAGACGCTGCGCATACAATTTCTATTATCTTTGGTCTTCGTTGTCTAATAGGGGCCTAACTGTCCCCACTTAATTGCGTACCAACGACCTCAGTTTCATACGCCATTTTATTTCTGGTTTGATCGTTAAATTGCAAATTACGAGTTTATCGACAATGTTGAGCGGAAGGAAGTGAGATAGCCCAATTTTTGGTTAATCGTTTCGACGAAACTACATGTGCAGGCAGATCTACATGCCAAGTACTAAACGGGGAAAATGATGGAATTTGTGGAACAGCACTAGCTGTCCAGAGAAATACAAGCAATCTAAGTCTTGGAAGGGGGATAGATGAATGGTAATACGCTGGCATAGCCTAAGAGCATTAGATCTTGCCGACTGACTCGAATGAATTCCATCAGCGACTGGTTGTCCACACAGTAGGGCCTACCCGATTTCGCTGATACTAGATAATTCTTCGTTTCGTATTAATGATAACCACACGACTCAAATTTCAAATTACCAGCATTGTAAGACTAAAGCTTCACCCCTTGTTTTACTTCAAACAGTTTTTTCTTTCTCGAGACAGGTTTGGTGTGCTTCTCTCTGCAAGCGTTGCATATGTACTTTTACAGCACGGAAATTAATAATTATTTGGAAAAGTAAAATTAGAAGTAAAATTATTTGAGAACTAAAATAGGAATTAGAAGTAAAATTATTTGAGAAGTAAAATTAGAATTAGAAGTAAAATTCAAGAGCTCAGAACTGAATTAGAACTGAATTAGGAATTATTTTTAGAAGTAAAATATCACTGGTGGCAGTTGCAATGCAGTGGAAGACTTGGACTAATCTCTTACTACATCCTTTTTGTACTTAAAACCTTGTAGAGAATACGGGGTATAAAATTATGTTCGTGGTTTTTGGGTAGGGTAAATTTATGTGGTCTCGCTCGAAGGTTGTGTCCATTCATGGGCGTCCGGAGGGGGGCAAGGGGGCATTTGCCCCCCCCCCCGGATTTTGAAAGTTGTCACATTTCTGTGTTCGTTTCATGCAAAAGCGTCATTTAGCGCCCCCTGGAAAAATGTTTCCCTCCTAGAAACATTTTGCCCCTCCCCCTGGAAAAATTCCTGCGGACGCCCATTTGTCCATTGCTGCGAGGTATTAAAAGGTGTGTTACGTTTAACTAAATAACATTTGAAACACAATAAAGACTTCGCTTTTCACTTTTATTGTTCACTTTAAAATGATCACCAAATATTTAATATTAATAGGGCCTATATTACATGTATATGAATTGATACCCTTTGCATAAAGTTTTCTGAGTTGATCAAGAATATACGAATTCATTATTAAAGGTGGTTCTGTGAATAGGCCGCAATAACTTTATCTTTATAAACTTTATTCGGTATACAATCGTGCGGCACAAAATACTAATGAAACACGCATAGGCCCAGAGGCGTATCTTTGGTCTAGAAAGTGGTGGCAACCATTTTCTTACAAACACGAAGAAAGGCGGAGACTGCGACCTCTGGGAAGGCACAGTAATAAAAAAATTGATTGGCATTGTTCACAAACTGGGGTGTACGGTACCCCCGTCCAAAAAGCGGGGTACGGGTAACCCTCGTACCCACAAATTACGTCTCTCCATAGGCCTACAGAGATTTTTAAATAGATAGGCCTATAAATCTCCGTTTAAAGCCCCAAAACTCTGCGTGAGAAAGCATAGTAATGGTAAAACATAGTAAAGCATATTAATGGTTTTCTTTTGGCTATAAATATAAAACTAACGGTCAGTTGCACTTGCAATAACAGATTTATTATATCCTAGGTCCAAATTGCCGTTAGTGCATGTTAGAACCAGTCTAACTGGACGGTCCAATTAGATTGGTTCTATCCCTAACGGCCACAAATAAAGCAAAATTATATAGCACTGTTCACTGTGTCATTTACTGTGCACCTGTTCCAAGGCAG
Organism: Allolobophora icterica; assembly: GCA_963556255.1. Classification (NCBI taxonomy): domain Eukaryota; kingdom Metazoa; phylum Annelida; class Clitellata; order Crassiclitellata; family Lumbricidae; genus Allolobophora; species Allolobophora icterica. The sequence continues at coordinate 81,101,610 of OY744603.1, read as the reverse complement.
TTTCAATCTTTGTTAGCCATGTCCGCTGATGCGCATTGTGCCACTGCAGGTGCCCATGACTGGAAACTATGTTAGCACAATGCAGCAATATACGGGCCGAATAACTGTGGCCATGTTTCATAATGCTTACTGAAAGTGTTGACTGGATGAGAGGACAGATCGTGACAAAAGAACAATCAAATCAGAGATAATAAACCGACTTTGCTTTTTGTTAATCGTAATCGTAAAATAGATTTCTGAAGCACTACTCTAAAGCTAAGCACAAAGCACCAGCTTATTCACAAGCGCTGCGTCGTATCCGATGGGTTGTCCAGAGATCATTGTCCATTTGAGATCTCAGTCCGGTTGCCAGAGAGACCAAAGAGGCAGAACAGCTGTTACGGCGGGTTCTCGACGAGGATGAGAAAGCTTGGAAGGCAGAGGATCGGATGGATCAGGGTAGGAATTCTTGAAGAGGTGAGTTTTTAATTTGGAGCGGAAAGCCTGTGGGGTGATGATTAGAGGAGCCCGAGCCTGAGGCCTCAACTACCGGTAAACGTATTAATTAGTATTGTTACCAGTTATACCGATGTCATGAGACGCTATGGAAATTCTCGGTTTATTATTATTATGTTTCGTCGTTTCAATAAATGGATCAAAATGAGAGAGGGGTGCACCAGGCCAAACAACACCGATGAGCATTAATATGGAGGCGCTACAAAAGTTCTCGGATCTTTTTCAGTCCTGATTATTATGACAAGTTAATTTGGTAAAAGAAACAAAATGGCCAAAACGGCATACGAGGCTTAACAACACCCAGCTCTATTAACGCAAGCGAAAATATTTAACCCTAAACAGCTACCGGGGGCCCAAAGCCGGCCACCAGCGCCACAAACAGGGCCCACTCTCAGCCAAATGAATTGTGTCTAGGGTCTCAACCTCTCAAACATTACCAAAACAACTCAAATGATTATAGATCTAGACAAGATACGGTAACAGAAAAAAGCCGTCCCTATAGGACATAACGCACTATCAAAAATATATATTCGAAAATAAAACGGCAACAGAGATAAAGTTCTGTTGCGTATTATACAGTTCGATCAGAAGAAGCAAAGCGCGACTACAATGTAGAAGAAAACTGAAAATCAAGCGTCGAGATCGATTCGAGCTTTCTGTTACTGTCAATATCGACTGGCCGTGTCCCTCTGAAAACCTCCATTGTTGATCCTCATCATGCAGGGCTGGCGGTAACCAACTGAGGGCCACGCAGGGCCAAACACCGAGCCCCGTTTAAAAAAATTCCTCCAGTGTGGTGGGTGTATTCAAAGCACCGGTACCAAAAATTGGGAATCTAGTAGCTGGTTGTACTTTTAATGAAAAGCACGGGCTCTTACTACCCTCTCTGTCTGTCACTCTGTTTGTGTCTCTGTCTGTCTGTCTCTGTCTGTCTCTCCCTGTGTCTAAGATGTAGCCCGTTATCACCGACAGATTTCATAATGACCAAGTTGGCCCCGTAGTGGCCAACAGGGCCCTTAGTGACCAGCGCAGTCCGTATTGACCAAAAGGGACCGTATTTGCGAATACAGTGACCAATGGGACCCGAAAAACAAATAAGGTACGGGACTACGGGTTGACTATTTGAGTACGAAATGACCAATGAGTCCGATATAAAACCAGCAGGCCCTGAGTAACTAATGAGGCCCGTAGTCCCTCTAACATTGCGGGGTTTGCGATGGGGCGGCCCCGAATCAGCAAACGTCAGCCCTGATTATACGGTACGACAGAATCATTACTGCTGCTGTGCCACAGTAGCATCAGCGGCAGCCTCTGTCTTCTGTCGGTGTTCTTTCTCGGCCTCGGCCTTCCACTTGGCCATCTGATGCTGGTGGCGGATGTTGATGCCGTCCTGGCCGCTGTTCCTCAGGTTCCGGCTGTACACGATGACGCCTAGCGATCCAATGGCACCAAAGATGATGAGAAAACTCGTTCCATAGATGCGACCTATGTCCTGAGCCTTCTTCAACTTCGTCGTACTACAAATACACCGTCGCTACGCTTCATTACACATGGTAGCAGTCAATTACGCACAACTACGTGTTACTACATTATACACATTACATTAAGCTACACTACACTACACTGTACAGTGCACCCTACACGAAACTACACTAAGACACAGTAAACTGCAGTGCAATGTAGTGTAGCATAGTGTAGGTAGTGCAGTGTATTGTAGTGCACAGTAATATAGTGTAATGTAATGTGGTGTAGTGCAGTGTAATGAACAGCAGTGCAGTGTAGTGTAGTGTAGTGGTATATTGTGGTGTACAGTAGTGCTGTGCAATGTATAGTATAGTGTAGTGAAGTGTAGTGTGGCTTAGTGTAGCTTAGTTTCTTGTGTATTGTGTAGTGCATCTTAGTGTAGTTCAGTGTAGTGTGCACTGTGTAGTGTAGTTTAGTCCATCTTAATATCTTATTTCAGTGTAGTATGTATTGTGTAGTGTATTGTGGTGTAGTTTAATGTATTGTGTAATGTGCATTGCATAGTGTAGTGTAGTGTAGCTTAGTGTAGCTTTGTGTAGTGTGTATTGTGTAGGGTAATGTATGATTCAGTGCGCGTGCATACCTGACTCGTTCTGGAACTTCGTTCACGTTTTTGTACATCTTGGCCAATACAAGAGTCTTCTTCTGAAAATTGGTCGGCTTGTGCGTATCTGCCAAAGCTAGCAACAATACATTTACTTATATCAGATACAATGACCCAATTATATGTGTCATTGACCAAAAACCATTTGACAAGTGACAGGCAGGCTTGCTGGCTTGCTGAATGACTGATGACAGGTCGACTTACTTACTTATTTACTTACCTACTTACTTTCTTGCTAACTTACTTCCTTGGTGACTGGCTAAGGAGTTTATGGCCAATTGCCTGACTCACTGACCCATTGATTGACTCACTAACCCATTGACTGACTCACTGACCCATTGACTGACTCACTAACCCATTGACTGACTCACTGACCCATTGACTGACTCACTAACCCATTGACTGACTCACTGACCCATTGACTGACTCACAGACCCATTGACAGACTCACTGACCCATTGACTGACTCACTGACCCATTGACTGACTCACTGACCCATTGACTGACTCACTGACCCATTGACTGACTCACTGACCCATTGACTGACTCACTGACCCATTGACTGACTCACTGACCCATTGACTGACTCACTGACCCATTGACTGACTCACTTACTCAGTCGTTCATTGCCTTACTAAATGAACAATCGTAATCGTATTTTTAATCTCCAAACTTCTATAGAGTCACACGAAATCCAAGCTCAGGGCACCAGCCTGTTCACGAGCGCTGTGTCAAATCAGAGGGGTTTCCAAGAGTAGTCCAGAGGAGGTCCGAGTCCGGTTAAAGGAGATCCGATGATCATGTGAATGAAAGAACAAACGAACAAGCTAATGAATGAATGAACGAATGAATGAATGAATGAATTAATGAATGAATTAATAAATGACTGAATGAACTAACGGAAGAATGAACGTAATGAGTGAATGAACGAATGAATGAATGAATCAATCAATCAATCAATCAATCAACGAGTGAATTAAAGAAAGGAACGAATAAACGAATGAAGGAACAGATGAATGAAGGAACGAATGAATGACTTACGGTCAGCTTTGACTTGTTCGTCCATTCTCTTGGCAGATGTTCTGAATCCACGGAAGAATGACTTTGGACGCAACAGACCACTGACGCTCTTCCACACTCCAGCCATTACGAACGAAAAACCTTCAAGCGGAACAGAAAGTAAGCAAGTAGATTAGCAATGCAGAGTTACGTAACAACTTGTTAGTTATAATATATATGGTTTACTTCAGTCTCAGTTGGGCCTTAAACCCGGGGGCTGTTTTCTGGCCGCATTTAAACCAACAGTCCTCAACGGTGCTTAAACCCATAGATCCAACTTAAGACTAGGGTTTCTAAAGAGAGTTTAAGCCCACTGGGCATTGTCTAGCTCCATTTTAAATATACCGTCACCAATGGGACTTAACCCCGGGTCAGTTTATGGATCCCACTTGAAACTCTTTCTACAGGGGTTTAAACTCAGAGGCTGTTTTTGTACTCAGTTCAAACCAAGAGTTTAAACGGGATTAAACACAGTGGCTGAATTTGACCTAATTTAAAACCAGTCTCCCCACGAGGTTCTGTTTCCCAATTTAAACTGAGGTCTCGACGCGGCCTTAAACTCAATTAGGCCTACTCTTTGTTCACGTTGCCATCATAAATAAGAGAATTAAGTGGGAAAGCCTCTGCAGGAAGGCAACGCCAAATACAGGTCTGCTATTAATTAATTTTAATTAGATAATCAACGAACGCAATTAACAGCCGACGACTTTAAACCGCCTTTTGTCGCTCCAAAACACCCAGACTTCGTTTTTTAAAGGGAATGACTAGTAACAGGAGTTATTATTGTATGGCTCAAACTCAAAAACAGATAAGAAAGAGCTAAACACGAAGGCAGCAATGGCTATAAAGTGTTATAAAGTGCTATAAAGTGTTAAAGTTATAAAGTGTAAAAAGTCACAAATTATTATAAAGTGTTATAAAGTATTTAAAAGTTACAAAGTGTCATAAAGTGTTAGAAAGTGCTATAAAGTGTTAAAGTTATAAAGTGTTAAAAAGTTACAAAGTATTATAAAGTGTTGAAAAGTTACAAAGTGTCATAAAGTGTTATAAAGTATCAAAGTTATAAAATGTTATAAAGTGGTGTAAGTGTTATAAAGTGTTACAAAGTGATATATATTTTTAGGTGTTAAAGTGTTAAAATGTTAAAGTTATAAATTGTTTAAAAGTTACAAAATGTTACAAAATGCTATAAAGTGTCAAAGTTATAAAGTGTAGTAAAGTGTGCGACTTCATTTTTCTTGGCTTCGTTTTTCGACAGCGAGTGATGGATGGATTCGAGCCTGCTCATTTTCCAGTAAATTGATCGGATTCATAACCGCTGCCATATTTGAATGGGTGTATAGACCGTGCGATAGTCTGAGATTCTAATCTTTGAAATATTAAGCCACCATCGTTATGAGAGCCGGTTGCACGCACAGAGGACATGAGACGTGCGCTTTAACCGATGTAGCCAATTGGGCCAATGAGTACAGTTCGCATTGGGAATGCGAACTCATTGTCTTCCGTTTCTCCGCCGTTAAAAGAACTTCTGAACATCTTCAGACCGAATGCCCGACTTTGTTCTCAGCCGATAGACCGAATGCCCGACTCTGTCCTCAACCGATAGACCGAATGCCCGACTCTGTCCTCAGCCGATAGACCGAATGCCCGACTCTGTCCTCAGCCGATAGACCGAATGCCCGACTCTGTCCTCAGCCGATAGACCGAATGCCCGACTTTGTCCTCAGCCGATAGACCGAATGCCCGACTCTGTCCTCAGCCGATAGACCGAATGCCCGACTCTGTCCTCAGCCGATAGACCGAATGCCCGACTCTGTCCTCAGCCGATAGACCGAATGCCCGACTCTGTCCTCAGCCGATAGACCGAATGCCCGACTGTTCTCAGCCGATAGACCGAATGCCCGACTCTGTCCTCATCCAACCATAAGGTAGCGTAGCGTGGTGAAACGTAGTGTCGTTCAGTGTAGTGCAATGTAAGAAAGTGCAATGTAGTGTAGTTTGGTGTAGCGTAGTGCAGTGCAGTGTAGTATAGTGTGGTGTAGTGTACTGCAGTGTAGCATAGTGCCGTGCAGTGTACTTCGGTGTAGTTTACTGTAGTGTAGTGCAGTGTAGTGTAGTGCGGTGCAGTTTACTGTAGTGCAGTACAGTGTAGCGTGGTGTAGTCTAGTGTAGGGTAGTGCATTACAATATAGTGTCGTGCAATGCATTATGGCATACTTGATGTCTTGTCTAACCGGATGTCATCTGATCTGATATCTCTGCCTGCTCGCCTGCCTGTCTTTGACGCTCCAATTCACATACATTCTCCTGTTTGACATCTTGCCTTTCTGCCTACCTGCCTGTCTGTCTGCCTCCTTGCCAGGGACGTCATTTGGGGGGGGGCAAGGAGCGCATTTGCCCCCCTCCTGATTTTTGAAAAAAAAAAAAAAAAAAACCGGAACAAGAAAAGGAGGAAGAAAAAAGGGGTAAAAAAGAAAAAATGATACTCAACTTCATGGAATTATTATATACTATTAACAAAACTAGAGTCTGCATAGGTTTTTTTCACAAGACCACACCTCTTTGACAGTGGGGGGCACATTATGCAGTTTTTCCCTGAAAACTTTGAAGAAACACCCAAAATGTGTTAAATTTCTTCGCGCACAGCGCGAAAAAAATTTTTACCTCTTTTTTTCACGTCCTTGCCCCCCCCTGAAAAAAGCTGAAATGACGTCCCTGCTCCTTGCCTGCATGTCTGCGTGCCTGCCTCGGTTTCCTCCTTGCCTGCATGTCTGTCTGCCTGTATGCCTCTTTGTTTCGTCCTCTTTCTATTTCCGCTAAGGTCTTGCTTAACTGCGCTGGGCATTACATAAACACAGAAACCTAATCCTTCATGTCACATTGCCACTTGGTTTCCCTTTTGCGCTGTTGAAATATAGTTCTCCTTCCAGGCGAAGCCCAAACAACTGGAGTTTCCCACAGTGGCTGTACCTTGTTCCACTGCCCGATATTTCTGCCCCGGCCTCGTTTCTTATTCGTCCTTCTGCGCCTCGGATAAACCACCTAACTAGGCCGCCCGCCACTTTCAAAGATCCAATCGTAAACACTTCATGCAGGTTTACAGCCATAGATAATTCCTGTGTGAGCAATTCTTAAATTAGCCAAACTTTGGTATAAAAATATTGGCAATACGCTGCAATGCAGTGCTCTCTCTCTCTCTCTCTCTCTCTCTCTCTCTCTCTCTCTCTCTCTCTCTC
>OY744603.1:81047192-81087192 GCA_963556255.1 Allolobophora icterica | reverse complement strand
CAAACAGACAGACAGAAAGACAGAGAGAGAGACAGAGACAGACAGAGGCAGAGACAGCGACAGAGTCAGAGACAGAGAGAGTGAGAGAACGATAGAGAGAGAGAGAGACAAAGAGAGAGAGAGAAAAAAAAAGACAGAGAGACAGAGAGAGACAGAGACAGAGGCAGAGACAGAGTAAGAGGCAGAGACAGAGAGAGTGAGAGCGAGAAAGAGAGAGACAAAGAGAGAGACAAAGAAAGAGACAGACAGACAGACAGAGACAGAGAGACAGACAGACAGAGAGAGACAGAGAGAGAGACAGACAGACAGACAGACAGAGACAGAGAGAGAATAGCTGGCCGGGGCGGACTTCGCCCGCATTAGCCGATACACCAAATTACGATTAGTTGGCCATGGTTATTGGTTATGCGCGTTTGTGAGAGTATTTTATCAGCCATTCACATACATAAACTTTAAACCAGGCGCTATATAAATCGAATCTCAAAAACACCAAAAGACATGATCAAAACTACTACTTCTTCCGTTCTCTTGTATAAGTTGTTATCACCTATGCGGTCACCTTTCTCGATTGTTTGAAGGCTCAACAACAGTTTTGCTACTTTTCCTAGTAATTTTGCAGAGATACAATGCCAGTGATTAGTAGAAATTATAAATTATTAATCAGTTACTTCTTCTATCAAGATAAATTAGAAATAAATTAGATATTAACTTCAAAATGGCGGAATGGCAGACGGAAATTGCCAGTCATTGTGATGTTTCATAAATACTATTCCTACTATCGAAAAACACCTAATTGTTAAGTGCTACGTCGGACCATGTCGCTTTGGAGTTGCTTGGATCAATTCCAATAAAAGGCGATTAGTTCTGATCAATTCTTTAATCCTTGTGATGATCGAACGATTGGACTCTAAATCATCTTTTCCTTTTTTGATTCATTTCCAAACATTTCGGATGTATTCTGATCGATTATCATTGATTGCTGATCGATTACCATTGATTGTTGATCGATTATCATTGATTGCTGATCGATTACTATTGATTTTTGATCGATAACCATTGATGGTAGATGATCAGAATGTTTTGATCTATTTCCGTTTTGCGTAGATTCATATCCATTTTGAGGTGGATCCATTGCGATCATGACTGGATCAATTTTCATCATTAGCAGATCTATGCTCTTCAAGCCATGGGATCAATATCGACCAGGAGTGGCTCCATTTCGATCTTTAGTTATTTCATTTCCACCATACTTGGATCCGTTTCGATCATGCGTTGATCCCTTTTATCCGGAGTGAATTCATCATGATCTTGATCAACCGTCTCGATCCATTTCGATCACAAGCGGATCCAATTATATCATGAACGAACATAGTTCGATCATTACTTAATCCATTTCGATCATGGAAGGATTCGTTTTGATCAAGAGTTCATTCATTTCGTTCCTGATCCATATTGCCGGAACCGGCTTGATCCACGTCTTGATCATAATCTATAGACCTCGAGGCCCCGATCTGTGGCAACTGCCAGCATATTTTCCTCCCAGGAGACGCTGATGCCCCAGGGAGTGCCCGACGTCTGGACGACGGTGTCTATGAGCTGACCGTGAGGACTGTACTTGACGACTGCTCCGATGGCCTGGTCAGCGACGAGGATGTTATTGCAGTCGTCGACGGCCACTCCCTGTGGACACATCTCCCTTCCGTCGGAGCCGGACGAGCTGAACTTGAGCAGCTGCTGGCCCGCCAGGCTGAAGACCTTTACCGTGTGACTCTCGCAGTCGGACACGATGACGCGATCGTTGTGGTCGACGATAACGTAGTTGGCGCGTAGCACCTCCCCCTCGCCGTCGCCACGACAACCGAACTCGCGCGTCCTTGACATGCGACCTTGAACGAGTGAGTAGACGCCGACCTTGAACCGGCGCGACCCCGTATCGGTCAGCACGAGGTCACCGCTGCGGGTCACGGCTACCCCGCTCGGTCGGTCGGACTGGCAGCGGTGGACGCGGACCTCGCGGGTCGACCCGACCCGGATTGTCTTGAGGGAAGGGTTGCCGTGGTCGGTAAGCAAGATGGACGAGGTTGATTCGTTGTAGCACAGACCCCACGGCTGGACGATGAGACAGCTGTCGACCGTGTCCACTAAGCGGCCGTCGCCGCACGTGAACATCTTTACACGGTTGCTGACCACTGCATTGTCAGTGGCGACCAGTTGACCATTAGACGTGAAGGTACAGTCGCTGCAGCGGGAAAAATCCTCGGCGACCCACAGCAGCTGAGGAGTGCCATTAGTATGGTGGGTACTTCGAGCAGCGTTTGTATTTTTGGTACCGTGGTTCCCGTTGCTTCTGGGGGTACTCTTTGACCTCTCGACAGTATGCCTGCTGTTGCTAGTGTTACTGGTACGCATGGCACTGTAGTTGTTGTTGGTAGTGGTGGTACTGTTCCGTAGGGCACTGTTTTCAACGCTGCAGTTCAGGCTGCTGGTACTGTTAAAATTTACGCTTACGTTGCTACTCTTGGTACTTTTGCTACTGCTGCTGACAGTGGCGCTGTTGCTGCTGCTGGAACTGTTGTTACTCCCGGTACTGCAGTCACTTCCGGTACCAATGGTATTGTTAATACGGCTGCTGTTGTAGCTGTTGTTGGTACTATTGACGCTGTTTATGGTATTGATTGAACTACTGCTGTTGTGGATTTGTCTGCGTTCCAGTGTGTTAAGAAATTCTTCTCTTCGCCCTCTACGTTGCCCTCTACCTTGACCTTCACACTGTACCTGACCCTGTTCATGACCTTGACCTTGCTCCGAACTCGATTCAGTGTGACGTGGCTGTTCGGCATCTTTCCTCACCATCATCATTGTCATCTTCTTGGACCCTGACTCCGAAGCCAGCGTTCCGTCCAACCCCTTCTGCGGAACCCGCGGAAGGGCTTCCACGTCGATCACCCTCTTCTCCACCTCGCCAAGTTTTACCTGAATCCGCGCCACGAACGTCGACACGTTGCGAAGCGCCGGTTCCAATTCCGGTCCCGCTACGTCCACTTCCAGTTCATCCCTGACCGCCAGTTGGCTGTAGGAGTCGAAGAAAATCTTCAGGTTCGTCAGAGCCAGCACATCCGAATAGGAGTGGCAGAGCTCCGTCAGCGATTCCAGCCTCTCGGAGAGTTGCCTCTCCGTAGCAGCCATCCGATCCAATTTCTCCTTGTTGCAAGACCTCACGTCCGTCAATGTCTGTTCCTCAAGCTCCCGAATCTTGCGATAGGCTTCCCGCGAGGTTATGAGCACGGCCCTCTCAGTTTCCTGGAGGTTCCTGAGATGTTCTTGCCTGAGTAACGCCACTTCCTCTAGCTGGAATTTGAAGTCGTCGCGTCGCTGTGTCAGCTTTTCGAAGGACTTGGTCAGGTGGCTGCGTAGCTTCGATATGACTGTTCTCTGGTCGGAGACGGAGTGGCACTCGTGGATCGAGAGGACACAGATGGTACAGGCCGGTGCGACGCACTGGTCGCAGAAGTACTGCACTTCAAGGTCGTGCAGGGCGCACCTCCAGGCTGCGGAAACGGAGGCAGCGGTTGGAACGACGGTGTGGTCTTGGAAGACGGAGGTTCTCGAGTGATGTTCAGCGCAGGAGGAGCAGAAGGACCTGGCACACTGGACGCAGAAGACCTCCGATGGAGTGGTAACGGCACGAGCTGAACGGCAGACGACGCACTCGGACAGCGGTACTTGGCCTTGACCGTGGACGTCGGTGTTCTTCTGCGACAACGACAACGATGAGGCTCTCGACCTCGACATGACCTTGACGAGATCAAGGATCTGATCGACCTTGAAATCGGTCGGCAACTGGTCTAGGGAGTGGCGCGGAACGTAGCAGACCTTCCGACACGTGGGACAAGCGAAGCTCGAGACGGGCACAAGGCGCTGGCTGTTGGTGGCGTCGTGGTGACGTTCGAGGCAGCAGAGGCAGAAGGTGTGTTGGCAGGGAAGCACCTTCGGGACCTTGAAGACGTCCGTACAGATCGAACAGGTCGTCAGAGCGCTCGCCTGCTCCTCCAACGCTCTGTCGTACTCAAGTGACGTCATGATCGTCCCCTTCAATCAAACAGTCACCAAGCAATCAATCGATAAGTCGAGGAATTAGTCAATCAATAAATCAATCATCCAGTGAATGAGTGTCATTTCCAAATCAGTCAGCCAGTCGGTCTGTCAGTCAGTCATTATATGAAACAGTCGATCTTTAGTTGGTCATCGCACACAAATGTCGGTCAGACCAGAGGAAGAATCTTGTATATAGGCCTAACATTACAAAAGTGATGCGCAAATAGTTGCTGATAAGCCTAGACACGGAGACAGACTGCACCAGTCTACACCAACACAATGGCCACTTGCATTCCAGACCACAGAACAGACACCGACAGAGCGTCTCGCAGAAGACAGGGATACATAAACAGGTAGAGATAAATATCGACAGACACACAGAGATAAAAACACATACTGTATATTTATATGAGCAAGCAAATGTTGGCCTCTATTCTTCACCACCGCTTCCGTTTGAATGCGTACCACGCCATTTTAGGTCCCCGCGTACGGACCGTGCAAACCCGAGATTTAAATCTCTTAAATAGACCACCATCAGTACGCGAACCAATATAGAATAAGATATAGAAATAAGAAGACGAATAACCATGTGTGCAGCGCTTTTGTGAGGCACGTTAAAGGAGCTATATATTCTAGACACACACATAGGCTACGTGAAATGATTATTTTAGTCTTGGTGTCATTCTCCAATAAACGACTAAAACTGCTTAGCGTTCATCGGGCCCCCGGACCTCTCGCTGGCTACCGCCGGCCATCAATCAGGAGGGCAACCATAGCTCCGTCAGGCCATCCTGCTACATTACAACGTCGTTGCTCTCTCCGCTCAGCTGCGCAGGCTGAACTTATTGTTCCCCGCGCGCGAACAGCCATACAGCAGCGCCGTGCCTTCTCTGTGGCTGGCCCCATGACCTGGAATGGGCTCCCTACCAAACTCCGCCAAATACCGATTGGTCATTTCACCTTGTTTCTTACTGTTCTCAAAACTGCGATGTTCGACCGTGGTTGGGCTAGGAGCGCTCCTGAGTAGGCAATCTTGAAGTCTTGAAGGGGCGTTATAAAAAACTGCTTTAATAATAATAATAATAATTACATGGACCTTCCTTCCAGCTTGTTTACACACCCAACCATTTTCTACACTACACACACACATATATAGGCTATATATATAGGACATATCGCATACATAATGATTACATATATGTACATAGATAAGGTTTCTAAATATAATCTATATCTATATAGTTTTTACACATAACAATGTATAATGGTCATATTAAGGACAGGATACGACGTCGCAGTTACATAATTATCGCCCAAATTATCTTATCCGGAGTTTGTGGTGCGCACGTGTTGCTAGCATCGATCTATAGGGAGAAGAAGAGGGACAGAGAAACATGAACAGAGTCAAACAGATCCAGAGAAACAGAGAAACATAAACAGAGTCAAACAGATCCAGAGAAACAGAGAAACATAAAGAGAGTCAAACAGATCCAGAGAAACAGAGAAACATAAACAGAGTCAAACAGATCCAGAGAAACAGAGAACCATAAACAGAGTCAAACAGATCCAGAGAAACAGAGAAACATAAACAGAGTCAAACAGATCCAGAGAAACTTAGATAAAGGTCGGTACGTGGATGGAAAAACAGTCAGACACAGACAGAAGGACGGACGTAAGGACAGACAGACGGACAGAAGGACAGACAGAAAGACAGACAGACAGACAGACAGGGGCGTAGCCAGACTTCAATTCAAGAGGAGGCAACTACTGCTTGTCAAAACTTGTATGCAGTGGCGGCGATCTTGTTTCAGAGGTGAGGGGGAAATTTTTCAGCGTACGAAGGGCGGTCGCTAAAACTTCTGAGAATTTCTGAATTTTGGTCTGAGAATTTAACGAAGACTAGTCTTACTTTCTTCTTCAAATCAAGAGGAGGCAAAATGGGCTATACTTGAGGAATTGAGGCTATAACCCATGGAAAATGTAAAAATCCACAAAACCAAGTGGAGGCAAATGCCTCCTCTTGCCTCCATGTAGCTACGCCTATGCAGACAGACAGACAGAAGACAGAAAAGCCTATAACAGAAGTTTACGAGTGACACCAAAGACTGCGCACTTCCCCATCGTTAATCTCGAGTGATTATTATCGTGATGACGGCAGATCAATCGTTTCTCTGAAGTCAATATGTCACTTTGAAGTCTCAAAGAGTCCGAAATCACTTAACGTAGGCCGATATAATTTTTACATCACGGGAACTCTTAGATAGTGTCGGCCTAATCAAGACACGTGTAGGCCTGACTACAGCAACACCAGCCTACGAGATCTATAGCGATTATGATGATTCTCTCTTGAAGAGGTGCTATATAAATTAACGTCATCAAACGCCTGCGCAAAATCAACGGAGTTAATCACCGTGTCTATCTGTGCACTCGATAGAACTTATCCTGCGTAAGACTATAGCTTTGTCGCTCATGTGTTTCCGTTGACTATTCCTTCCTTGTCTAGTGAATGATCATGATAGAGGCGCACAATAAATGTAATTAATGTAATCTAACTGTGAGTCTGTGACATTCTAGTGGTTAGCGTGCCTGACTGTCAGCCCTTAGATCGATGGTTCATATCCCCTCCAGGGCAAACAGATGTTACGAGATTTCTGATTGACTGGTGCCCTCTAGTGAAATCATCTACAAAATGAATAGCCTACGCTGACGGTACATTGTCAGTGAATATATATGACGCGACGAAGAAAGGACTAGTCATTCACCCTTATATGCCGAGGCTAAGAAAAATGAAACCGTTAACGAATAATACCTAATAACAGTCTGTCCTACGGACTGCTCCATGAACGGATTGTGACTTGGTTTTGGTGCGCCATTGGTTAATGCCTTGTGCATTAGACAACGGCGCGTTAGAAGTTACTAATTACAAATACAATTTACAATACCCACAACGGCCTTTTGCGATAAGCTCCAGTGACTCTTCCACTACTTCAGTTTTTCATTACCTCATAAGTTTCATCCAGTTTCAACTTCGACAGACTATCCCATTACTTCTAAACCCGGACAATACGGCGACTACAACACCCCGCAAACAACAGTTTAGTTAGGCACTATATAAATTGCCAGAGACAGATTTAAAAGTCGCATACATACCTCGGTGTGCTTCTTCAACTTGTGGGCGCCGAATTCGAAATGTGAGTCCTGAATCCACTCACGGCTGCCTACCCCTCGAGTAGGCCTATATATACAGTTTTTTGGCCCAGCCTGTAAACGCTAGCATGCAAATACCGACCTTGTATAAAACGTATGCGTTCGTCTGCTGTACAAATTACTATGCGACTCGAATACAGACTGCATGGGGACCCGTTTTCTATGCCTGATTTGCCTAAATAGGTTCGAAATTGTTCATTGAACTCATCGCCTACCGCGCACTGATGGTTGGTTTGTCTGGCGACCTACATGTAGATATGATGAAGGGCTGTTTCGCTGAAAAAGTGGGCTACATACAGCGGGACACTCTGGGTCGCGCCTTTATCGAGAATTATACTTTGTAACAAGGTTCAATGAGAGAGTGATTGATTGACAGAGAGTGATTTGTTGAATTGTAGAGAGGAGAAAGAGAGAGAGAGAGAGAGAGAGAGAGAGAGACAGACAGACAGACAGACAGACAGACAGACAGACAGACAGACAGACAGACAGACAGACAGACAGAGAGAAAAGAGAGAGAGAGAGAGAGAGAGAGAGAGAGAGAGAGAGAGAGAGAGAGAGAGAGAGAGAGAGAGAGAGAGAGAGAGAGAGTGAGATCGACAGAGACAAAGACGGAGAGACAGAGAGAGTGAGTGGGAAGGTGTGAGAAAAATTGAGAAGTAGAGAGTGGTGTAAGATGTAGAGTGAGAGGGACAGACAGACAGACGGACAGAGAGAAAGAGAGATAGATAGTATGTATATATAAGAGACAGACAGACAGACAGAGACAGAGAGAGAGACAGATACAGAGATATAGAGAGAGACAGAGACATGGACACAGAGAAAGACAGACACAGACAGACACAGACCGACACAGAGACAGCGTCAGAAGAACAGAGACAGAGGGACAGAGGCAGAGGGACAGAGACAGAGAGACAGAGGCAGAAGGACAGAGGCAGAGGGACAGAGACATAGGGCAATGACAGAGGGGCAGAGATAGAGACAGAGAGAGAGAGCAAGACAGTTAGAAAGACATACAGTCAGAAAGACAGACATAAGATAAAGCAGAAAGACAGGCAGACAAACAGACGGACAGACGGAATGACAGTGATTGAATATATGAGAGTGAGCGAGAGAAACACAGAAATAGTGAGAAAGAGAAACGGACAGACAGAGAATGTCTCTGTCTCTGTCTCTCTCTCTCTATAGGCCTAGAGAAAGACAGACACACAGAGAGAGACAGAGAGACAGAGACAGAGAGACAGAGAAAAAGAGAGAAAGAAGGAGAGATGTAGAGGGAGAGAGGAAGAGACAGAGAGACAGACGGAGGGAGGGAGGTTTGGAGGGAAGAGAGAGAGACAGAAAGGCTGCTAATAGTAATGCATGTATAGCAACAGCTGCAACACTGTTACAAACACTGGGTTGCCTGGTCAGCCAAGTGATCCAATGTTCGGAGGTTCGAATCCGCCTATCAGGCTCCTAAGACAACCTTGTGCAAGTCGTTTGAGCGTGTGCAATTGTACGTGTGCTTGTACGTGTATATGTATTTGTATGTATGTGCGTGTGTATGTGTCTGTCGTTCTATGCAAATAAATGAGTTCAGTGAATAGGGGGAACAACATATTTTGCATTGGTCACGGACGCAGAAAGGCGTGAAATGCAAAAACTATCGGACTTCTGATGAATTTAAAACTAATCCAGGATATGCTACCTGCAGCTGGCCTTCCGACTCTAAAAAGTTCACTCGAATTAGACTACTACAGTCAGTCTGTCTGTTAATGTGCATATATAACTAAGTATATATATATATATAATAAATATATATTTATATATATGGTACTGTGTGTGCATGCAGGTGTGTTTGTGTGTGTTTGTGTGTGTGTGTGTGTGCATGTGTTTAGGTGTGTGTTTGTGTGTGAGTGTGTGTGCGTGCGTGCGTGTGTTTGTGTGTGTGTGTGTGTGTGCGCGTAGATGTGTGTGTGTGTGTGTCGGTGTGTATGTGTGTGTGTATGTAAGGCCTTGTATGTCTACGTAGCTGCATGCGTGTGTGTTTAGAGAGGGCATATATTTACAAGTTATAATTATATAATGTGGACATATATAATTATGTATGTTTACGTATATGATACATATGTATATACATATACATAATGGGTGTGTTTTACACCAACACTTACGTGTTTCTCTTGTACATTATACTTTTGAACTTTATTTGGCCCAATGACCTGGTTTCGAACCCGATTTTGTCCAGTATAATTAGCAGTAATTAATAGGTTTGTATGCTAATCTATATGCAAAATGCTGAACTTTACTTATTTAATATATATATATATAAATCAGTTTCTGAAAATATATATAAGAAATTAACTATATAATATATATATACATATATTTACATATATATATATATATATATATATATATATATATATACAATTACACTTAACATTTCAGGTATTCCTTCATATTGTTTTATACAAATACGACGCAGATGGATGAGGGTGCACATGCATGCGTGCGTGTACCTATGCGAAAAATGTTTTTGTCCGGTTAAGGGCAAATGAGAGCTACGTCAGCTCTCTTCTGCAGTGTCACTTAAGATTATTTGTCTCCTGCGAACTTCAATGATCAACTTCAGCATTAAGTGAAGAAAATGTCTAGTTAGGCAGTGACTATATAGGCAGAACAGGGTGTTGCTGTTTTGGCTTGAAGGTTGGTTGGCTTACCAACCGTCGGCAACCGACCAACAGACCGACCGAATGAACGAACGAACGAATGAATGAATGATTCAACGAACGAATGAGCGAATGAACGAATGAGCGAATGAATGAATGAACGAATGAATGAATGAACGAATGAATGAACGAATGAATGAATGAACGAATGAATGAATGAACGAATGAATGAATGAACGAATGAATGAATGAACGAATGAATGAATGAACGAATGAATGAATGAACGAATGAATGAATGAACGAGCGAACGGCTGAGTCTGACGGACCTCCCTCCCCCCGTCTGGCTTTCCTGAAGACCGTTCCAATGATGATGTATTATAATAATCATTGTGTAGGAATGTTAATCCGCTGGTGAACAATTAAGATAATAACCGGACGACAATAAAGGCCGAGATAATAGACCAGACAATCACTGTTTCAATCAGTTTTTTATGATCAACACAAGCATATATACATACATACATACATGGGTACATATACATACATATTATATATATATACTTATACACAGACAAGCACACACATGCATACCTATATATAAATTGTATATATAAGTGATATTAGATGCTTTGTAAGTGTGGTTACCAGGCAACCTATACAATGAAATACCTATACCCTGAAATATCCTTCCCTTTAGACCTGTGCGTTCGTCTGGCTATAATGACGTCACATGTATACCTACCATCGACACTTTTGCTGGGTCTCGGCAGGGGGCGCTTCTGCGTCAACATCAGGAAGGGCGCTAGATAAATTCAGCCAATGAACGAACGAATGAATGAATATGTGTGAGTGGGTCGAAGAATTTTCTCCTAAGGAGTCTAGTGCACATGCTAACGAGGCACTTAAAATGTGCGCCCACGAATGCATCAAGGGCCGATGGCTCTCAAGGCTGTGCACATCTTAGCATCAGGTAGCACGTAGTAGCAGTGCGAATAGCAATTATATGCTAATGCAAAGCTAGCATGAGCCTCACCTGTAATCACCATTTCCTGTGCTTTTACGATTTACATCGAACTTTGTCCACCACCTCTGAATTATTGTTATTTTGTGGGATCACTATAGGTCATCGGCAGAATACAAATGCCATGGCCAGTAACTTAGTAAACGAATAGTCAATAAAACCAATCGATCAATCAATCGATCAATCATTCAATCAATCAATGATTAATCGATCGGTCGATAAATCAATAGATCGATCGATCGATCAATCAAAGATCGATCGATCAATCAGTCAATAGATCGATCGATCAATCAATCAATAGATCGATCGATCAATCAATCAATAGATCGATCGATCAGACTCTCGTGCACTTCAGCATTGGACCAGTCTGCACTAAAGCTTAGGATTTAATGTCATGATTTGCTGAAGGAGCCGTTTCAACTTAACGTTTTAGAACCGTTAGAAATAGTCGTCTTTTTATGTGCTTTAAAGAGGTTGAAATTGGGCTGTGTAAATGTTCAGTTACATGCATATGCATTTACATAGCTCTACATACACGCATACATTCCTACATGCATACATAAATACATACATGTACACAAATACGTATACATACTCATACATAGTTACATACACACATACACACATACACACATACATACATACATACATACACACATATGTATACATACATACACACATGTATACGTACATACATATACACTAACAAAAAGTCTAACATAGGTCTAGATGCATACATATGCACATAGACAGGCCTACATACATGCACATTCACATATACATCCCTACATATGCATACAGACATAAGTATATACCTAAGACATACATATTCACATATATACAGGCACCACCACTCCTACTGTTGAATACATGACAAAACAGTACCCCGTATGCTGTATAATATTAGCATCGTTAGTAATAGTTTCCCTGTTGTTTAATGACCTCCTATGGTTGCCAAGGCCTCTCACGACGACCTTACCCTTCCCGTGGATATACTTAATATGCTGTTGGTGGGCTTTTTAAACGTAGGTCACTCCAGGAGTCCCTGCAGTAGGTCTGTTTTGGTTACGGAATGACCTTCCGGGTATTGACCTGATTACGGAGTGTTTTGTTTTTGTTGTTCCATCGGGTGATGGCCTTGTGCATTAAATATACCCTCGCAGCAGAGTTACTAATTACAATTACAATTTTTGACAGCTGTCGATGACTGTAGAATACTTTCCAAATCGGTTCAGTGCATATATGAAAAGGAAATGATCTCCCACGCCAAGTCCTCTTTTTTAAATCTAATCTAATAACTTCTATAGCGCTTTTATGGTATCATAATTTACAAGACATTGGCGATCTAGAATCGTAATCGAAGAGCATAGGCCTATTCCATTGAAAGAGCGAATATTTTACTTCATATCGGTTTTGTGTTTGTTTTTTTACTGATTTAATTGACTGAATGATTGATTTCTTGATTGATTTATTCATTCCTTTAGAGTTTTTGTATAGGTCGCACATTTACGTTACATCACAGTCACACTCGTCCATTTACATAACGGTAGCCTATAGTCATGGAGCTAGCTCATGTTTCGTGTGCACTTCAATGTACCCTCAGTTTGACCTCACAGGGTTATTATAGGTCATCAAAGTGTGTCAAAAAAATTGGTCACATGATCCGCTTATTGATCGCTTAGCCGCCATATTGGATTCAAGATGGCGGAAACAGGACTTTTTAAATCACTTGTATCTCGGCCACTTCTTATCCGATTTCGACGTTTTCTTTGTTAAGTTGTAGGTCTTGATAAGAGCTATCTTTCTGGTCTATGTGTATTTTTTGCTAATTATAGCCGTTTTTGAGAAATTTAGCAAAAACAATTTTTTTAGAAATAAATGTTCTATATTTTTTACTTTTTGCCACTGAAGGAGTAGAAAATGGGAAAATATTACTCTGACAAAATATAATCAGCATTTGATAAGCTTTCAAATGGTACTATTTAAAGTAATATTATCTTGTGCCATTTTCTTCTAGGATTCAAAATTAATATCCAGTGCAGTGCCATTCGAGTAACCAAGCGTACCTTTCATATGCCTGTTCCACAGCTGTTTTCCATTCGATTTTGACGATTTTTTCTTTGAATTGTATGTCTTAATTAGAGCTATCTTTTTGGTCCTTGCATATGTTTTGATAATTTTAGCCGTTTTTGAGAAATTAAACAAAAACAATATTTTTAAACAAAATTTCTGTAGTATTACACCAATTTTTCAATTTTTTTTTTCTATGTTAAGATTCTGATCAGTATTCAGGGCCCTAATGGAGAGGGTACATTTAAACAATGTTATGAAGAAGACACATGACACCTCATGTGTCATCTGCCAAAAGAGGGGGGCGACAAGCTTCCCGCTTACAGTGAGAATAATGGCGGGAAGAAAATTCAAGAAGCATCTGTTGTTCTCCGGGATGATATCTTGTCAGAAGTCCCAGAAGATGGTATGTATGGACTGTTAGTAAACGTCCAACCTGAAACGAGCTGATCTGAGCCCCCTCCCCTCCCCACAAAGCGTTGTAGCAGCAGACATTCTGAACAATCAAAAGATTCTTCATCTTGGTGCGTGATTTGTATGAATCACGTGAGTTATGGACAAGATAAACAGTTTTGTAGATGCAAAAAAATGCGCTCTAGATTTTTTAAATGTTACAGTTAAATGCTACAGTTTCAATACTATCAAGGTGATGTTTTTGAGAGAACTTCCACCCTTCAATTTTGTTCATCAATATGCTTCACTCACACAAGCAAGAAGACAGAATCCTAAATGGTACTAGCCACAAAAGTCACTGCAGTTACTCTGGTGGAAAGGCTGAAAGATACTCCGGTTGTTGAGGAATGTGAAAGCAGTTATAGCAAGAATGTCTTGAGTACGATTTCCAATTAAAAGGAACAGTTGGCAATGCTTATGATCTAAGAAAATCACTTGATGAGTTTAGAGCCTCTAAACCACAGTTATGGCAAACTTTTACCATCATATTCTGCATCACATTCTGTGAAACGAAAATGTGATTTAGTATTCCAATACATGATGGATAAAGGAAAGCCTCCTTATTGAACATGATTTCACAAAGTATACACAAAATGACACAATTAAAGACATTACAGGCATGAAGAAACTTGACCTTGGTGTTAGCTGTCATGAGGTGGAACGACAGAATGATACTCTACTGACTCAAACAGTACAGGAAGCAAACTACTCAAGAACACCACTTCCACCTGAAATGCAGAGAAATGTGCCCATTTCAGGTGCATTGGACTATTTCGACCATAATGAGCATGTTCTATCAGGAAAGGGTAACAGGTAACAGTCATGATACAGTGCTTGTAATTTTTCAGAACAAACTGATGGTGTTGGTCACCCAAGTCATCAGCACAATCTAGCCACTTTGGCAGACTTCCAAAAATGGGTCTCTCCAGGGACGATTGCCTTGCCAGGAACTACTCCACTATCCTAAACTTTGCATGCTTGGTAAAGTTCCAATAGGCTTTGTTCCAGCTGAGAGGACAGAGGATCTTAAGTCTTAACACAACAAGTGAGGCAAAAGAAATCATGGATAAAATACGGTTTTTTGCTAGATTCTTTCACAGCAAAAACTTTCCTTCCAAGAAAGAGACTGACAAGCAAATCATGCAGTGCATTCAGCAGTCTAACCTCAAGTCAAAGTTTACCACTTACAAACCACAGCGTCCACTCCTATAATTCCACAATATACGGTATTTGCATGAAGAACTTCCAGGATTGCTTATTGCAAGTGAGACAACCATTTGGTGCTCTCTGGTGTGATGAAGGTGTGGCAAAAGAGCTGCAACTGCTTCTGTCCCAAGAATTTACCAACCTTTTTGTTGGTCTCGAAGGTTTCCATTCTGCTAAAGAAGTACATGTATATGCCTGCATTGGTGCATATCTATCAGACAGTGTCGCTGACAGTATTATAACAGAACCTGGTGTCTGGTCCTGTAATAGTTCAGACCACTCTTGCTGGAAGCTATGCACGGTCCTTTAGAAGTCAGTTTATGTTATCTGAGGAAATGGAAAGGCTACTGTGGATAGCATTCATGGAATGTAATGAAATCCTACTGGAGCAAGAATTAGTGGACTCTGGTTTCTCTACAGGAAGCTGTTACATCAAAGGATCCATAGAAAACACATCATTACACCAGCGCTGTCAATGAAGATCTTCACGTTCTACAGAGTCAGATGGCTGAACATGTTGCAGAAGGTGTTAACAAAAGTGTTCTATTTAAGTTTTGGTATCAGTTCATCATTGCCTTTATTCCAATACTCCGAGACCTCACATGATCTCTTAGAGATGGAAACTGGGAGCTTCACGCCAGTTCTGTTGTAAGATCAAAACCAATGTTCCTTGGATTTGATAAGATTAATTTCTCATGATTGGGTAGCATAATTCTTCAAGATTGCTTGAAGCTGCCAGAAAAGTGTCTTGTTTCTTGTGTAAGTGAAACATATTGATGAACCAAATTGTTCAATCAACATTGTCTTCATCGGGCGATTTGAAACATACATAAATCTCCAGAAAGATACTTTATTCAACTTCTCGCTTGCGGAAGATTATACTGTAATCTGTTGTTTCAAGTTGCAATATGGCGATTATATCTTTAAATCCATTTTTAATACACTCATCAGGGCTCTCTGTCTTTGGTTCATTATCTGTTTTGAAATTCAGTATATACCTGTTCATGCACCTCTTGCGAGACATAATGTCACCAGCAAAAACGGACTTATCATCTTGAAGGGTGGAAGTCATCTCAGAACATAATCTTGATAGTATCAAGTGACATTTAAAAATCTAGAGCGAAGTTTTTCACATATACAAAAACTGTTTATCTTGTCCATAACTCACGTGATTCATACAAATCACGCACCAAGATGAAGAATCTTTTGATTGTTCAGAATGTCTGCTGCTACAACGCTTTGTGGGGAGGGGAGGGGGCTCAGATCAGCTCGTTTCAGGTTGGACGTTTACTAACAGTCCATACATACCATCTTCTGGGACTTCTGACAAGATATCATCCCGGAGAACAACAGATGCTTCTTGAATTTTCTTCCCGCCATTATTCTCACTGTAAGCGGGAAGCTTGTCGCCCCCCTCTTTTGGCAGATGACACATGAGGTGTCATGTGTCTTCTTCATAACATTGTTTAAATGTACCCTCTCCATTAGGGCCCTGAATACTGATAAGAACCTTAACATAGAAAAAAAGATTGAAAAATTGGTGTAATACTACAGAAATTTTGTTTTAAAATATTGTTTTTGTTTAATTTCTCAAAAACGGCTAAAATTATCAAAACATATGCAAGGACCAAAAAGATAGCTCTAATTAAGACATACAATTCAAAGAAAAAATCGTCAAAATCGAATGGAAAACAGCTGTGGAACAGGCATATGAAAGGTACGCTTGATTACTCGAATGGCACTGCACTGGATATTAATTTTGAATCCTAGAAGAAAATGGCACAACATAATTTACTTTAAATAGTACCATTTGAAAGCTTATCAAATGCTGATTATATTTTGTCAGAGTAATATTTTCCCATTTTCTACTCCTTCAGTGACAAAAAGTAAAAAATATAGAAAATTTATTTTTAAAATAATTGTTTTTGCTAAATTTCTCAAAAACGGC
The DNA here is from genome assembly GCA_963556255.1 of Allolobophora icterica. NCBI lineage: Eukaryota > Metazoa > Annelida > Clitellata > Crassiclitellata > Lumbricidae > Allolobophora > Allolobophora icterica. The sequence continues at coordinate 81,070,540 of OY744603.1, read as the reverse complement.
TATAATTAGCAAAAAATACACATAGACCAGAAAGATAGCTCTTATCAAGACCTACAACTTAACAAAGAAAACGTCGAAATCGGATAAGAAGTGGCCGAGATACAAGTGATTTAAAAAGTCCTGTTTCCGCCATCTTGAATCCAATATGGCGGCTAAGCGATCAATAAGCGGATCATGTGACCAATTTTTTTGACACACTTTGATGACCTATAATAACCCTGTGAGGTCAAACTGAGGGTACATTGAAGTGCACACGAAACATGAGCTAGCTCCTTGACTACTATTATGTGTAACATTCGCGAAGAGTGTGCCGCAGTGGATGCATCTACTGCTGCCATCTGTGGAATGAGCAACTGGTAAATGCTTCGTGGTGTCTTCGCCAGGGGCGCCAAATCAGCCTGTTGTAATACAATATACGCTGTGTTCCAATTGAACGGATACTCTTTGCTTTGACTAAACAAGAAGGGTACCAGCTCAATAATATTATTGGGACACAGTGTAGTATAATATCATGGCATAATCTACATCTTTATATTTATCTATCCCATTATAACTTCTATAGTGCCACTACATTATTTTGTTATTTATTTCTAGATATCCCTTTATTTGTTTGTATAATAATATAATTTACTAGACTATGACAAATTATGCAAGATATTAATACCCTGTACGTTACAGGCCTTTACATCAAAATCTGTCTTGACAAGTTACAAGTGCTGCACCAATAATAGATTTATATAGCGCCTCTTCAAATGTACCACGGGAGAACCTTTTTCAGCCTACAGCTCAGATATATAATCTTATGATGTAATCAAATTATGTAGTGCCTTTATAAATGGACAAGGCATCAATCTTTTTGCCTCAAGAATTCAACAAGCGTATGCTTGCGATCGTGACTTCTCTGAGCCTCTTAAGGGTGGACGACCGTCAAGGGCGTGTCACCGTGTCACTCTCAGACGGTGTGTGACATCCACCCCACTGAAGCAGCCCCGCAGGAGTAGAAGCCCTCCGACCCGGACCCGTCAAGTACGTGTCAGACAATCGGCGCTCGGCGACCTTTGGCCTCGGCCGTGGGGTTAATTAGCGTCGAAATAATTAGCGAACGGTTAACGGAAGGGGTCGCGTGAAATTGACGCCGAACGCAGATGGGGTGAACTGTACCCCTCTCGACCCCATCGTCACTTCACTCGACGGGAACAGGTGCGGGACTAGCTTGATGGCGTCTCCAAAATGCATTGTGCACCATCGGTTGATAAATATGAATGTACACTTTTTATGCAGGGACCGTATGGCATCGACCCTGTTCAGTTTTCAATGAATTGATTGAGTGAAATCCGTTTGAATGGGCGCCACGCCATTTAAAGTCATCGTGTACGGACCGTGCTATAACCCAAGATTTAAATGTCTGAAATAAGTCATCGTCATCAGTATACGAACAGATGACCTCACAAGGCATGGGACGTACGCTGTAACCCAGAGGTATCAAACCGGCTTTTCGACACCCCTGCTCCGACTAATGAAGCTATAGATATAACCGGGCCACATTGTGCACTGGATAACGATGCGATATAAGTTACTAATCACAATTACAATTAGCCGACCGTGACTAGTTGGTCAAGCGGGACACCAGCGATCGCCAGTTGACGTTCATAATAACAACACAGAACTACCATCGCCTGAAGCTATATTTTCACCGGTGTATCTATCATACAAATTACTCTAATACCGTTAAAGTTGCTATGCACCGAACGGCTGTGTAAACTCAATCCTGAAAGTAGATATTTGTCGGATTGATTGATTACTTGACTGATGCAGCATTTTATGAATAGGTCTGTACGATCTCTGGGAAGGCACAATAATAAAATATTGATTGGCATTGTTCAAAAAGTGGGGAGCACGGGTACCCCTCGAACCTCCAGAAATTACGCTTGTGCACACAGAAGTTTCGGCTGAATCCTTCTCGAGATGCCAGTTACTAGTTTCTTACAGCATCCCATTGAAACAGCGACCATCATCGACTGAGGTCTTGGGTCTAGAAAGTGGGTGTACCAAATTGCGCATCATTTCCCCTCAAAGACCGTTAAATGATTATAATGGCGCCCAAGGAATCTATATTTGACGCCATTTATGCGCAGTGCCGATAATAATGATAATGACGATAATGCTGATGATGATAATAATAATAACAATAAAAATAAATATAATAATGATAATAAGCGTAATAATAATAATGATAATAATAATATAATAATAATGATGAAAATAAAAATAATAATTTAAAATTACTAACAATAGAAGTGTTTCATTATGGAAGAGACGTTTGTCGATTATAATTGAAGTCACGTGGCAATAGGCCTCTATTCTCTAAATTTAAAGTTAATAACATCAATAAACGTTTTCATAATTGAAGTGACGTAACAAAGGCCTTTATTATCTAAATCTAAAATTATTTGTTATAGACGTGTTCCATAATCGAAATGACGTACGTAACATATATGATAGTCTTTTATTCTCTAACTTTAAACTTAATAAAAATAGACTTTCTCATAAAAAAATTTAGGCCGAAGTAACGTAACCAAGGCCTTTATTCTCTAAATCTGAGATTTTAAATAATTTTAACAATTGGAATTGACGCAACTATGCCTTTATTTTCTATATTTAAACTTAGGCTAACAATAGTAGAGTTTTCCATAGCTGAAGTGACGTAACAAAGGCCTTTATTCCATAAATCTAAAAATTACAAAATAATGTGTTTCATAATTGAAGTGACGTAATAACGGGCCTTTGGTTTTTAAATTAAAATTTATACAATATACGTTTTTCATAATTAAAGTGACGTAAAAGGATCTTTATTCTTAAAATTTAAATTTAGTAACAAAATAGGTGTTTTATAATTGAAATGACGTAACAATAGGCCTATATTCCAGAGGCGTAACTTTGGTCTAGAAAGTTTCGCATTGTTTCGCGATGTTCAGCTTCGCGACTGTTAAATAATTATAACGGCATCGTTTGTATTACAAGCATAATAATAATAATTAAAGACTTAATGACGATGATGATGATGATGATGATGATGATGATGATGATGATGATGATGATAATAATAATAATAATAATAATAATAATAACAACAACAATGAGAGTGATGATGATGGTGATCACATTGATGATAATGCTTGAATCTTGAGGGCTTCCCAGATCAAATAATAATGGGTAAAAACAATGTATGTGAAAAGTGGGGGGTACAGGACCCTCCAGTCCAAAAAGTGGGGATACCCCCGTAAACTACGCCTATGGTCTTAGACATTATTATAACGGCACTATAGAAGTCACCGGGTTAAAGAGCGCATATATTCTGCATGTAGTAGGCCCCTACAGTTGAAAGGAAAGAACTTTTAAAAGGCGGTACACAAAGTACCAGGGTTAGAACTCATATTTTAGATTCAAATTCATTTTTTATTCTTCGCGTAGTACACGTATATATTTTATTTCTAAAGCTGTTGAAAATCTTCGATACGCCACCTGCCGAGGTTCAGTGTGACGACGCATTCATATAGCGCCTTTCTTAGCGTTCCAAAGTTCTTGTTCACTTAAATAGTTTGTGGTATTAGAGTTTAAAGCAGAAGATACGAATCACTGGTGTTGGCAACATGTCATGGAGTGCGGCTATCACTGTAATTTTTATAGAACCCGGTCATTCACTAATTCACTCATTCATTCACTAATTCTTGGGGTGAGTCAGTTGACCGTCATGGCTTCAGCAGATTGGCAGCCGTCATATTATGTTGGTCTCGAGAGGGGTCATCCAGTGCACTGATCGTTGTTCCGTGGGAGCCGAAGTGACCGACTATTGGCGACTCAGTTCGGACGACCTTTGACCTCACGAAAGAAACAGGAATGTTGACCTGCAAATAAAATCCAAACGATTCACGTTCTCAGTGTTTATTTTTATTTTCAGATGTAAACTTATATTTAATAGTTACGTTTGATAAATAAACTTCATTGGTTTGTTACTAGCTATAACATACTTACCGATTCATTTACTAAATTGATTATTTATATAGCACTATACCTTACTATACTTTGATCAGGAGAATCATCCAATCTAATCTAATCCAATCTACTCTACTGAAATGTATTTTAATAAAATCTAGACGAATACACTTTAATCTACTCTAATCTGAACATATTCTAATCTAAAACAATATATACTCTAATATATTCTAGTCCAATCTATTATTGTACAATCATGTCTCTTCTAATCTATAATACTCTATTCTAACTTAATTGATTCTAATCTTATCTGCTCTGCTCTAGTCTAACGTACCACACTAAAGTCTAACTATTCCATTCTAGTATAAATGACCCAAGCTTGTCTATTCTAATTTAACGAAACATGTTCTAACATTATAACAAAACCAAATCTCTATCTTAATCTACATGTAAAATGGCATCTTTAAAAACCTATCGCAGGAATCGTAATCGTAAACTCTAAATTTATAAAGTGCTACTCTAAAGCTAGGCCCAAAGCACCGGCTTATTCACAAGCACTGCATCATGTCAGAGGGGTTGTCCAGAGATCGATGTCAGTTGGAGATCAGAGTCCGGTTGCCAGAGAGACCAGAGAGAGGCAGAGCAGCTGCTGTAGAGGAACTGAGACATTGCTACCCTCGAGATTGAAGGAATAGTGTCGCAGGAAGTCAGAACTGAAAAAGTATGTAAAAGTACCTTTTAGTTTAGGTGAAGTTTAGTTCATAGATGTCGATGATCATAGATGGCAGCACCGTTTGCACTGAGAAGAATCTAAACAATAACAGAAACCAGAATCATTTTTCATTTTATAACACTACATGTATTTATTCATTATATAAGACAAGATATTGTAATAGGAAGTAATTATCTGGAACTAACATTCCTTTTCCCCAACTATTTTATTACTATTACTACTACTACTATAGGCTATTATTTTTATTTTTATAGAATCATCATCGTCATCATTATTATCAGTACTGTTAAATCATTCTTACAATGTAAGATATTTTGAAATGAGGCTAGAAAGGGCAAGGCAATGAATATGAACCAAGCCAGACTAAAAGAGAACAGGTAAGGCAAAACAAATTGCAATTGTGCCAAAGTAAGGTAAAACCCAAGTTAGACAAAAGACAGTTGTATAAAAAAAAGGTAAAAGTCAGGTAAGGCAAGGTGATAGTTACTGTTAAACGACACTGTGATAACGGAGAATTAGCGTCGCCCTCCTCTATTCCATGCCTCGGACTGGCACCACCCGAGTATACGGCTGTGACGGTGTTAATATGACAAGAAGTTTAAATATAGGGTTAAGTGAGATAAGTTAGAGGTATGGCATAGCGGAGTAACTTAATTTAATTAATTAATTAATAATTATCAAGAAGATGAAAGTCCCATCTAGGTTGACGCCAAAAGATATGAAGCGTCATCGACTTCATTTTCTTAGTCTCGGTGTGCGAAGCCGGATAGCCAGTCCTCTCCCTTTCCTTCTCCGTCTTATAACTCCAACACCACTGAACAGTCATTGATTAATAACTGTTCTATGATTGTAATTGTAATTGTAATCGAGAATTTATATAGCGCCACTCATAATCAGAGGCGCTCCCGACCCGGGTCAGTGTCTTCACTGACAAAGAGAAATGTTTTCAGGCGCTTGCGAAACTGGGCAGGAGAGAGAGCATTGTATTGTATTGCAATCGGACATTTATAAAGCGCTTCTAGCGGGAAACCCTTTCAGAAGCGCTCCCAGTGCGAGAGACCCCGAGAGAAAAAGCTGTTGGTATGCAGTCATTTACAGTGTACTCATTTTATCGCGAGGGGGCGCTATTGGAACAGAAACTTCGAAATATCTTTCTACTTTGGCGGGGATTTGCCGCCTCAGCGTCTGGTTTGGCATCCGCGCACCTAACCACTATAGAATAATAGAAGACTATAAAGAGCAACTTAGGTAAAATCCTATTAGGCTTGAATAGCTGCACGTGTGCGCCGCTAGCTGTCGCCGCTAGACAATGCATTCATTCATTCACCTATTCATTCATTGGCCAATTCATTCCTTCACTCATAATGGCGGATAATTGATTCCTTTACGAGTCAAGCAACAGCGAGCCTTTTGTTGGAGGAGACCGGAGAGGCATCGGTCTTAGAACGGTGCGACGGCCATAAAACGAGCCCGGTTCAAATTGCTCAAGGGGCGATAGTGGCGGGGTAACGACCTGTCGGCTATCATGATGACACTCATGCATGTATGATCCCACGGTGCTTGGCGCGCTTTATGTGACGCTGAGAAGTAGGATGGGGAGGATAAAGAGAAGAAGGGAGGGGAAATAACAAAAAGAATCAGAAGACAAGAAGGAAGTTTGAGCAGGTTCTTCAGGCACAGTGCTTAGCGCCATCGGTTCGTGTTTTTTCCTTACGTATACAGTGGACTTGAGATCAAAGAACACGAACAGCCAGAAGACAACAAGAAGAACAACAAAGATAAGTGCAGTTGCTTAAGTTAATCCAGACACGCAGCCATGGCCCATGGGTATGAAATGTTAGGAACTTCACATTCTTGACCTAATTTAGAATGTACCGATCTATGCTTAATTATCTATGCTTAATTTATCCGTGGGAATTAAGCACCTATAGAAATTTGCACGGATGTCCGTTGTGTAAACCGACTAAATCATGGACGCACCACGTGCCACTTTGGCGGTTGGGTTTGATAATTATGTACGCCCTGGGTGGGGTGATGATAATGGGGGTGTCATTACGGCCTGCGTACCTCTAGGACTGTCAGGCACTTTCCATATGACGGCAGCTCGCTCAGTCACTGTGTCCATCCCTCTACCTCCCTCTGGCTGTGTCTTAGAGTCCATTGTCCCGGCTGTCTGTATCCGTCCATCCTTTTCTCTGTTCCTTTATCTGTCTATTCGCGTCTCGCGGCATTCCATTGTTTGTCCTACCGCCTTTCTTCCAGGTCTGGTCCGTTCCATTTTTAATTTCGTCTTTCACTCTCTCCTTCTGTGTCTCTGTCTGTCTGTCTATCTGTCCTTCTCTATCCTTGTCTGCCTCTTTCTCTCTCTGTGTGTGTCTCTCTGTGTCTGTCTCTGTCTCTCTCTCTCTGTCTCTGTCTCTCTGTCTCTCTGTCTCTGTCTCTCTGTCTCTGTCTCTGTCTCTGTCTCTGTCTCTGTCTCTGTCTCTGTCTCTGTCTCTTCTCTCTCTCTCTCTCTCTCTCTCTCTCTCTCTCTCTCTCTCTCTCTCTCTCTCTCTCTCTCTCTCTCTCTCTCTCTCTCTCTCTCTCTCTCTCTCTCTCTCTCTCTCTCTCTCTCTCTCTCTCATGCACACAAACACATTCTCTGTATCTCTCTTTGTCTGCCTCTGTTTCTCTCTCGTGCACACAAACACATTCTCTGTAACTCCTTTTGTCTTTGTCTGTCTGGGTGTCGTCTGTCTGTATGTATGTCTGTTGCGCATTTCTTTCTCTGTTTCTTTCTTACTTTATTTTCTTCCCTCCCTCACCCAATCTTACCCACCTCCGATCCGTTAGCCTACATGACCCTCGCCTGTCCGATCCTGCCCAGAAATCAAAGGGCGGCCATTAGGCGTACTTCGGTCGGCCAAGCCAGGAACGGCGTTTCGAATTTCGAAGTCCAACCGTTGAGCAGACAATAACTGACTCGTCGGCGGCTTGCAGCAACGGTTCAATTGCATCGAACGCCTGATGAAAATCAAAACACGATTCTAAGGCGGTGTAATGATTGTTAGGATAATAACTCGGCCTACAGTAACGGTTCTCTATCAACCGCATCGAAAGCCATTAAAAATCAAAACAGCGAGTCCAAGAAAACAGAACGTCGTTTATCAATTACATCGAATCCTTCAAAAAAATTGTCTCGAACCGCTGAACGCTGAACGGACAATAGCTCGGCCTTTTATAACGGTTTCTTTATCAACTGAATCGAATGCTTTACGAAAATCTAAACACGAGGCAGTGTAACCGTTGAACGGACAATAGCTCGGCCTTTACTAACGGTTTCTTTATCAACTGCATCAAATGCATTACGAAAATCAAAACAATGGATACAACATAACATGTGGGCTAACCCAAACTGTAGTCTAGACTGTCAGAGACTGAAATGCATAACACTAGAGACTAGATGAACTTAGGCTAGCAAAGACCAGACATGGCTAGGAGCAGACAGGACAAGACAAGAACAAACTGGGCAGAAGAAGACAAAACAGGACAAGACTAAAGACTATAGAATATCCTAGGCCAAGGAATATATAGCCTATGGAATAATTCGAGCGCTACAAAAGATGACGTATAAGACTACACTCAACTGGAGGCTAGTCTAGACAGAGAGAATACTAAGCCAAATGTGTGTATAGGAAGATGTGAATAGGCTACATTAATAATAATAATAATAATAATAATAATAATAATAATAATAATAATAATAATAATAATAATAATAATAATAATAATAATAATAATAATAATAATCTGAAATATCTGAAATTGGTCGCCGGCTGTCGAAAACCACCGATGACTCCCGCGAAACAAACTTCCTATTCAAGAGCCTATCGGTGATGGTGCAGCGTTTCAACGCAGTGGCTTTCCAAGGCGCCATGTCAAAGCTGCCCGGAGCCAAAGATTTCTGCGTGCTGTCACCGGCCATTTTGGTCGCGTGATAGCCCTTCGTGTTATTTCGACCGATATGTTCATCTGTAGGCAGTACTCGCTCAGTATCTTTGGAAATTTTGGAGTGCTCTACTTCTAGGCTCGCATACCGGACATTTCCGTTGGCTTTGCCGTCGATTTGGAACGTTTGAGAGACTTTTATTCGCGAGTCGTCTTGTCACGTGATGTACAGTTGAGTCAAGCCGTACGCCTCTCCGCCTGTACGCTGCCTGAAGCCGAACGTGTACATCTTGGTGAAGGACGGCTGGAAGGACATGGCCTACTGGAATTACCCTCAACTGTGAGTCATCACTAGTGTACAATCTATAGACCGACACACGTGAAGAATGCTTTCTCAGCGTTCCCTACGCGCTGCTTCGACGTCTAGCCTGGTATGCGACATCTTCCACCAGTGAGAGGGCTGCTTGTTGACAGTGTCTCGTGTGTACGAGCGCTGTCACCCTTCGCCGCCGCTCTGCCTCAGAGACTCTGAACACGTATACCATCCGTCAGCTGTCAATGGGAATCCGTGGCTGGTTCCTCGTGTTTGCGTGGATTCGCCACTGGTGACTCTTCTCAGTTTACTGTGCATTGTTTTCTTACATAACACATTCGGTCTTAACGACATTGTTTTAACATCTAACGCAGAGAGCGCCTCTGAGTAGATATCTTGAAGGGGCGCTATATAAATGTCTGATAAATAAATAAATAAACAAAGCCGTCGATATCCATCGCCTTCTTAACGGAGGCAGCGGCGTGGAACTCGAGTTTCTGAGTTAACAGAACCTTGACATGAATTCTCGGATAATAATAATAATAATAATAATAATAATAATAATAATAATAATAATAATAATAATAATAATAATAATAATAATAATAATAAGAAGAAGAAGAAGAACAACAACAACAACAACAACAATTATTTTAATGGAAATAATAATTAATGTTTTTAAATTGCTTGGCGCCATCTAACGTTCGCCGTTCACGTCAACCTCTGATGTGGATAGAAGGTAGACAACGATTTAACGCGTGACGAATATATTGCGTCTGTTGTATCCTTTTAAAAGGTGTCTAATGATATAATAGGCGTACTACTACTACTACTACTACTACTACTACTACTACTACTACTACTACTACTACTACTACTACTACTACTACTACTACTACTACTACTACTACTACTACTACTACTACTACTACTACTACTACTACTACTACTACTACTACTACTACTACTACTACTACTACTACTACTACTACTACTACTACTACTACTACTACTACTACTACTACTACTACTACTACTACTACTACTACTACTACTACTACTACTACTAATAATAATAATAATAATAGTAATAATAATAATAATAATAATAATAATAATAATAATAATAATAATAATAATCTGAAATATCTGAAATTGGTCGCCGGCTGTCGAAAACCACCGATGACTCCCGCGAAACAAACTTCCTATTCAAGAGCCTATCGGTGATGGTGCAGCGTTTCAACGCAGTGGCTTTCCAAGGCGCCATGTCAAAGCTGCCCGGAGCCAAAGATTTCTGCGTGCTGTCACCGGCCATTTTGGTCGCGTGATAGCCCTTCGTGTTATTTTGACCGATATGTTCATCTGTAGGCAGTACTCGCTCAGTATCTTTGGAAATTTTGGAGTGCTCTACTTCTAGGCTCGCATACCGGACATTTCCGTTGGCTTTGCCGTCGATTTGGAACGTTTGAGAGACTTTTATTCGCGAGTCGTCTTGTCACGTGATGTACAGTTGAGTCAAGCCGTACGCCTCTCCGCCTGTACGCTGCCTGAAGCCGAACGTGTACATCTTGGTGAAGGACGGCTGGAAGGACATGGCCTACTGGAATTACCCTCAACTGTGAGTCATCACTAGTGTACAATCTATAGACCGACACACGTGAAGAATGCTTTCTCAGCGTTCCCTACGCGCTGCTTCGACGTCTAGCCTGGTATGCGACATCTTCCACCAGTGAGAGGGCTGCTTGTTGACAGTGTCTCGTGTGTACGAGCGCTGTCACCCTTCGCCGCCGCTCTGCCTCAGAGACTCTGAACACGTATACCATCCGTCAGCTGTCAATGGGAATCCGTGGCTGGTTCCTCGTGTTTGCGTGGATTCGCCACTGGTGACTCTTCTCAGTTTACTGTGCATTGTTTTCTTACATAACACATTCGGTCTTAACGACATTGTTTTAACATCTAACGCAGAGAGCGCCTCTGAGTAGATATCTTGAAGGGGCGCTATATAAATGTCTGATAAATAAATAAATAAACAAAGCCGTCGATATCCATCGCCTTCTTAACGGAGGCAGCGGCGTGGAACTCGAGTTTCTGAGTTAACAGAACCTTGACATGAATTCTCGGATAATAATAATAATAATAATAATAATAATAATAATAATAATAATAATAATAATAAGAAGAAGAAGAAGAACAACAACAACAACAACAACAATTATTTTAATGGAAATAATAATTAATGTTTTTAAATTGCTTGGCGCCATCTAACGTTCGCCGTTCACGTCAACCTCTGATGTGGATAGAAGGTAGACAACGATTTAACGCGTGACGAATATATTGCGTCTGTTGTATCCTTTTAAAAGGTGTCTAATGATATAATAGGCGTACTACTACTACTACTACTACTACTACTACTACTACTACTACTACTACTACTACTACTACTACTACTACTACTACTACTACTACTACTACTACTACTACTACTACTACTACTACTACTACTACTACTACTACTACTACTACTACTACTACTACTACTACTACTACTACTACTACTACTACTACTACTACTACTACTACTACTACTACTACTACTACTACTACTACTACTACTACTACTACTACTACTACTACTACTACTACTACTACTACTACTACTAATAATAATAATAATAATAGTAATAATAATAATAATAATAATAATAATAATAACGCGGTGGCATTTAGCGGCTCAATGGTATCAGCCCAGCAGGACTTGGACGAGGGTTAGCCGTTCCGGAAAAAACAACTAATTTAATCTCTAAGACCCTGAGGGAACGAAGTACCTCAGGGCAAAAAAAAATAATAATAATAATAAAACGATTTATATAACGCCGTAGCTCAGCCGATGCCGAAGTTAAAAAGTCAATGACAGTTTTAGGATACCTTAACAAGATAGTCCTTTAGCTGTGATATGAATGTCTCTAGACTTCGCACACTCGACCAAATCAGACAATAGAACCGTTAGTAAACGGTTTGAAAACCGTTAATATTATTTGTAAAAGGAATAATGCGTTTGACCTACCTTCACCAGAACTCTTACGTTTCCGCTCTGACTGAGACACGCGTGGACCAGTTGGACTGACAGCAGAGAGTGAGGGCGTTGGGGAATCGGAAGAGAAGGACGACGACAGTGGGGAAACTGACTCTAAAAGCGAATGAGGAAAAGTACGAGGATCGGAATGACGAGGAGGATGAGGATCAACGAGAGGACCTGACTGAGGAAGAATATTGAATCCGGGTAAAACTGGAATGATCGGATTTGTTGTCTCAACCTCTCGTCTGTTCTTATTTGATGTTCTTTCGTCGCTTCCAGCGGTTGACTTAGACGCCATCAGTCGTTCACAATCCTCCTTCATTGCTGAAGTTCTCTTCTGAACTTCTGTATTGGTTTCCACGCCTGGGCGTTCCAAATGGTCCTGAAACACTTCGAAGCGTTCAACGGGCGATATCCGTTGGACGACCTTTCCAGCAGAATCCTGCCTCCGTTCAGCCTCGTCTAGGCTTTCCTGGAGCTCAATGTCAAGGTTTCTTTCCTCCGGCATCCAATCGAAATTCCCGTCGGAAGTAGGGCAATGGAACCGGAAGTCGAAATTCCAGCGACGGCAGCACTGGTCCACCAGTCGGTTCCAGCTGCACTCGAAGTCCAGCTTCAACTGGATGCGGTCCAGTGACCCGAACAGATCGCGACAGACGAAGGACTTTCGAATGATGTCCTGAGCTCCGACACACACCGACGACCTCGTCATTGTTCCGAATTTATATAACGCCAGTCGAAAAATCAGCTCAGAATTGTTTGCAACGGACGTTGGCACCGCGCCACAAATGAGAATCTTTTCGGGTAAAAACTAACCAGTAATCGCAACACGGAAAATTAAATCGTCTCGGCCTTGACACTTTAAACTCCGTCGCACGCGAAGGCCATTCAAATTTAAATCTTTGTTTCAGTGTAAGCTTGAAAGACGCCCCCGTGTCTAATTCTGTAACGGGCGTCCAACCGCTTGGAATCGGTTCTTTAAAAGAAGACCGGAGACAGATTTGACGTGGTCCGACAAAAGGATCAGAGCACCAGCCAATGAGAGCGCAGTACGCTCTATATCGCTGGTTCTTATTGGACAGTTTCGAATGCCAATCAGATTTAAACATTCCTCGAAACCTTTGTGCTGCTGGCGCGTGCAGGGACGACGAAATCGGAGAGGAAGAGGAGGAAGAAGAATAGGAGGAGAAGGAGGAGGAGGCCTGTAGGAGAAGGGGAGGAGGAAATATAGGAGGAGCAGAAAATGAAGGAGGAATAGGAGAAGTAGGAGAAGAGGATGAAGAGGAGTAAGAGAAGGATGAAGAGTAGAAGGAGATAGTATAAGGAAGAAGAGGATGGACAATATCATCGTAAATACTACCACATCTTGCCTTAATTTACTTTGTTTATCTTAACCCACCATTGCCTCACATTATGATTACCCTATCTTTACAATGACTTATCTTGTTTTGTTTTGCCTTGTCTTGTCTTCAACCAGTGAGTAATCTAAACGTCTGGGGGGGGGAATGTAGAGACTTTTAGGGGAGGAAAATTCCCCCACGATACATGTGGATACATGGTTCCCCCCAGAGAGATTAATTCCTAAAAAAGGTCATTAAACACTGGTCTTCAACCATCCTCGGTCCGAGGATTCGTAATTGTACGACGGACAGTTTTGTTCCATCTGTTTCTGTCTCTCGTCTCCTTCAACAACTGATCGAAAGATAATAACCTGGGTCGGCCCAGATTTTGTACATTGCATTTCCTAAATGTATTGTTAATTGTCTTAATCAGGCACAACTTACCTTGCTCACCTCACCTTGTCTCAACCTTGCTTTGCTCACCATGCCTTACCTTGTCTTCGATCTGCGTCATCACAACTTACCTCGCCTTGCTCTGCACTGGCCTATCTGTCGTTAATTTACCTTACCTTACCTGCATTGCCTCGCCTTAACTTAACTTACCTTACATCACCTTACCTTACTTCGTTTGACCTTACCTCATCTGACCTTATTGTACCTCACCTGACCTGACCTTATCTTCCTCACTCCACCTCACCTCACCTTGCCTTACATTAATCGTACCTTGCCTTACCTCGGGGCCCAAAATAGTGTTTTCTGAAACAATTTCTGCAGCTGACATTGTCGAGTGTGCAGTTGACTTGTCTGGAGTGTGCAATGTGTAGTATGAATTTCTGAGAGATTATAGCTCAAGTCAGCTACACACGGATTTCATGCTGTATACCAGAATATGTCCTCACAAGTTCAAGTACAGTTTGACAGTTTGAGGAAGAGTATGCAGTTGACATTTCTGAGCATATTGCCTTACCTTTCAACCTTACCATACCGTACCGTGCCGCACCTTACCTCACACTGCCTTACCTCACCTACCTTGAGGCAGTGCACGTGTTACGTATGATTATATATTCTGCGAGTGGAGAAGTGTGCTTTGTTCCATCTATAAACCCCCTGGAGACACAACGTTTTCCATGTCACCGACGTCGCAGTCACCATACGTTGATCAAAGCTATCGAATTACGACCAAAGTCAAATGGAGCTAAACACACCCTTTTATTTCCCCTTTCACGCCACCACCCACCTATAGCCCCACTCCTATCGCTCTCTCGATCCCGTCCACCTAACCCCATTCCCAAATGACGCCTGAAGATTGTCGCAGATTCCTTCAAGTTTTGTCCTGCTAAGTGCGATCAAAGCGATCTTTAGGGGACACAAAGCCTTTTGCCCCACCCCAGCTGCCCTGGTGGAGCCCCCTCTAACCCCCAGGGCAGCGAAACGAAAGACGCAGTTAAACGCACGCCCAGGCAATCCTTTTAAGGACACAAAAACTGAATAGACCTTCATTCCGTCTGATCTCATCCGATCCTTACGTATATAATGAATATATATATATATATATATATATATATATATATATATATATATATATATATATATATATATATATATATATATATATATATATACATACATATATATATTATCTGTGTATACATGTTAAAGTGTATTATAAGATTATGTGTGCATTTATCCACACACACATGTCACACACGCGTACGCATTCAGGCACACAAACAGGTAGTGAAAGACAGACAATAGAATAGTATGAGACACAGACACACACAGACAGACACAGATACAGAAAGTAAGACAGACAGAAAGCACAGAGACAAAGAATGATGAACTATATAAGACAGATAAACAGATTAACACGTGCAGAGACGGAAAGACAACATACACAAAAAAACAGACATACACACATACACACACACACGCACGCACGCACGTGACGCACGCACGTATGCACACACAAACACAAACACATACACACACGCACACAGACAAAACAAGCCGAAACAGAGACAAAGCCGAAGCACATAGAATATGTAATGAGACTATAGCACAGAGAGCGTTAAGCACCCTAATTGCGAGCACTTCTGCATTGAACCACTATACTCTCTCCATTACATTTTGTCAGACAGTGCGTGATCTTCGGGTCCTTTGGTTGACTCACTGTCATGATTGGCTCACGTATACATTCCATTGTGCTGTCCGTAAGGAATGGAACCAACTGTATACCAATGTTTGATGCTCAAACTCTTTTTCTTCCTCTAACAAGGAATCATTGTATACAAGTATACACTAGTATACGATTAAAATCGTTCCATACATATGATATATACATATATGCATGTTGTGTATATACATGTATATGATTATGTATATTTATCTACGCATTTATGCAGCTTTGATAATGCAGATTAATTTGTTCAGCTTTTGGGGATATAAATGGGTTTGTGTCAACTTATAATCTCCCTGTATACAGAGGAATTGACGTAGGTATCTAATGCTGTTGAAAGCGTATTATCCATATATAGATATATTAGTATTTTATACAGGTTTTTGTACATATATAAACTATAGGTGCATATATATAAAAGGTACTAAGTTTAAATACTTATATATTAGGTATATGTATATGTATATATATATGTAAATATATACATGTTTATATATATACTTTATAGTTTGCGTAAGGTATGTGTAGATAAATTGGAATAGTTAAGTGAATTATCGAGAGTTGTTGATGAATTTATGGCGCAAATGGATGAAGAACCGCCTGTTTCCTGCTCAAACCGGTGACTCACCTATCAATCAAATCCACGGGGTGAGGGATGGCGTCACCACTGGTGGTCTATAGAGAACCCATATTAACCCCTGGGCTCTCTCCCTCCTCCCCTACAGGGATCACGTCGTTTTAACCCGTACCCCCGTCCGTTGTCGAGCTTTTCCCGCCTTTTCGAAGGGCAAACTCGGATCGTCTGCGAAGTTCGCGCCCCAACAAATAACGGCACGTAGCAGCTATGTGACCTCTGACCTCGGCAATTGTGTCTATGTCGGCTAGATGTATCGCTTTAAT
The DNA here is from genome assembly GCA_963556255.1 of Allolobophora icterica. Classification (NCBI taxonomy): domain Eukaryota; kingdom Metazoa; phylum Annelida; class Clitellata; order Crassiclitellata; family Lumbricidae; genus Allolobophora; species Allolobophora icterica. Next base: position 81,054,082 of record OY744603.1, on the reverse strand, counting down.
ATCTACTGAAACCTCGCGTATTTCATTACTAATATAGCAATATAATGGATTGCTGACAACGCAAGATAAATTATATATATATATATATATATATATAATACTTATTATGTACTAAATTATGGGTTGTAGGCCTATATGTATATAGATATATTTATGCTTTTAAAATTTATGAAATGGCTTAACCCTAACCATACCGGGTGAGGTTTTTTATAACCTCAGCCGGTTGATTGTTGTTATAAAATTTTAACCGTTTAATATTTTTTCAAACAATTTACTAATGACATAGTGTAAAGCAGTGGTTCCCAAGCTCTTTTGATGGAGGGCAAAGTCTTACTTTTAAAATATCATGGCGGGCCACAGAGATCTGAGGAGCCGTCCTCAGTTGCTTTCATTGTGGACGAATGCGTGCGCTGGAGCGCCATGCAAATAGTGGTCTCTGGGGAAGCGTCGTAAGTTTCCCCATGCGCAGCATTTGGTAACATCTGACATCGAATGGAACATGTTTTTGGCATATTGTCAGTGCCAATTTACAACAATGCAAGATAAAACACACGTTTTTCAGCGGAAGTATAATAAGATGCATACTGCTTGGTGCAAGGGTAACTCAGATACTTTCATATCAGATCAATGTTAAGGCAATAATTGAAGATATCGTTTGAACATTGTTAAATTTCAAAATGCAAAATTGTTAATATCGGTAAAATTGAAATCAAATCTCAAATTTGTGTTAATTAAATTTTAAATGCAGAAGTTCCAGCAATGCATTCATTTTAATTCTGAATATTTATTATTTTAATTTTTCAAAAGTATTTATTGAAGATGAATCAGTTTTAATGAGATTTATGTGACTGCAGATTAGAAGCTAGTTTATCAATGTCTGGTTGTAGGTTCGTAGTGGCAAGTATCATCAATACATTCAAATTTGAGTCAGTGAGGCGCGCTCGATTTTTGTTTTTTATAAGTTTCATCGCTGAAAATGATTGTTCACATCTGTACGTGCTCCCAAAACGGCATATGTAACGTTGAGCAAACGACCGCAAATGTTCGAATTCATTTGCTGGCAGTATACGCCAGAATGCTATCATATCGTCGGCAGATGGCAGAACAGGAAGCTCAGCAAATTTGCTTTTCAGAACTGAGTTACATTTCAAATCAATAATTTCAAGTTGCAAATTTTCATCAAGCAAGTTGATCTTATCGTCCGGAAAAGCAAACGGATTTGTGAAAAGAGTAATGTTGTTCGTTATACGCTGCATAGAGCTTGACGAAAAGTGAACTAAGATTAAAACAAAATAATAGAAAAAAAGAACTTAACTTAACTTAAATCGAAAATCAAGAAAATAAGGTAATTTAATTTTTTTTTCATAATTTGTGAGTCACTGTCGCGGGCCACATTCAAAGGATTGGCGGGCCACTTTTGGCCCGCGGGCCACGGTTTGGGAACCACTGGTGTAAAGTAACAATACTGATTTACAGAACTTATCATATGACAATTTCATGTAATGACAACAGTCTACAATTGCGTTATGAACAACGTATTACAAATTCGCATTATTTGTTAAATATAACAATTTCTTTGAGATCCTTGAGAAATTAAAACTATGTCGTTTGCATCCAATTTGATTCATTCACAAATGCTTCTGTTCTGGGAAGAGTTTCTGACAATCAATATTATTGAGTAACAAACTTGTTCATCCAATGGAAAAAAAACACAGATTTACGACCCCACCCGGTACGTTGAAGTTGTGTTGTATGACGGTATGGTTAGGGTTAATCATTAATTGTCTGTCTGTCCATCCTCTCCGCTCCTCACCTAGCCTCTCCTTTCCTTTCCACTCGTCTCCTCTCATCTCCTCTCGTCTCCTCTGATCTGGTCTGGTCTGGTCTGGTCTGGTCTGGTCTGGTCTGCTCTGCTCTGCTCTGCTGTGCTGTGCTCTGCTCTCCTATCCAATCCTATCCAATCCTATATCATATCCTATCCTTTCTCTTCTACCCGCCCCTTCTGTACCTTCCCTCCCCTCCCCGCTCCGCTCTCATCTCCTAGCCTAACCGTAGCTTAGCTCCGACACTGCTCGTACTCTGGCAGTGCTAGTCCCAAGCCTTGACTAAGGAGGAGGGCGACGCTAATGATCTTTGTTATCACACCGTGTCGTTAAACTGAACATACTATCTTAGCCTAGACATTGCCTGGCGGATATATTAATTTTACAGACGTGTTCGCTAGATGGCCCTAAGTAGAAAACTATAAGCCCAGGCAGCTTTTACATCTCGTCGTTGGCAGGACTTCCAGGGTTTAAATCACAACGACGACAGATATTTGAAGATTTCTCTGCTCCTAGCGCCACGAAGCGAACTCATATACAAAATGAGAACATCAACTATACATTGTCTTTTGAAAGATCAGACGGATAAGGCATGCACTAGCCAACCACCCCTATATTCAGCGCTTTCCTGCAGATGTTCTTAAAACCCTGCTATACACGCATACCTGCAAACTCTGTCACTGCCAGTAATATGATAGTGCCAGTCCCAACCCTGGAGAAAGGAGGAGGGCGACGCTAATAATCCTTGTTATAACAGAGCGTCGTTAAAAACCGCAACTAAACACACATTTATATACGTATAAATTCATTCATTCATTTGTTCATCAATTCATTCATTCATTCATTCATTCATTCATTCATTCATTAAACAGCGCCTCTCAGATAGGCCTGTCTACAGTACTCAGAGGTGCTCCCAGCCCAAGCGAAGCTGTATACAGACTTAGTTTTCAGCCGCTGTAGAATATATCTCCCGTGTTAATATTGGGCCACTCCCTCTCAAGCATCTGATTCCATCCAAGACAGTCATTAATCGCTCTCTAGAGCATTCACCAACGTCTGTTTGGTTCCGGTTGAGTGACCCTTGAAGTGAACCAAAAAGTGAATCTTACTTTCTGCTGCTCTGTACATACGGAGGATAACAAGACACAGCTTTCTCGCCAGCCATCTAAATAAAGTCTTCGAAAACTAAAGGTAGAAATAACTTGTTTGTATTTCAAATCGTTTGTTTTCCGATCAAATCATTTATTTTCCAATCAAATCATTTATTTTACAATCAAATCATTTGTTTTCGATCAAATCATTTTCTTACCAAACAAATCATTTACTTTCCAAACGCCGAAGACAAACTGGAAGGCCATATTACGGTTGTATATTACACTTACCACAGTATTACGCTACGTAAAGTATGTTGCGTTACATTGCACCTGATCGACCTTCCGCTGAGTTACTTGTTTCTAACGAGCTGTAAATCCAGAAGGGTCCGTTTCACACGACGCACTTGGAATTGAATACCGGACACTAAGGTAATCTGATACTTTGCTAACCCATAAGCATTCGTTAAGAGCAACTTCTGAGAGGAAGACATGGGTAGTAAGCGTTGGCGACTTAATTTTCTTAGCCTCGTCATATGCAGGCAGTTGGCCCGTCCTCCTATTGTACTGTGATCTTAGCACTGGGTCAGCACACACATCGTGGCTGAGTTCGCTAGGGGTCGCAAGTAGAGAAGAAATCTCGGGAACATCTTTCTGCCGTGGTGTGGATGTGAACCGCCGACAATTCGATCTCGGCTGACAGTCCAGCACGCTAACAGTCAGACCGTCGCACCTACTTTAGTTAGTATTACGGTGACTACGACTTGAACACCTGTCTTTGAACTGATTGCCACAAACGGCAACAGCGAATAATCTGTCCTTATACGTGTTGTCTGTCTGTCTGTCTGTCTGTGTGTCTGTCTGGCTGGCTGTCTGTCTGTCTGGCTATCTATTTATTACCGTGTTTTGTGAAGTCCTGTCTGTCTGTGTTACCCATCTAATATATCTCGTCCATCCATCAATCCTTCTAATTCGTTCGTCCGTCCATCCACCCACCCAATCACCCATCCATGCATCCATCCATCCATCCGTCCGTCCGTCCATCCATCCATCCATCCATCCATCCATCCATCCATCCATCCATCCATCCATCCTTCCATCCTTCCATCCTTCCATCCATCCATCCATCCATCCATCCATCCATCCATCCATCCATCCATCCATCCATCCATCCATCCATCCATCCATCCATCCATCCATCCATCCATCCATCCATCCATCCATCCATCCATCCATCCATCCATCCATCCATCCATCCATCCATCCTAACTATCCTAACCACCTTTACCCACCCAAGACCCACCCACCATCAATCCACCCACCCATCAGTCCATCCATCCATCCTTCCACCCTAACCCACCCATCTATCCACCCTAACCCACCCATCCACCCACCCACTTATCAATCCGTCCGTCCGTCCGTCCGTCCGTCCGTCCGTCCGTCCGTCCATCCATCCATCCATCTGTCCAGGTAGAGAGATAGATAGATCAATAAACAGAGACAGACAGACAGACTGACAGACACAGATGAATATCTTTATCTTAGCCTGTCTGTGCATGTGTGCTTATCTGTGATTTGTGGCTATCTTTATTCATGTATTTGTTTGTGTTAGTCTACCTGTGTGTCTATCTTTCACATGTGTAAGTGTTTGAATGTTCATGTCTCTATATGGCTGTCTTAGTAATTTTCTGATTGTTAGCATTATGTTGCTATGTCTCCGTTACTTTTGCCTTGTCTTGCCTTGTCTGTCTGTCTAATTATCTGTCTGTTTTATATGTCTGTCTCTTAGGTTATCTGTCTCTGTCTCCCAGTGGCAACAAAAGAAAAAAATTCAAAACATCCTATACACAACCGGCCAGTACAATAGGAGATCTGATTTAGGCCCTTCTGCAATAACCGCCCTTCTGCATTTATACGGAATGCAAGTAGGCCCGAGCTAAATTTTCCCATAGGCCACACGACGCCAGGCATAATTATTGCACAGCTGAATGATTCCGTGAATCACTGAAGCGTGGAAATCCAGCCGATACCAAACGTTACATGACACCCATCTCCTTCTTAACAGTGTGACAACTGTTATGAAATGGTTTTGTGTTTTTACGCCGTCCTAGCTCTTTGTTGCCGCTAAGTTTACTCACGCACGCGTGAGTTCAATACTGGGGCTTTAAAGCGAATAAGTAAATAAAGAATTTATATATAGTTGATATAGATAATTAATCGACTGTGACGAATCCTTGCAGCTTACTTCTAATGGTTTTCATTGGCTATTCGTCGGTGTGCTGATAGTGGTTGGTACTGGTTAACGAAATCGAGCTTACCATTTGTTATTGAAACAGCGATAACTATTCGGGCGGGGCTGTACTGCGGTTTTCGCATTTGCAAAGGGCGGACAAGTTACGGGAAGTGTGAATTAAACGGAAGAATAGCCAAGACTCGCAGAATGTTGAACAACAGTGACTATTATTTTGGAAACGACGATCACCTTTTAATTAATGGCCTCGTCGGAGAGCCGATCGTTGGAAAGTTCTGTCGACAGTTCGTGATAGATCGTTTAGAAACGGACGGATATGGTCCCTCGTGTAAGAGGAGGGATCTTTCGGATTTTGAAGTCTCGGATGACTACCAACCGATGGATCGGAGGCACAGACGTGATTGGGATTGTTTCGTGCCTAATCGTCCAAATAGGACTCAGGGAACTCATTCCGCACTCGCTGAAACCCAAGACCGCGACTTCGTAGGTCTAAATAAATTTAATGGAAATCATCAACGGATACCGCGAGCTTTGGAAAATCGATCCGACAGGAAATTGAATCGTCCGTATTTCCATGATACCAAATTTGATTGCAATTTGCATCAACCTTCCGCCAAATATAGACGGGAACATAGCGAAGACAGCAGGGATCATCGAATTTCTAACGAAATATCGTCATTTCTCGTACAGCATCCCGCGACATCGGACAAAAGGAGATCCACGGAGACTGGATTGACTTCCATTCCATGTCCGGCCCGTTCCAAGGACCGGACTGGACCGACCCCACACCAGCCGGTCTCCCCTCACAAGGGATCGTATTTTGACCATTCTAGGGGTCCACCAACTGTCGTCTGCCAAGGTCAGATCGTCAGTATTCAGGTGCACCCGGTTCAACAGGGTTCCGACAGTGGCAGTGAAGTGGACTCTGGAAGGGAGTCAAGGTCGGTCAATAAACGGTGCAAAAATAGCTAATCTAGTCTAATCTAATATAATCTACGAACTATTCTAATCTAAGCTAAGATAAGTTAATCTAACGCGATGACTTCTAAAGCTCCCTTATCATATTGCGCAAAGCATCTATTGAAGGACACTTCAAATGAAACCTTTGCCAAAATTAATCCATCTATCCTTCCAATAATACACTCATCCATCCATCCATCCATCCATCCATCCATCCATCCATCCATCCATCCATCCATCCATCCATCCATCCATCCATCCATCCATCCATCCATCCATCCATCCATCCATCCATCCATCCATCCATCCATCCATCCACCCACCCACCCACCCACCCACCCACCCACCCACCCATAAGCATAGACAGACAGACAGACAGACAGACAGACAGACAGACAGACAGACAGACAGACAGACAGACAGACAGACAGACAGACAGACAGACAGACAGACAGACAGGCATAGATTAGACAGATTAGACAGATAGTTAGTTAGTTAGTTAGTTAGTTAGTTAGTTAGTTAGGTAGGTAGGTAGGTAGGTAGGTAGGTAGGTAGGTAGGTAGGTAGGTAGGTAGGTAGGTAGGTAGGTAGGTAGGTAGGGTAGGGTGGGTAAGGTGGGTGTTTGGGTGTTTGGTGGGTGGGTTTGGGTGGGTGATAAAAGATAGATAGACAGACAGACAGACAGACAGATAGATCGAACGATCAACCAGTCGGACGGTTGGTTCCTCAGTCGGTCTTTCTCTCTTCCTCCTTCATTCTAGTCAC
>OY744603.1:81004692-81044692 GCA_963556255.1 Allolobophora icterica | reverse complement strand
TGAGTTGGTGAGTGGGTGGGTGGGTGAATGAGTTAATTAAGCTGAGACCAAGCATGCAAAATGGAATGAGAAATTAAAAATCACTTAAAACAGAAATATGCAAATGTAAAAGCTTAAATGAGCCAATCGAAGAATGAACGAAATGAACGAACGAAAACGAGGATTGTGTAACTGTCGGGCTTCAATAATTCTATTTGGATTGAATTATATTTATTTCCTAGGATAATAAACGCAGAGCTGCCTCGGAGAGAATTTGGCTTTGGGTGTACGCTTACGTGTAAGTGATGTAATGCCTTATCATCATCATCATCGTCATCGTCGTCGTCGTCATGGTCATCGTCGTCGTCGCCATCATCATCATCATCATCATCATCATCATCATCATCATCATCATCATCATCGTTATCGTTATCATCGTCGTCGTCGTCTTCGTCATCGTCATCGTCATCAAGATTATCATAATGTCATTGCCTTTGTCGTCGCCGCCATCATCATCACATCGTCGTTTTCGTCATCATTATCATCACCACTAATTCTCACACAATTCTCTACATGACTATCATCATCACTTTCATCATTATCACTTTCATCATCGTCGTAATCATCATCGTCGTCGTCACCATCAACAAGCCACTGAGCTGGTCGATCAACCTTTAACCGCATCATTATTACTTTTGTGGTAATCTTAATGTCAGTTGACGACGAAGAGGAAGTCTTTGACGAAGACGTTTCAACACTTCCGGCTTTTCGGACCGTGCTAAACGGAAGTTCAGCCAAAGACTCTGGGATTCATCTTTCGGAGGTAGACTATTCTAAGGGTGCTTCAAAAAGAACCAATTAATTACTTATTAGTGCAAACTATGGAGCCCATTGCGATGACTGTCGACAGACTGTTTTCAATGTTAAACTATATTTGTCGAACAGCAGGCGCTTGAAGAAGAATTGCTGATAAGTGCAAGGCAAGGTAACGGCTCCACGAAAAGACTGTGGAAATGTGAAGCTCCATTTGCCTCGGAGCATTTAGATGTTTTTGAAAGTTGCTTTATTAAGTACCATGACAGGCACATATATAGAAAGAAATGGATATATGGATCGTGTGTAGACATATGCATATATCTGCATATACATATATATATATATATATGCAATGCATATACACACACACACACACACACACACACACACACACACACACACACACACACACACACATATATATATATGGGTCTTGTTTCGAAATTTACATCTGTTTGCTGCAATGCTTGTACGGAGTATAGCATCTCAGTGCACTGACAAAAAAATTATCGTAAAGACTTGCATTACCTTACATGTACGTTGCAAATAGTTAATGTTGCATGAAATCACATTTTTATCTGTTTTCGTTGTATTTGCATTACTTCACATAAAATGGCATTACATTGGGAGTTTTAATTGTATCTAAATAGGTCGACATCGACGAACAGAACTTTTCTCCCATATCTCCGTTGTCCAGCCTGGAAAGTTCAAACGAAGTCATGCGACAGGAAGAGAGAAGAGACGGAGTTACCGAGAGGAGACATGGAAACCGAGGCAGAGATCCGGATCCGAGAAGAATCCCTACGAAGTCATCGGAAGCTGGAGCCACAGTTTCTTTTCCCAGTGTTCCTCATCAGCGTACAACTGCCAGGTCTGGGAGTAAAGAACTGTCGCGACCTCTAACGTCGACACCACACGACCAACAGAATAGAATCCGCCAGAAGAACAAAGTTGTTGGAGTCAAACGCGGCCAATCTGCGTCGGAAAATCATTTCGATATGGACACGAAGATCTTTGTAGCTGATCCGCCCTCTGCTGGTGCACATGAACGCAAAATCAGGTGGTACAAAGAGGTGGGCGATGGGAGAGCTCGCGCGAGGTCATCGGATGAAAGGAAACGGGTCGGTGAGAGGGATATTCTGGAGGGACATGTTGGACAGCACGAGATAAACTGCGAAACCAGATACATGAGGGACCGTGAGAAACACAAGCAGAAGAAGTTGAGAGATTTCGATAAAGAAGGAAGGAAGCTCAACGTGGTAAATACGAAGGTGGAGGTAGGAAAGAACTGTGACAGCTACGAGGGAAAAGTGAGAGGTCGTGGTAAACAGAGGAAAACCTGTAACGACCGTGAAAGCATGGAACACCTAGCAAATGACCTTGATCAGTTGGCCAGATTCACCTGCAAACCTTCCTCTGAAAGAGACCCAGTAAACTATGGAAGAAATGACAAAAGAAACAAGAACAATCAAAAACCTGTGACCTGCTTGGAAAGGTTACCAAACGCGACTGCCAGGGAAAACAACGGCCTCCAACAGCGCCAAACTGATCTGAGAAACCAGCACGAAGCCCATATTATACAGAGTAATCGTAAACTGGAAGTTGGCGGCAGCAATTCATTCCACGCAACGGAAAGACCCTTCCGTGTTGTTCCGCGCGATCCAGACACGGAAAAAGCAGGCAAACTGGAATCGAGGAAAACCAAAAGGAAAGAGGATTCAAGACGGATCGGTAAATTGTCGGCGTCGCTCGGTTCCCTTGGTTACTGTGGCTCAGATAGCGTTGCAGTCCTCGACCACGGTCGGCCACCGGAAAGACATGGGTCTAGCGGAAACGGCGATCGACCGACAGAGGCCAGTTCCGGTCGTGGAGCAGACGGTGAATTGCATCGACAGTCTTCGATCTCAGCGGAATCTGGCTGCGTCACTGGACTGTCGACCTTCTTTGACGGAATAAGCAACGTGGAATTTGCCGGGACAGAACGCAGCCCAGCCGATCATTCTAGAAATGCGTCCACTACCGATGACCATTTGCCTCGGGCGAAACCCCACTACGACGATAAATTACAGGAAGCGTTTAGACAGGAAGGCACATGCTCTGCAATGGAGCTACCTAAGAATGCACCACAGACTTGTGATAAGTGGGCTCGAGGGAAACTGAATCCAACGAAGCTGCCGGAAGCGCTTAAGTTTTCCACATCGGTTGGTGCAGCTGAGACACAAGCTTCGCCCAAAAACCCTCGGGACTCGAATTCCAACTTGACTGATCTAATTCCTGTCCTGCCTCCACCACCGGGTTTCGGCGACGAAGCTGCATGCTCTTCCGTTCCACCGATAACTGGAAGAGAGTTTAGCGTTGAAAGGAAGAAGCCGCCGCTGCCACCTCCAAAACTTAAACCATGCCCATCAGTAAGACTATATCAAAAGAAAAATTCCGAACTGTCTCTGGAGCCACTTCTGAGGCAGCCTAGTAAACTCCCTTGGGTACGTAATAAACCATCACCACCAGTACCAAATAAAGGACCTCTACATGACTCAAGTCACCTGCATATTGTATCAACGGGTAAAGAGTGCAATGACCTCAGTAACTTGAACAGCAGCGAATCACCAGAGGCCAAGGTCATCGCAAAGGCACCGGATCGTGGCCACGATGCGGCAAAGTACAAACAAGTAAAACACGATGACAGCAAAAAAATTAACTTCGTTGAGATGGCAGAAAATATCAGGAAGAACTACATTAATAGACAGGTTTGCGATACCAACCTCGACGGAAATACCGCGCTAAAAGAGGAACCACGTGAACACGACGCAGGTTCAACTATTCAAAATGGGCAAGAAGCGTTGCAACGTAAACATGACTCAGAAGAGAAAGCAGCGACGCAAAAAGCAGTTGAGAAACCACAAACAATGCCAAAGACTCGTTCGGGGCCAACAGCCACGCTGACTGCACCGACAAAGGCACAAAGCGTGCCGCCGACTGGGGCTAAAGCTGAATCAAACGTGACAGCTGCACTGCCAAATGGACGCTTAGTAGAGGCAGCGCTGCCGAGAGAAGAAGCAAAACAAGAACCAGGGTTTACAACGAATGACAATCGGATTCCGGACACCTGTTTCCAAGCTCCCCTTTGTCTCCCGGCTCCTCCAGGATTTGGCGACTCCACCGAGACCCTAGCAGAGAGAAAAGGCTCCGCATCGCGCCACTTACCGAGCTCTGTGGGCGTCGATGCCAACCCTATACCAGTGCTAAGCTCCGGTCGTTACCTGACGTGTCCCATCGATGCCTGGACCCCAAAGGACGTGGGGGAGTGGCTGGAGAGCCTAGGGCTCGGCGAGCACAGGGATCGCTTTGTCCGTCATTCGATAGATGGCGCCAGACTTAAGGCACTGGATCGGAATGCGTTGGTATCTCTCGAAATGACTAATCACCTGCATAGGATGCACTTGGAACGCGCTCGCATGGCGCAGCTGAGACAAATCCAGCAACAGGTCGTTGTGACCTAGGTCTGAACATCGATTGTAAACCACTGCAGATATCAACTGAAAAGGCACCTATTTATTCTCTTAGAATTTGTATTTGCAATCCCAAAAGTAATTCCATGTTTAGGCCCGTATGACGCTATATGCAGAGGGATTCATGTGTTCGGCATATGGGTTCGCATAGGTCCTCCACGTGGACCCATATCGATCCCTTTGAACAATATTTCCATGTCGGCTTCATATTTCCTAAGCGTGGACCAATATGTAGGATATGGAAGTCCATAGAACAGTATTTCCACAGGCACTTCAAATGTATCGTACACATGGGTCCAAGTGGAAATAGTACACGATGTTGCAGTTGGTAATTTTTCTCGTATCCGCACATCTTGTCTAGCTGGTTCAAATGTCACTGTAATGGCTGGTTATAAAACCACAGTCACTTTATTACTAAGGATTTAATTGAGCGTTCTGCATAGATCCTACATTCTGATCTCTGCAAAACTTGGGGCGAAGTCTGGAAGACCGCGATTAACAGAAACATGGTGTAGCTACATCAAACTGCAACACACCTCTCTATAGTGTTCACTCTTAAAATGTATGTGGCTTTTCTTGCTATTTGTTTTTTTATGTGTTGCTTAGTTCTCTGATTTTACTGAAACTGCAACTGCCGGCTGTACATTTATACCATCGTTGTGATTCACAGCCAGACATTTGATATCTTCGATCGTCCCAGCCAAACTTTAGTGTCGGCCTCTTTCAGACATTAATTTTAAGAGTGTATACTTGCATATTCTGAACGCGCGTCTACATGATGTGCGTAGCAAACACGATGCACAAATTGAAGCCTGATGTCGGGCAGATATTTGTGCGGCATTTTTACAAGTAGGATCTGATTTGTCGAATTATTCCGTCTATGGGATTTTTGCTAGACTTATTATTGTTTTGTAAATGTTAAACTCTTTTCTAATGCCTGTCTACTATTGTGTGACGCCTTTATAGGGTTTCTTAAATGCGCTATACAAGTAAATGCTATAGTACCCAAATATAGGTACTACAGGTTCTGGTCTGTACCTTAAGAGGCGTTGTAGATAATCGACAATAAGGCAACACTCAGTGCTCGAAATGGAAAATTTTACGAAACGGAACGCTAGTCAAAGATATGGGAGCATTCACGTTAATTTCATAGTATTTTCCACAATAATTCATTTGACGAACCGGAACGGAAACGCTAATTCATTTGACGAACCGGAACGGCGTTCCGGTGCGTTCCGGTCCATTTCGAGCACTGGCAACACTGTGATAGATGTACATAAGGCTTGCGTCCGTTTTCTCGGATCTGACATGCACGTTTGAAATTTGACTAATCTGAACACGAAAGAGAATGATGGAAAGAGCGAGAGACAGACCGACGAAGGTAAAGAGACATATTCTATAGAGAGACGAAGGCAGAGCTAGAGACGGAGATTCACAGGGTGGCATGCAGAGCAGCAGAGAGACAGAGAACCAGAGACAGGCAGACAGACAGAGAACGAGAGAAAGAGAGTCAGAAACAAAGAAAGTGATACGAACACTTGTTATAATTGATCGATTTTACCATAATAATTTTGTATTTTGTGAACATGTGAATTCTAAAATGCAGTCATGGTGTATATATCGGTATGTTCTGTGCCTTGTAACCGGAGGGTCACAGGTTGGAATCTACCTCAAGCCACTGCGCACACCGACCCAGCGCCATCGATATTCTGTCGTATGGTCGTGTGCACTTCTGAACCTTGGAAGGGGGCATTATCAAAATAGAGTTGTATTATTTGTTACATCGAAGTTTGAGCGACTGGCTTTTAATCACTGGTTCGATGGGCGAGTAACCCTTTGATGTATCACCAAGCGGATGAGTTACATGTGTAACGCTTTGGATATGTTGCTTATGTAGTTGCATGAGGTGGATAGCCTATGTAATTCCGGCATGGGGTATTCTGTAACATGGAGGGCCATTGGAGGCGCTGTAACGGTGTTGATGTGTTTAACCACTGCAGATCAGTGATAGTGATGATTTTAAAACCGAGAATATGCTGTGTGGCAACAATGTAATTAAAATGAAAATGAAAATAGAAAATGCAAACCAGAGTTAGAATCTATATACAGTCTCTAATCCATCGAATTAAATCTCAGGGATGATCGTTCTAAGGACTTCTGTAGCGCCGTTGTAAAAATGCAATAGACGACAATCGACAATAGATTCCAAATGAATGACTTTCCCGATAAATCAATTTTCGAAAGAACTTCAACAGAAATGTTACAGTTGTGTGGTTCCTGGAACCTGAGAAATGTTCCAGTCCATGATATAAGATAATCCGTTGAATTCAAATAAAAATCTCCCACTTGCGTAACTATATTCGACCATCCACAAAGTCTAGCGAAGCGCTATATAAAACCGTTCGAATGGCACATTTTGCTTCAAGGAAGGTCTCCGGTTGCTAGAATGGCACATTTTGCTTCAAGGGAGGTCTCCGGTTGCTAGATCATCCGGTCTGCCAGCGGGCTTATTCGGGAGGCCAGTAAAGCCTTGTGGAAGCTGAAGTTACAGATGCAGCAACTCTATCCTAGCCAAACCTAGGTAGGCCTGATTACGAGTTTTGATTTGTATGCTAATTTTCCACGGAGTAAGTTTTATTAAGAAGCTTCTGTGCAGTGTTAATAGCGAGAACGGAAGTGGAGGTTTCTTCATAGAAGACTAATTTTTATTTCATAGGTTTCTCTTAATTTGTTTTGTTGGGTCATCGTCTTTAGATGTCCACCATCCTCGGAACCTTTGAAGTTTCTAATTTAGATCTAGGGCCTCTACAGGGCGCCCAGTCATTTCTTATACAGTTCATGACACGAGGGTCAAACGAATAATTACAAAACTCTACCTACCTAATTAGCCCACCCAACTATACATGTATTTTCACATTTAAGCGGCGTCACAATCTAACTACAAGGCACCAACCGATGGCGCTACTCGAGCGTGTGGAGGACTTCCTCCAACTCCTTAGTAATCGCCATAGCGAAGGCTTGAATTTAATCTGCAAACCATACAAGGCGAACGGCAAACCATTCAACCACTGCTACACAATCTTTCCAGGGGCGGTGTGTGTAACCTTCAAACATCAGATTTCCCTCTCTGCACACAATTACTCCAATTGACCATATTCCCCACCACCTTTCCGCAATCAATAAGCCTCCTTCTTCGTTGGCAGATTTCGGGCGTGACTCCCTGTCTAGTGGTGGACCCACAAGGGTCATCATGACCCCAGTGGGTCAACCACTAGACCCACTAGGTCCACCGTATGCATCTGAACTTAGTGTATTGAAGGTTTCCATAAAATGGCTTTTCTTATTGCACCATTTTTACTTCGCCCTCCATTATAAGACTTCTAACCCTGCAAATCTAGAGACATTCTTGAGATAAGTTTCCCGATGCGCAAAACATTTTACTATCTGTCCTATACCTTTTCCACACGTGCCAGAACATTTTACTATCTGTCCTATACCTTTTCCACACGTGCCAAAACATTTTACCACTTGCCCTGTAACATTTTCCTGAAGTGTCAAACCATTCTAGCACCTGGCCACAGACCCTTTTTCATCAACCATTTACCATATACCTCTTCTTTACATACCAAGCCATTGTACCAACTACCACAATTCCCATTCCCTGATATGCCACACAATTCATCAGTTGGTTCAGACCCTTTCCTGATCTGCCGCATCATTTTACTACTGGCCACAGACTTATTTCCTCATAAGCAACACCATTTTACCACATGCCCAGACCCTATTCATGATCTGCCGAACCATTTTCAGGCCCGCCGAGAAGGGTGCAGGGGAGGCAAATACCCAGGGACCCGGCGATTTTTATGGGCCTGGACCGGGTCCGCAATCAACTTATTAACGATTTTGCTGCAGCTAAATCCAGAAAAGTTGCTTTTTGATTAGCAAAAATTGAAAACAGCCGAATAAAATTACGGCTATATATATATATATATATATATATATATATATATATATATATATATATATATATATATATATATAATATCGACGGTCGTACCCGCACTTTAATTATTTCATTTTTTTTATTTTCTCATAATGCCTAAAGATAGTTTAGAGGTCCGTGACTGCTCTGCCTAGGGATCCGGAATTTCTTTCGGCGGGCCTGACCATATTACCACCTTCCCCAGACCCTATTCATGATATGCTGCACCATTTTACCGGCTGATCTCCAATCGTCAAGACCGAATGTTTGGGCTGGTCCTTAAGAACAGAATAATACCCCCGTCCTCCTCCTAAGAAAACGAAGCAAGGTCAACTCCAGTTAGTCCTAGGCATCGATGGACAAAAGAAGACCAAGTTCTTTCCTCGACAGGCGACCATCAGTGTTCTTGTCGAAGACTCGCAGAACGGCAAATCGATAGTCCTCTACGTCTTGCAAAGTTACGGACTACAAGACAATAGAACAATGCAATAGTACATTAGCACAATACAAAACCACTGTCCTAAAACCGCTGTCTTAAAACCACTTTCTATTCACTGGGTCTTTCGATCTGGGAGCGCCTCTGATTAGCGAACACTGTGAGAGGCGCTTTATAAATGTTTAAATACAATACAATACAATACAATGCAATACAATACAAAAAAACGATGCAAAGACACTTCATGGACAAGAATTTAAAGGCACATTACAATACTAACCATTCAATACCTCAGTGCAGTAGCTTTAAGTCAATACCAATAAGGCTTTAGCAGCAATCATCTAATTCAACGGCCTCATTCTGCTGCTTCGCTGCGTCCTCTCCGATCTTCTGATCGTCTTGACCTCTTAGTTCCTCGTGTCAGGACTACTATGGCTCAGTCCAGGTCCTTTGCCTGCATAGGTCCCTCACTTTTGAACCGACTTCCTCCTTCTGTCCGCACCACCATTCTCTCTGGTAGCGTTGCTTCTTCCTTTTCTCGCCTCAAATCCTGCTTTTTCTCTCGGGGTCTCGCGCACTGAGAGCGCCTCTGAATGGTCTATACCGCGAGAGGCGCTTTATAAATGCCCATATACAATACAATACAATACAATACATCCGTGTGTCTAATAAGAATCACAAGTATTTTTTATTGTCCATCCTTCCCACCATCCGTATCCGTTTGTCCATTCGACCACCTATCCGTTTACGTCCGTCCATCCGTCCCTTCGTTCATTCAGATGACTTCTACAGCGCCGTTATAACAATTGCCAAGGAATGAATCGATGTCGCTTCAAATGAAATCGCAATATGAAAATTTCGACCCCCTATCCCTTCGTCCGTCCTTCGACCGTCCCTCCATCCATCCAACCGTCCGTCACTCCGTCCATCAGTACATCCACCCCATCGTTCGCCCTTAGCCCTTCTCTGTCCATACATCCGTTGGTGCGTAGCGTACAGACAGGATAGCTGAGACTTAAAGCACTCAGATCAAACGCATCGATTCGCCACCGTAGATGACCTCTGCATATTAACCCTATCCATATACGAACCACTGATCGCGATGAGTCTCTCTCTCTTGAAGTGGCGCTATATAAATCTGCAATTTCCTCCTTTGCACTTTCTCCATTCCTCCATCCAATTTTCTTCTTCTTACATCCATCTCACTTTCCACTTTAAACGCTCCCCTCATTCCACTGTCTTTACTCCATTCTCTACCTGCCACTTCTCTTCGCACTCCTCATCCCATATTTCTCTTTACTCCCTCGCTCCCTCACAAATCTCTCTCTCTCTCCTCTCTCTCTCTCTCTCTCTCTCTCTCTCTCTCTCCCTCTCTCTCTCTCTCTCTCTCTCTCTCTCTCTCATCTCTCTCTCTCTCTCTCTCTCTCTCTCTCTCTCTCTCTCTCTCTCTCTCTCTCTCTCTCTCTCTCTCTCTCTCTCTCTCTCTCTCTCTCTCTCTCTCTCTCTCTCTCTCTCTCTCTCTCTCTGTTAAGCATACGGGTTATACTTTGCGACCCCGTGTTCATAATCGGTTCTCCCGACTGCTGACAGTCTAGCTCGTAAATCTTTCATAATTAGGATGATTTTCACCGGAATATAGGCCTTAGTACTTTAATCTGGACGTGATATACATGTGTAACAAAAGCGGTTAGCAGTTGGATTAATAAAGGATATACTTACTTACTTACTTACATCCTCCCTCCCACTTTACTGCTTCAGTTCATTCCACTCTCCATAATTCTTTCTTCCATCCCACATATTTATCTGCATCCCCTTCCCCCTCACTCTTACTTCCTCCTTCCTTCCTTCCCTCCCGTCCTCCTTGCTCCTCGCTTGTATCTTCCTTCAACATCCCACCTCGACCCTTCACCTTTATTGACTCCTCCTCCTTTCCTCATTGCTCCTCCTCGCAAGATGTACATAGACGGTTAATTGGTTTCTCTTTAAACTCTTCCTCGACCTCTCACCCTCTTCCAATCTGTCTTTCCTCCTCCTCCTCTTCTTTTTCCTCCTCCTCCTCGTCTTGCTGTTGCTCCTCCGCCTGCTCCTGCTCCTGCTCCTCCTCCTCCTCTCATTCCATCCATATGGGTAAAGTTAAAAACTTGGCATCGCTTGGCAAACAGACGTATCTGTTTAGTTTCACTCCACCCAATCGATACCACCACCGTCCTAACACCACACGGATCGATACATCGTCGCTTTTCATCCAAACAGGCGCAATATCAATCGACCAAAAAACAGACTACGATGAGGAAGACGACGACTACGACGAGGAACGGCTTACACACATGTGTGTGCGTATTTACATAGCGCCACTTAAAACTCTGAAAGGTTCATGGATCGGTCTGTATCCTCTGCGCCCGGGTTCGAAACCTGTGGTTTATTTCTTTGATTTATAGTTTACTCATGCAACTCGTTTGCAATGGTTGTATGGTTGTGAAATTCCCGTTGTCTTGTTGTCTGTCGTTGCTTCAGCCGCAAAATTGCACCTCCGTCTGGCTGTGCCTCTGGGAACAAGGCATGGAATATACAGAATATGCCTTACCTTACGTAGAAAAGTCCTAGCCATACTGAATAGGCGCTATATCAATCATAGTGTTGATTGTAACATCATTGTAATATTATGTTACAGAGGGCTAATACGATTATCGTGTATCAATGTGCTAGCCAAACAATTAAGAAATACTGGTGGTAAAGTATTATTATAATGTGATGCGAAAATCTGAAGATCTTTGACTATTAATCTGTGACAAGCATTAGAATGTAATACGGCGATAAAATCTGAAGATAACGTGATAACAATCTCTCAAAGATATTGAAATGACAAACGTTTGAAGGCAATGCGATGACAACATCGGAAGCCTTATAGCACAAGGTTGAAAATAACGGGATAACAAATGGTCGTGACTGGTTAAATATAGGCGTTAATCTAGTCTAGCCTTGTCTAGTCACGTCTCGTCCAGTCCAGTCTAGTCTAGTCTAGTCTAGTCTAGTCTAGTCTAGTCTAGTCTAGTCTAGTCCAGTCCAGTCTAGTCTAGTCCAATCTCTTCAGATAAAGTGACGACTGAAAAAGACCTGCTGAGTCTTTGACATGATGTCGCGAATCAGTGCCAGCAATTCCTTTCCTTCAATGAATCCGTTACCATCCTGTCAAAGTGAAATACATTGCTCTATTAGAAGGTAAAAGGTAAAGGTACCAGGCAAATGTAACATTTAAAGGTAGCAGGCGAAGGTAACAGATAAAGGTAGCAGTTAAAGGTACAGGTAATGATAACAGGTAAAGGTAAAAGGCAAAGGTAACAGGCAAAAGACAACAAGCAAAGGTAACAGGCAAGGGTAACAGGTATAGGTAGCAGGCAAAGGTACCAGAACTCGTCACAAGCGTAACTTTATATTGCAAAACACAATCATCTCTGTGTGTATGACTGTATTTATGTATGTTTGTATATATGTATATTGTTTATATTTGAGTATGTTTGCATATATGTATGTTTGTTTGCATGTTTGTATGTATGTATGTTTGTTTTGTATTTGTGTATGTTTGTGTATGTGTGAGTGCATGGCTAAATGTATGTATGTGCGCTTTTTCTGGGTGTTCTTGTAGCTCCTTTTAAGAACTCTCGAAGTTGGATGTTGTAATTGCCACTTGACGCGAAGAGCCTGTCAACCGACTTAGCAACGCATTAGAACGTTCATACGGTTTTTTTTAAACAGAAAATAGCAATATTTGACCACTTCCTATCTTCGTTCTGTCCAGGGTTTAAATCTGAGTCTTTCATGAGAAATTTACAAGTGGTCCCTTCAACCCTCTGTCAAGCCAGATAGGCCCTATAGATAGTAGAAGGTGGATTGCTGTCAGTTTTACAACAATCCACCTTCTACTATCTATATCTGGCTTGACAGAGGGTTGAAGGGACCACTTGTAAATTTCTCATGAAAGACTCAGATTTAAACCCTGTTGCTGTCCTAGCGAAAAAAGAACAGAAGAAGGTAGCGCTGTATAAGATCGGATTTATCGAATTTCAAGCTAGATTATGAGATCAATTGCGATTTTACTTGGAGGATTCGAATCTTGCATTCGATCACTGGATGTTGTGATTCTTGCTGTGATCCGCACCCGAATAGTGTTGGGCTCTCGAGCTTTCTCAGTGGTTGGTCTCAAGCTGTGGAATTCCCTGATCAGCTCAATGCGCTCTGCCAATTCTTTGACGTCTTTCAGGTCAAAACTTAAGACTCATCTCTTTCAACTTGGACTCTCCACCGTAGCCTGGCTCATGGGCGTACGAAGGAATTTTTAGGGGGAGCAAAATATTTAAATTAAGGGGCCAAAATTTTGGTGAGACGGGGAGGGGGGCAAAATGACGTTTTTGCATTCATGACCACAGAAAACCAGACAATTTTCAAAATGGGAGGAGGTAAATGCCTCAATTGCCCCCTCCGGACGCTCATGGCCTGGTTTCTGTTTTCTCTTATCAAAACTGGATTTCAATCTGGTTCTTCAATGGATTATAAGTTTTGGTTGTGATTTAACTTTCATGGACCACCGACTGGTGCTTTCGGTATCATATTTAACAGCGCTACATAAGTCTCTGGATTAGATGAACATTGAGTACGTATACAGGTTGGTCTACGGTTTAGCTGAAGAAGACTGTTTGCGATGGTCTAGTGGTCAGCGTGTTCGACTGTCACTCATAACGTCGGGGGTTCAAGGTAGAACACTGAATCGAGGTTCCAGCTCCACTTATGCCCCCTAGCGAACTTGTTAAAATAAATAAACTGACCGTAGAACGTTAGTGGGGAGATCAGGCGGCTAGTGTGAGGACGCCTCATATGCCGAGACCAGGAAAATGAAGTCGCAAACACTGCCTACTATTGACTGTTTCTACCTGTGGCCCGGCTGTGGGTATTAGAAGATCTATTAACTAAAAACTCCTCATTATCAGTTAGAAGCGGAAGTCAAGGATTGATCACCTAGAAAGATCTTCGGTCACTCACCGGATCGTAGTGCATAAAAATATCGTTGAACTGTTTCCGTGATAACTGAAGAAAACAAAACAGGACAGCAATGAAAACGCCTCATTTATGTAGCCCAAATATCTCGATGTACGTGCAACACGTTCATTTTTATACCGCCAATCAGCCGCCGAAATTATTCAGTCTCGACACGAAAAATTACACATGACAAATGCACTGAGGAAATGTTTACTTCATCTTGAATGCATGTATGCACGCACGCATGTATACATGTATGCATGTATGTATGATTGTATGTGTAGATGATATGTATGCATGAGTCTATATATGTATGGTGTACGTATGCACGTATGTATGTCTGTCATATCTGTCTCTATCTGTCTGTGTACCTGCCTGCCTGTCTCTCTCTCTCTTTCTGTTTAAGGCTTTCAAATAAATTCTGTCCTCGTTATATTTATACCCCAGAGATACTAAGAATTATAAGCGCGTATAAATGAGATCATACATAGGCAATTGTATGCATTGTAATGGCTTTTGAAAGGAACGACAGGCGCTATATAAATGATCAGATTAAGCCATACAAGGGTGCAGAGTTAAATGGCAATGTTTGTTATTTGCCAGTTTCACGCGTGTGTTACATTTAGACGACATAAGACATTATATCATTAATAAAAACGTTAACGCGTCTGCTGTACACGACCTGAATAATTCTGTTCGCCAGACATCCTCCCATTAGGCTCTCTGATGACTTATAAATACAATTTAGCACGAATTCTGCGTGCACTTTAGCGTTGGCGACACCTGGTGGCCGACAGACTAATGGGATTTTAACTGTGAAGGAGCGTCGAGGATTAAATGACATGCGGAACTTCAGGCGGTCGTCGGGGACTCGTATAACAGTCATGTTTGCGAGTCATTTGCAAGGTTTCATGTCTCGTTATATAAATCTAGTGCCGACAATCGAGAATCTCCAAGAATACTCAGACAGTGGCGTAATAATTACTTATTATTACCCAGAGGGCACTCGTTAAATCTGGAACAGTGGAGCCCTCAGATCCTGAATTATGACGGAGAGGGGTAGCAAAAGCCCATTTCGGTACTCCAGCGTGAGACCCGAAATTTGAAGTAATGTTCACTTGCAGTGTATGCGGAGATATGAGAAGAGTCAGAAGACATATCAGCGGTGAAAGTAGGTGAGAGAGGAAAGAGATGATAAAAGCTAGACTTAAAAAACGGTAGAGACGGCGAAATATGTACGATAAGGGAAACAAAAATGGACATACAAGGACATGCTGAAAGTTGGTAAAAGAGACGGGAAAGGAGGCGGTAAAAAGAGGCGGCAAACAGACTTAAAGAGACGGCGAAAGAGGTTCGCTATATATAGCCTACTGCATGGTAATGCGATAATGGAAACAAAGCGGAAAACGTGATAATGGAAAAAAGTGGAAATAAATAAGAAAAAAAGAAAGAAAGAAAGAAAGAAATTACTCGATATCTTAAATGATGGCGTAGATCTTGTCACAAACACATGGTAACACCAATCTTCGACGCAATAGTCAAAGCGAGTCATAACCACGTGCTTCCAGTGTTAACAACACCTCATGGCTGCCAGGGCCCTTGGCGTCGCCCTGCTCCTTTATCCAGGTTTGGGACTGGCACCACCCGAAACGGTAGTGGCGGAGTGAAGTAAAAGAGAGCTACGTGTCTCGTGGTTAGGACAACTTTCAGCTGAAAGTGATGACGGAAGGGCGGCAAGGCATACAAAAACTTAGCAACGCACGTCAATGACGCAACCGACAAGAAAAATACAAAACAATCAAAATGGACTGCATAAAAACAGCAACCTTGACGAAATGAAATGAACACGAAAACATAAATTTAATATCTGACGTGATCGTCTGATTGCACAAATATATGACGTAATAAATCTGTGACGCATTCTTCGAACAATATAAATATATGACGTAAACTGGAAAACAAATCTGTGACGCATTCTTCAAACAACATAAATTACCATAATGATGAGTGCCTTGCCTTGATATTCTTGAAGAAACACGATGCCATTGCTCAACTGTACAGTGATTTTGATATCTTATGTACTGGAAGTGAACTGTGACGATTGTTATTTAATACTCTATGTTTCTTTTTCTTTTTCTCCTTTCCATGGTTACTGCCTATTTGGTGTAAATAAGTTGTTCATAACATAATTATTAGTAATTACCACAGTGATAATTGCCTTGTTTTAGTTTTCAGGATTAATATGATCTCAACTGATTACTCAACTTTATAGCCAGTTTGATGACATATGTACAGTGGGCTGTTATGTTATTCTCTAGTTAATGCTATGTATTTTTATTCTTAATTGTTTCATTTTGGTTTTGATTGTTAATTCTGCTTATTTGGCGTAATAAAAGTTTTCATAAATATATGACGTAAACTGGAAAACAAATCTGTGACGCATTCATTCAAACAAATAAATAAATGACGTAAACTGGAAAACAAATCTGTGACGCATTCATTCAAACAAATAAATAAATGACGTAAACTGGAAAACAAATCTGTGACGCAATCTTCGGTCAACAGAAATAAATGACGTAATCAGAAAAACAAATCTGTGACGCATTCATTCAAACAAATAAATAAATGACGTAAACTGGAAAACAAATCTGTGACGCAATCTTCGGTCAACAGAAATAAATGACGTAATCAGAAAAACAAATCTATGGCATTATCTTCGGGCAACACAAATAAATGACGTACACCAGTACACTGCAAACAATTACTAATGTAGGCCCCTATCATAAGCTAACAGCTGAAAATGAATGCACAACGATTTCTCGCAAAGCGTAGCAACATAAATATTTTACGATTCAATCTTTGAGGCAAATTACTAGGAGTCGAATAAATGACGTAAATGAAACACATCAATAGAGGAAATGATGACAGGAAAAAGGTGGATCGATGGAAATTCGATTCCACAGAAAGCTCAGACGATTTTTGTTTACACGGCAGGCCCAGCCGGAAACAGAATTCTCGTCGGGAAACATCAATATTTTCCATCATTGCATGCTAAATTTTATGCAGCTATAATTAGCATCGTTACTGTAATGATTATCGTTGCTATTATTACCATTAGTACTTCTACAATGACAACAACAACTACTACTACTATTACACGTACAATCGCATCGTTACAACTACTACAACGATTAGGCCTACTATTAATGCTACTGGAATTTTTATTAATATTATTAATATTATGTCTTGCCCAAGGTACCTATGATTCTTTAGGATTTCAAAATTAGGGATAGCATTTTCTGGGATAGCTAGTAATTATTATTTTTTTATGCCCCAAGGTACATATAATCCCTCGGAGACTTAAATATTAATTAAAAGAAGTAGATCATCGGGAACGGCCACTATCCCTCAGGTTATTATCATTATTATTATTATTATAATTTTTTTTATCACTCGAGGTAAGTAAGATCCCTCAGGCTCTTAGATATTAAGAGTGGTTGAAAGGTGTTATAATAATAATAATAATAATAATAATAATAATAATAATAATAATAATAATAATAATAATAATAATAATAATAATAATAATAATAATAATAATAATAATAATAATAATTATTATTATTATTATTATTATTGTTGTTGTTATTATTATTATTATTATTATTATTATTATTATTATTATTATTATTATTATTATTATTATTATTACTATTATTATTATCGTCGTCGTCGTCGTCGTCGTTGTTGTTGTTGTTGTTGTTGTTATTATTATTATTATTAGTTTACGTCCGAGGTAGAAATGATCCCCGAGGCTCTTAGAAACTGTCCTCAGAGGCGTTATGTTCGGGAGTTAGTGGTCCTCGTCCTCGATTAATTGTGTAAACGAGCCTTGACACGCGACAGCGTTATATCGTTGTATGCATATAGAGATGCGCTGGAACAGATGTGTGGTCTCGAGTGGGTCCCCATACATCGCTATTAGTCGTCGGCCTAACTCCGTTATGAATTCACGGCCAGTTATGTTTATGGTGTCCATCGTTTCGGGGATAAAACTATACGTTGCGGGGAGGGCTGCAGACTTCATAGTTTTTTCGTGTCGCGGCCAGTTCCGCCGCTGCCCTGGGCGTTGTCGACGTCAGTTGAATGTATGAGGCGGGGCATGAATGGATACAGATGGCGTCCCAGGTGATGTATTTGCCCCGCGAACATGGGACCAGCGTCGCGCCGTCCGGTCGCTTGCCGTCGCTACGGAAAGAGACGGGCGGTTCTTTCGTACTCGGGGTGTCCACTCTGTGGAGGGCACCCAAATTATGTCGTTTATTGCGGTGTCTGCTGGTTCGTCCTCCAGATTGTTTGCAGACCAGACCGTGATGTCCTCCCTGATCAGTCGTCTCGCCATACTGGCACTGGTACGGCGCGCTGATATTTAGTTCCAGGCGTAAGCCTATCGCCATCGTGACAGCCTCGTTGCTCAAGCCCATCCCACATGTTGTTATGGGCGCGGTAAAAAGCCAGTCGCCAGCGTGTGGTGAAGTCACCACTCCTAGTTTTGCCCGACGTGGGTCGTTGAGTCAGGTCCATAATTCTGCTTTGTCCTGGTCTATCAATGGTTTGTCCAAATATTTTTGTCTGGTCAGTGTGGTCTCCTCTCCCCTCGGAAATGATGTGCTTCGGGCCTGTAATATTTCCACCCTGAACTCGTCCGTCCAGTCCATGCCGCCGAGAACCGCGATCCGAGATGTCTGGAGTCACTCATCTCCCCTCCCGTCTCCCACTGGTGGTCCTGTCTGTCGATTCGGCTTTTGACAACATTGGCCAGGTTTCGACTGCGGCCCGCTCGAGGGGGCTGCGCCAGAATGTTGGTCGTAAACCACATTAGTTGTCACCTGGGTTGATCGACTCTGGCCCGTTGCCAATGGTCCGTGGGTTGGACGTAAGGGCTCGCGACCATGCGAATCGGGCTCCTCTCGAGATATGTTTTATTACTCTCGGGTGACTAGGATGCTGCAACGTCTGAAGGTCCACCTTAAACCACATCAGGGTTGCGCTGCTGCGCCCCTTAGGTCCGTCTCACCTCGAGTCTCCGGTCGGTCCACGTTATTATTATTATTATTATTATTATTATTATTATTATTATTATTATTATTATTATTATTATTATTATTATTATTATTATTTTTATTATTATTATTTTTTTGTCCCGAGGTAAACATAATCTCTCGGGCGTCACAAAAATTTGTCAGGAGACAAAAGAAAACTAGTTATTCTGGAATGGTTGCATCTCCTCCGGGTCAGGCTCGACTAAAGTGCCATGAAAAGCCACCGAGTTAAAACGTTGAATGGTGATTGAGAGGCGTTGCAGCAAGAAGCAGGTCTCCCTATTGTCTCCTGTTGTCAGTGTCAGATTGCGACCCAAGTATTATTATTATTATTATTATTATTATTATTATTATTATTATTATTATTATTATTATTATTATTATTATTATTATTATTATCATTATTATCATCATCATCATCATCATCATCATCATCATCATCATCATCATCATCATCATCATCATCATCATCATCATCATCAATCATCATCATTATTATTATTATCATACATATAATATCCGTATAGCGCGTGTCTGTCGGAGGACGCTACGTCACAAACGGTTTCTGGAATCTATTGTGGAACAGAAGCCGTTTGTGACGTCAGTACTGCCGTCTTGACGACGGTCTTGACGACGGCGATCAGAGCATTTTAACCAACGACACATATAGGCCTATATACAATTTATACATTGCCGTCAAGTCATGATATGACGGGTTAATACTCTAGTTATTATTATAAGAGGCTAGCGATCAACTTACAGATTTTCTTGTTGGAAATTTCATCATGAAATTATCCTCCAGCGGCAGCATACTGAAAAAGAACCGATAGGAGATCAGCATCATTGTCATCATCATCAACTTCATTTTCCTCATCATCATCAACAGCAACAACAACAATTGCTGCTGCAGCAACAGCATCATCATCGGCAGTAGCCTGACTATCTTCATTCCCAGATCATTCTCCCATATATAGCAACTATAAAAGTATGTCTGTCTGTTTGTCTCTCTCTGTCTCTGTCTGTCTGTCTGTCTCTTTGTGTCTGTCTGTCTCTGTCTCTGTCTCTGTCTGTCTGTCTGTCTGTCTCCGTCTCCTTCTCTGTCTGTCTGTCTGTCTGTCTGTCTGTCTGTCTGTCTGTCTGTCTGTCTGTCTGTCTGTCTGTCTGTCTGTCTGTCTGTCTGTCTGTCTGTCTGTCTGTCTGTCTGTCTGTCTGTCTGTCTGTCTGTCTGTCTGTCTGTCTGTCTGTCTCTCTCTCTCTCTCTCTCTCTCTCTCTCTCTCTCTCTAATAGTGATGCCAAAGTCATCAAACGAAACTACCTCAAAATTCTACTACAATTGTCTTCAACGTGCAATTCGTCTGTTTATTCATATAGCGCCTCTGCAAAGAAATCAGATCGTAGGAGCTACCGATCTGTCAATACGATACAAAGAGCGAGCAGAAAGGCCTTTATCCGCTGGTGAAATAAGATAGGAGAGGAAGCTCATGTGGTACACTGGAAGGAAGTCTCTTCCAGAATGAGGATCGATCACAACGAAGAGGTCGCCATGTTGCTCTGTTCTTTATCGCCGCAGTTGGACTGGGAGCGCCTCGGAGTAGTGACACACAAGCTTATGGACCATAAACCCAGTGCGTTTTCACATGGACTACTAAAGCAGCTTCTTCCGCATTTAGTTCTTAACCTGGCTGTTGCCACATTAGTTAGAGCGCAGGCCTACGTTCCATGCAAACCACTGCGTGAGGATGCCGGTTCGGTTACTGATGGTGGCCAGGAACGTAGCCAGACTTAAATTCAAGAGGAGGCAACTGCAGTTTTGGGAGGGATACTTGGGGGTGCGGAGGTATAACCCACGGTGAATTTTTGAAATCCAAAAAAGCAAGAGGAGCAACTCTTGCCTCAAGGTGGCTACGCCTATGACGGTGGACATTGGTGTCTTATTATATCAGATATATAAATATCAGGCTAGCACGGCCGTACACGGGGACCGTAAAGGCGTATCGCGCATTCAATCGGACAGTTGTGATGACGGATCTCACCCGATCAATTCATTGAAAAGTGAGCAGGTCTATATAAAATCATGTACATTTACATTAATCGTTGCCATTGTGGAAGTTGTGTCATGAATATTCATCGACCAAAGAGTATCAATCACATCTTAGAGAACGATCGTCGCACAACAGGATGACGAACGATCGATAACAATGGAGACAATTCGTTTGCACTGATCGACGCCTGGCGGATGGCGCTAGAAAATGCTTATGGCGACGACGATGAGGAGGAAGAAGGCGGAGGAGGAAGAGGAAGAGGAGGAGGAGGGAAAGGAAGAGGAAGAAGGATGACTGTGATCACTGTGATGAGGACGGCATTGAAGAAGACAGAGGAGGGAGAGGAGGACGAGATGAAACGGCAAAAGAAGGAAAAGAAGAGGCAAAGGAAGAGGAGGAATAGGAGGAGGAGGAGGAAGCAGAAGAAGTAGAAGAAAGATCAGAGAGTGAGAGAGAGAGAGAGAGTGAGTGAGTGAGTGAGTGAGTGAGTGAGTGAGTGAGAGAGAGTGAAGAGAGTGAGAGAGAGTGAGAGAGAGTGAGAGAGTGAGAGAGAGTGAGAGTGAGAGCGAGAGCGAGTGAGTGACAGAGTGCCCGCGAGAGAGTGAAAAAGACACAGAGCGAAAGGGAGAGAGATGAGTGAGAGAGGGAGAAAGAGGGAGAAAGGGGAGAGATAGAGGGAGGGACGAAGGGGAGAGAGGGAGCGAAAGATATAGATTGAAAGAGAGCGAAATAGAGAGACACAGACAGACAGATGGACAAACAGATAGAGTTTGCATCGCGAATCAGTGAACCCCAGTGACCTCTGTCGACAGAAGATGTTAAAAAACAATGATGTCAGTCATCGTTAGGATACATTCCGGAGACGGAAGCCATGACTGCTCGCAGACCCATTAGTCTATGCACTCGTGTGATGATAACGATACTGATGATGATAATGATGCTGATGACGGTGATTGATGATGATTGCTAATGATGATGATGATGATGATGATGATGATGATGATGATGATGATGATGATGATGATGATGATGATGATGATGATGAATAATGATGTTGTTGATTTTGATGATCATGATGATGATGATGATGATTAATGATGTTGTTGATTCTGATGATAATCATGACGATGATGATGGCTGCTGTTGCTTGTGGTGTTGATGATGATGATGATGATGATGATGATGACGATGATGACTGATGAAGATGGTGTTGATGATGATTACGACGATAATAGGAGATAAAAAATCAACTGAATGTAGCCGTTTAATAGTTACTTTTAATGATTAGAAAAGAACCTTAGAATTTAAGTGGTATGATATGTTCCTGGAGATACTCACTTAGCGAACTCCCCCAGCTCGATCTTTCCATCTTTGTTGCGGTCCACTTTCTCCAGGACTGTCGTCCGAAAATCCTCGACTACCTCTTCGCTTGGATCTTGCTGAAATCATCAAAAATAGCTTCATCGGTTAAAGCGTACTGCACAGCCCTTCTGAGCAAGAGGTAGCCGGTTCGCATACCAATCGCGAATACCTTTGTGATTCTACGGGCAATTCAGCGATTGTTTCCATCTATGATGTTAAAGATGGCTTTAAAAGGGCAATGTCCATGTTCACAAAACAGTACTAAGTCCGTAACAGTTGAGTTGTTAGTAACAGTTGAGTCGTTAGTAGCAGTTGAGTCGTTAGCAACAGTTGAGTCGTTAGCAACAGTTGAGTCGTTAGTAACAGTTGAGTCGTTAACAGCTGAGTCGTTAGCAACAGTTGAGTCGTTAGCAACAGTTGAGTCGTTAGTAACAGTTGAGTCGTTGGTAACAGTTCAGTCGTAGTTGTCTCTGAGATACAAGTGGAGGATCTACTATGAAACTAATGAAGCTGAGGCTTCAGGACCTCGGCTTCAGGTTCCCAGAAGCGACTCAAACTGTAGACTGTAGTATAGAATTTGTCTATTCGTGAAGGGACCCCCATAACAGTATAACAGTTCAAGCTTTAGGGCCCAAAAATGTAGTCCGTCTCTGTGAGATATGCTGTATGAATTTCACCATAATACGACAAAACCTGACAAGATTCTTGTCAGGTTTTGTCGTATTATGGTAAACTGCAGGAGAAGAATGCGGAGAGGTTTTGTCGTATTATGGTAAACTGCAGGAGAAGAATGCGGATACGTTTTGTCGTATTATGGTAAACTCTTACTAGCACAGCACTATTATTGCCACAACAGAGAAAATTTTGATTTTTATAGCAACCGTAAATGGTTGTTGAACACGCTATAAATATTTGAGAAAATATGTAACATTAAAATTGTAAAAAAACAAGTACATATCTGTTGTTTAAACATTAAAAGGTGTCATTGCTCCTAATATAATTATGTATGTATATTTTCTGAGTTTCTGAAAGGTTTGTGTAATATTATATCATATTATATATATATATATATATTTATTTGTGTGTGTAGGTGTTTAGGTATGCATGTGTGTGTGTGCGTGTGCGTGTGCGTGTGCGTGTGCGTGTGCGTGTGCGTGTGCGTGTGCGTGTGCGTGTGCGTGTGCGTGTGCGTGTGCGTGTGCGTGTGCGTGTGCGTGTGTGTGTGTGTGTGTGTGTGTGTGTGTGTGTGTGTGTGTGTGTGTGTGTGTGTGTGTGTATGTGTGTTTGTTTGTCAAGCTTTTGAGAATTTCTTAATGGAATTTGATTAATAAATGACGTAAGAATGATGGATTTGGCAGAAGACTTACACCAAACCTGTGACAGAGTAAATCCGTTAGGAATTTGTCCAACTCCTTTCTCTCCAGGTATCCGCTTCCGTCCTGGATCAACAAGAACGTAAACAACCGCTGAGCCTCGTAAGCATCCAGGAAATGGAATACTGAAGTAGTGTGTTCAATTATTTATTACTTGTTACAAGCATTTTTTTCTTCCTTTTCTTCGTCTTTTTACAATTCTGCTTCTCCACCTCCTCCTCTCTATCCTTGTTCTTCGTTCTGTTCTTCTTCTTCCTCCTCCTGTTCCTCTTCTTCTTTTTCTTCTCTTTCCTTTCCGCTTTCTTCTCCTGCAGCTCAGTTAAACTCATTCCCTCCCTCTCTCCCTCTTCTTTTTCGCCTCCACCTGTTCCTCGTCTTTTTCTGTCTTGTTCCTCCTTTTCTTGTCTCGTTCCCTCCTCCCTCCTTCCATTCCTCTCTCTCTCTCTCTGTCTCTCTCTGTCTCTCTCTGTCTCTCTATGTCTGTCTTTCTGCCTGCCTGTCTCTCTCTCGCGCTCTCTCTCTCTCTCTAGCTTCCTCTCTCCCTTCTTCAATTTCGCCTTCTCCTTCTTCCCGTCGTTCCCCTTGTCTCCCAACCTCCCTCTCCTGTTCTGTCTACCTCCTCCTCCCTATCTTCCTTCTTTCCCACTCCACGTGAATGTCTCCATGAGATAGTCCAGACGAACTGTATGTCCAATTTAGTGCATCCATCTGGTTTTCCTTTACGATGCTCATTAAGGTCTTCGTCTCCTTAATTAATCAACAGCTAGCGCCTCCAGTCCTTGGGATTTTTCATAAGATCTTGGGATTTCGAGGATTTCCATTAGGAATCTGGGGATTTCTTTACTACTTAAGGTCTACAGACTACAGTCACAATATGGAATGATAACAATTAAAAATCACTTATTGTTGTCGTTGAGTGACTCGTTGGCCTTGTGTCTACGGCTACTGGTCTTTTACTTCTTTAGCTTACACTTACCTTGTGAATAACGTGACGTCATTCATCATCCGTAGATTCCGAACATTTTGCTCAATGGTGATACCGAACTTTCAACAGTGACTCCCTTATTGGCTGTTTTATTATTATCGTAACCTGACGAACGCCATTCCCGGCTGCTGCTGTAGGAGTTGGTGTTGACATGAACGAGAGAGGCTCTGCAGTTGCTACGATGCTGCTAATGCTTTTGTTGGTGCTGCTGTTGATGCTATGGCAGGGAGAGTTATTGTGGCCCCTGGTTTGACAATTATGCTGCAGGTGGTTGTAAAGTCCATCACCGTCAATCACTCTTCAATACGCCATTCTTTTTTCAGACGCTGGTGCAAGGATGTTACCAGACATCGTTGGGCTGAGTGTAAGAAAATCTTAGCCAGTTGGGTTCAGTAGCATCTGCGACGTCTAGGATGCCAATCACGTAACAGGTGATCTTGCTTTCACAGCATCAGCACCATTAGATGCATTAGGAGCATCGCAGCAACTGTGGAGCATCTCGTTCATGTCAACACCATCTGCGGCAGCAGCCGCCAGGGATGATGTTCGTCAACGCTCGCAATGACATCGGTACGAATCGTCAAAAAGGCGCTAAAAAATCGTCAAGGACAGTGATGCAGTTAGACAAATAGACCGACAAACAAGCAGACAAGGATTTAGACTGTCACACAGGCTGTATGACTGGCTCAAAGGTCATATAGTTCAACGGTGCTTTCGAGAGGTTCGTTGAAGAAAGGTGCTATATAAAAGTTTGCACACATACATACATACATACATACATACATACATACATACATACATACATACATACATACATACATACATACATACATACATACATACATACATACATACATACATACATACATACATACATACATACATACATACATACATACATACATACATACATACATACATACATAACGTATACATATATAACTATATACATAAATACTTCACATATATATACATGGTATACAGACAGACAGACAAACTGGCTGACTTATTAACTCACTAAGTTACTGACTGGCTTACTGAAAAGCAGTTGAGTAACTTACCTTGTCGTAGTATGACCAGATTTTCATGAAATCAACTGAATTCAACTGAAAGAGAAAAGACTTTGTTAAGTCAACCTAGTCTGCAATTAAGCGAATACTAAGGTCTGAGCCTTTGTATCTTTTCGAACTTATCCTACCCTTCATTACCTAAGTTACCTTTTCAAACCTCGCTCGATTACTTCAACCAACCTTAGCCAACCATACAACCCTATCTCATCTTACCTCAACTCACCCTAATTCACCATACCCACCTTAACTCTCTACCATACCTTACTTAACCTTGCCATTCCTTACCTTACCTTATCTTACCCCATCTTACTTCACCCACTACTTCTCCTTACCCTACCTTGCCCTATCTTCTTTTAGAAAGGGTAAGAACATAGCTCTATCATCCTTGCCTTACTTCAGCTCGCCTGAATTGTCATAAGTTTCCTACTAGCCACAGTATCTGTGATCAGCTGCCATACAATAGTTGTGTGGGCATAATTTCACACCAGTATCTAATTTTCTTAAAAGCGACACACATTGCTTCGCACTCCAAGGCCCTCGAAAGACGGCCAACACTGCTGCGTTGCCTAGCAACAGAGCGATTTTGAGAGGCACCGTCGGCGTCTCTCGCACCAGCCAATCATCCTGTATGTCCCTCGCTCCAGCAGATGGCGCTCAGGTAACACGTCTGAGAGTGTTCGATTCTCTAACAGCGCACGTGGAAGAATGAAAAGAAATGTTTAATGAGCTGTCTTTGACAGAATAGTACGTATGAAGACTGTTCAAGAAAGACTGTCCAATGCACGAAGAAGCATTATATGCCTGCATCGTCGTACGGTGGCGCGGGACCATCAAGTCCCCACGGGCCGCTTTACGCAACGATTGCTCGACCTGGCATTAGAATACGCTCGTGACTACGCTAATGCCTTGTGCATAGCTTTAAGTGTACGCGCTTTGGAAATTTGGAGTTTACGACTATGATTATCACTTTTTGGTCAGCCTTATTTGACATTTAGGCATGTGTAAAAAATATGCGCCTGTAAATGATCGCAGACATGTGCTGTTGGGGAAATTCTGACGTTTCTGTGAATGCCAGTGATTCACAAGTGACTGTTGTTTATCTAATTATTCCCAAAACATTAGCAGTTGTGAAACAGAGTGCAAACATGTGGGGCCTACTTTGTCATCTGCGAGTGACCTTAAGTGGCGGTTAAAGCATTAGTCGTTAATGGAGAAGGGAAAGGAGGAGGGAGAGAAAGAAAGAAAGAAAGAAAGAAAGAAAGGAGGAGAATTAGTCACCACCACTTTGTGGGGCAAATTACGCCCGTGGGTGGAAGTAGAACTTTCAGACAGAACTGAAGTGCTCCTCCATGGGTAAGTTCTCACCGCGAAGTGTTCCAAGGTCAACTGGCAGAGCTGCCGCTATCGCTTTCCTATTAATTTCTTCTGACGTCTGTCTTGTGCTCAGCCGCTTGTCATCAAAGGTAAAGTAATCTAGGGTTACACTAAGACTAAGATGGTGTATGGCAAGGAAAAGCAATTTAAGTTCATGGCAAGACAATTTATGTTGGTTAATGAAATTAGAGGAACCCTCCCTACCCTACCTCACTTTCATATCACTTATTTTTTTCTGTAATTCCGCTAATAACCGAACATCCAGATTTCGACTGAAATGCTGCAAGATATATATATATATATATATATATATATATATATATATATATATATATAATACACACACACATATATATTATATATATGCATATTTATATACTGAATCGGCATCGATTGGTGCTTGCACACACGAGGAGTTGACATTGAGGATGTTTGCCGATAAGGATAAATTCGCTTTCCATAGTTAGGCTAATTAATGAGTCGGTGCCTTGTGAAACCTCTTAGACGCCGATTCTCAAGGATGTGGCTAATTTCATCTTAATCCACTCTGTCGCAATGGACTTCTAGAGATTAGTAGCTGAACGAGTGACGCTTTACATATTCGACTTTACGATTACGACTACAAGTTCTCCCCTTCCTTGCGTTTCTTCTCATTCTCCCTATTCCTCTTCTCCTCTTTGTTTTCCTCATCGTCTTCCTCTTCCTCCTTCCTTCCTCCTCTCATTCGTCTGTTCCGTTCTCTTTCTTCTCTCGTCTTCTTCTTCCCTTTCTTCTTCCTGAAGCATTTTCACATGTAATTGCTACTACGCAAGAGTTGGAGCTGGAGAACCGGAAGTGACGATTGATAACCTTCAAGTGGACGTGTGTCCACTTCCGACAGGAAAACCGAGAGAGAGAACGAGGTGGTGGGCGAGAGAGATGGACATCGAACCAAATACAGATAGATACTGATAGACAGACAGACAGACAGACAGACAGACAGACAGACAGACAGACAGACAGACAGACAGACAGACAGACAGACAGACAGACAGACAGGCAGGCAGGCAGACAGATAGCCAGGCAAACAGACAGACAGACAGACAGGCAGACAGACAGACAGACAGGCAGACAGACAGACAGACAGATCTAATCTTGATTCGTCTAAGACACTCGACGTTTGCTCATTAGTTTCTCGCTGTGCAGTTCAAGTGCCACTTACTCTGACGGACAGGTGGCGCCACTGAGGCAACGGAATTGCGTCCACGACGACATCTCCACATTTATATAGCGCTTTCGCCTCGTAGGGCAGCGAAAGAGCAAGTATGTATGGTAATCTAATCTCAACATACTTCACCGTACTTTAACTTCTATAGCGCGGTTATCGTAATGCATAAGACATTAATGGATGGACACACCTAAGCAAAAATCGCTTTTAAATGCACAGACAGACAGTCAGTCAGACAGACAGACAGACAGACAGACAGACAGACAGACAGACAGACAATGGAAGGCATATAAATTTACCATAGCTTACACGACTAATCCTTTCCAAGCTTTACCTTATACACCTTTACCTTAACTTACCTAGGCTTACCGTAACCCTACCTTACCTCATTACCTTTCCTCCTTGTTTAATCTTACCTACTAATACCGTATCTCGACTGCTACCTTACCCATGACACTATGTTACCATCATCCTTCCTTACTTTACCTGACCTGACTTCATCTTACCGTTACCTTACCTTCACTCGATATACCATACCTTCCCTCCTAAACAATAACTCTGTTCTCACCTGTTTCTCTCCCGCAAATCTTCCAAGAAAGTTTGACTGCAAGAGAAAACCAATTTGAAATGATTTAAGTCTCAAGACTATGACACAACTTCGGTGAAGATGATGACGGCAATGACGTATGTATCCATGTATGACTTTATGTATCTGTGTACGTATGTTTGTATGTATGTATGTATGCATGCATGTATGTGTGTATGTATGTTTGTATGTATGTATGCATGTATGTGTGTATGTATGTTTGTATGTATGCATGCATGTATGTATGTATGTATGCATGTATGTGTTTATGTATGTTTGTATGTATGTATGTACATAAGCGTATATGTATTATGCATGATGTATAAAGTATGCATGCATGCATGTATGTATGTATATATGCATGTATGTACATATGCACGTATGTATCTGTTTGTTTTGTATGTATGTTTGTGCATGTATTCATGTAAGTGTTCATGTATGTGTATATGTATGTATGTATGTATGTATGTATGTATAGATACATGTATGCATTAATCAACTCGACATTGCACTCCAGATATTTATATAGCGCCTAGAGAGAACTTCTCGAAAGCGCTGGATAAGCGATCATGATTAAAATCTGAAACGATAATCTCAAGATAATCCGATAACGCCAAAGAGGAGGACGACGACAACGACGAGTTGGAGACGGTACAGGTCTTCCCGACGCTTAAGATGGAGGACGATGCTCGGGCTGCTGAGGCAGGTCGTTGCTGCTCAGTTGCTAAGGAACCGACGATTACTCGACGGTAATTCCCGCTGTAATCTGTCACTTAATTAGACAGTTTCACTCAGAATTCAGTCACGCAATAAAACGCCCATCACCGGATCAACCCCATCCGCCCCATCCCCATCCTTTGAGCTCAGCATCAGCAGCAGCAGCCGAGACGCAGGCGGGAGTGCTTGAGCAAATCCAATCAATTCATCACGCTATGGAAACAATCGACCTGAGACAGACCACCCACGTGGCGACCGCACGCAGCGCCACTTCAAAGACATAAGAAGCCTCCGCCGCCGCCGATGCTTGACACAAACACAAGCAAACGCACACAGATATACACGCAGAGACACATACAGATACAAACGTATGCACGCACATAGACAGACATATATATGAATACCTGTAAATATCTTGCCACGTGTTGGGCACACACTACACATGTGTACATGGCGTACACAAATATACGCCTATTATTAAATGTCTATAAATATGTACATATATATGTTAGGCAAATATTTGATATATATATATATAGTGGGGTATATATACGTATTGTACATATATGTATTGGGTAAATGGTAGTCTTGTAACCTGCTTCCTGTATACACGACAAGGCGAAGAACGAACACTTACATACACCGCTATGTGCATATAAATGTTTTTGTGTTGCTATATATATATAGCTACGTCATCATATGTGGCCTGTAAATTATCATGTAACTATGTAGCTATGTAACTATGTAAATGTGCAAAAGATATCATGGCTTGGTTTTGCTGCACCATCGGTTGATGCCTCCTGCATTGGACACCGGTGTGTAATGGACGCTACTATATATAGTTACAATTCAGGTGATCATACATTTTCCCAATACATTGACTCAGAGTATTTCCAGTTGATGATACATTTTCACCATACATTTCACTCCTGAAGGTTCGCTCCATTGGTTCAAACTATCTTCGATTGCTGATACATTGTGCCTCTGCCTGTAACCTTCCAATAGTTCAGATATATTTGTAGGATCGGTGCTACATTTCCACACACATCGCTCCTGTCCATAGATCTACTCCACCTCTCCCACTGCATCCAAGCACAAATACAGCTACCCTGAAATCGAATACAGATGTTGGTGTGGAAAATTCCGTGGAACGAAATGACAATCGACTTTGAGAGGTTCAGAAAAAGCATTATATGAAAACCATAGATATACATTCAGAATACCATTGGGTGATTTTATGGTCTGGCCTGGTGTGGTGTAGTATGGGGTGGAATGGTATGGTCTGGATATGGTATGGCCTGAAACGGTATACTATGGTCTGGTCTGGTCTGGCGTGGTAGGGCATGACATGGTATGGTGTGGCATAGCAAGACATGGTATTTTATGGCATGGCTAGATATGGCATGGTAGGGCATGACATGGTGTGGTATGGACTGGCATAATATGGCACGATATGACATGATATCGTATGGTATGACGGTATGTCATAAATGGGATTGCGGGCTAGTTCAAACGGTTTCAGAGGCTGGCGGCGCCGAAAGGTCATCGATTGAAGAGATGAGACGAAAGTCATCCAATAAGTAATCTATAGCCATAAGCAGCAGCAGAACACACGCCAGAAGTACAACAGCCAAGACAGACAGACAGACAGACAGACAGACAGACAGACAGACAGACAGACAGACAGACAGACAGACAGACAGACAGACAGACAGACAGACAGACAGACAGACAGATAGACAGACAGACAGTCGGACTGACAGACGGACGGACACACAGACACACACAAACAAACAGAAGCTAGCAGCCAGTCAGACAACAGGCAGACAGTTAGGCTTATACAGAGAGACACAAACATAAGCCAGCAGGCAGAGAGACAGAAAGCCAGCCAGACAGACACCTGCAGAGATACTTGGAGATACGCATACAGTCAGACACTGAAAGCATCAGACTGATGTTATGGCAGACATAATGACAGAACTGCGGACAAAGAGAGGGATAGAGAAAGATGGACAAACAGACAGACAGACCACGAGGGTATCTGATTGGAAAGAGGGCAACCATGCAGAAGCCACGAGGCTATCTGTTTGGAAAGAGGGCAACCAGAAGCCGTGAGAGTATCCGATTGGAAACAGGGCAACCTGAAGCCACGAGGTTATCCTACTGGAAAGAGGGCAACCAGAAGCCATGAGGGTATCCGATTGGAAAGAGGGCAACCAGAAGCCATGAAGGTATCCGATTGGAAAGAGGGCAACCAGAAGCCATGAGGGTACCCGATTGGAAAGAGGGCAACCAGAAGCCGTGAGGGTATCCGATTGGAAAGAGGGCAACCAGAAGCCACGAGGGTATCCGATTGGAAAGAGGGCGACCAGAAGCCATGAGGGTTTTCTATTGGAAAGAGGGCAACCAGAAGCCATGAGGGTTTCCGATTGGAAAGACGGCAACCAGAAGCCATGAGTGTTTTCTATTGGAAAGAGGGAAACCAGAAGCCACGAGGGTTTTCTATTGGAAAGAGGGCAACCAGAAGCCACGAGGGTTTTCGATTGGAAAGAGGGCAACCAGAAGCCATGAGGGTTTTCGATTGGAAAGAGGGCAACCAGAAGCCACGAGGGTATCCGATTGGAAAGAGGGCAACCAGAAGTCTTGAGGGTACGGAGGGCCAACAAGTTAATACAGATGAGTTCAGATAAATCGAGACCTGATTTGAAGAAGCTACAGGACGAACTGAACTGGACAATGAAATGAAAGCTTTGGACCAACCACATAGAAAGCACGGAAGCCCAACACTAATCTACCTCAGACAAACACACATATGCACTTAGACGTACATACATACTCACACACACATACACACAAACATACACACATACATACAATATCTGGGGCTGTCGTTACGACCCTGGTCCACGTCAAGCACAAATTACTACATCCAACCAAACCCACCTAATCCCTTCGTCCCCGCGTCCATGACCGTGTAATTCCCCAACCGACAGCTTGATGCGTAAAATACTTATTGTTAGGATGTTATACACTCGATAACTGTGTTAATTAGATATCTGTACTCCAAACTGCGATTAGCAATTGGTTAATAAAGAATCAACTTGCTTTCTTACTTACTTACATACTCATATATATATATATATATATATATATATGTATATATGTATATATGTATATATGTATATATATATATATATATATACATACATACATACACACTGCTGCTCACTGCAATACAGTAGTTTTTGCGTCACTCCTTGAACCCAGATTACCAGGAAATCATGTAAATCGTTGTCTTAATAAGTTATTGGAGATTTTCTGCTGTAAAACGAGATCAGGAGATGTTGATCTTTTAGAGATTATTCGTTTCTCCTGTTTTGCATTTGGAATCGACCTTTTAAGTCCTTCCAACTGCCACCATATAATCAAGAAGCAAACTATTCATCTGATCCATCTAATCTAATCTAATCTGCATAAGATACTGTCAAATCACTTGTGGTAACCTTTGTAAATCTTGTTTCTATCACATCAGGGCAATGCGACCATGGGAGTCCGTAGGTGGGGGGGGGGATTATTGGAACAGTCCCAAAAACGATTTTGAGCAGTTTTGTTTCTTAAATAAACTTTCAGATATAGCTGAAAACAGGATTCCACTATCAGAACGATAACAACAGGACCCACATGTCAAATGCTTCCAAAAGCGCTGGCGGCTGTTGGGATACGCGTCAGACCCATAATCGCGGGAGCGAGCGCCGATGGTGACGCGATCGGTTGCTTTCCGCACCCTCGTTAGTCCCCGTGCTAGCAAGTTACAACTTTGCACCCCCCCCCCCTACAGATATTCCTGCGGACGCCCATGAATTATACTACACATCAGGTCGGCTCTGACTCAGAATAGCTCGCAAATCATAGCCTGTTCCGTTGTCTCCTCTCCAGTGATGGGCACTGAACTATTTTTTAAAGTTAAACTAAAACTATTTTCCAACTAAAAAATAGTTTAACTAAAGTTGGCAACTGATTTGGGAAATTAGTTAACTAAACTAAAAAAAGTAAACGTCTTCCAACTTTTTTCCAACTTTTTACGACAAACATTTTCACAATAACAGAGGTTAAGTTAACTGTAATAATTCAGAGCGTCAGTAACAGATTCACCTTCAAACTATGCAATGTGTACTGTTCTAGCATACAGTTACAGGCGTACTGTAGGTAGTCAATGAATCTGAAAACATAGGCTGTTAATGCTGAGTAAACGCATGTGTGTGTGTGTGCGTGTGTATGCGTTTATAAGCATGTGTGTGTATGCATGTATGGTAGTTTGTATACGCTGCATTGCATCTGTTTATTTGTATATCGTCTTTGTACTGTCCGGATGTCATCAACATTCAGTAAATCATTGTTCTGCACGAGTTGATGTCGACTTTAATCTCGACAATAAGCTCCCAAATCTCCGAACAAAGAACAAAAGCCCATTCATGGCTGGCGTTTGAAATATGGATGTAATTAGTAATAGTAGCCAAGGGTATATAGTTACAAATCATGTATGCGTGTATATATATATATATATAATTATATATGAATGTAATAATGTAGGCATGCATTTGTGAATGCACGTGTGTATACATGTATGCTTGGGGATGTATGATTGTATGTAAGTATGTATGTATGTATGCATTTATGTATGCACGAATGCATGCATGTGTTTATGCATGTATGTGTGCATGTGTGCAGGAGAATGTATGACCGAATGTATGCCATTTATGTATGTATATGTGCATGTATACTTATATGAATCTATGTATGCATGTATGTATGTTTGTATGTATGCATATGCATGTTTACTTGTGTGCATGTATATATGTGCATATTTATGTACGAATGTATGCATGCATGAATGCATGCATGTGAGTATGCATGTACAAACATGTATGTATGTGTGTATGCAATGTAATTAGTAGCTTCTATAGCGCCGGTGTCTAACGCACAAGGCATCAATCGATGGCACACCAAAATCAAGCCGTAATCAAGTCAATATCCAGTTTGTCTGTAAGACTGTATGTATGTGTTTTGTATGTAATTGCTATTCTAATATTAACAGGAAATTAGAGGAAGCTTCTAGTATGTAGAATTGCCTTTTCGATCCATTGCCAACAACTCATCAGTTGAATATAAATTATAGAGCCTGATTGTTTCCCAGTGGCCAGAATAGCCTCATTTACAGGACAATATCACCTTTAATTAAGATTTTTTATATAATTATTACTCATTAGCAACTTCCATGGCGCCACTGTCAAAGCACAGCGCATAATATGTCGTGGTAGCGTTGAAATCAAGCAGCAGTTAGATGCCATGCACAGAGAGGCAATCTTGGGTGGATAAACCAACCTAAACAGTTGTAGCAGGCAGACTAAACACATTGTACATGCATAATTTATGTAAATCAATTTTGCTTGGGAGAATGTCAATAAGGACGCACACAACGCGTTCATTATCCGTTTGGATAGATGTGTGTGAATGAAACCAGAGTGTTCAGTGATCTGCCTGCCTTGGATTGTATTGTTTGCTTCACGTTTGGCGCCTGTTGGACGGTTGCCTTGGGTCTGCGATACGACTGGTGATGACGACGACGATGACGATGATGATGATGAGGATGGGGTGGAGATGGAGGATCAAGGTCATAGTGGTGGAGTTGTTAGTGTTTTGGTGGTGCTGATGGAGGCTATGATGATGACTATAGTGATGATGATGATGATAATGATGATGATGATGATGATGATGATGATGATGATGATGATGATGATGATGATGATGATGATGATGATGATGATGATGATGACGATGATGATGAGTAAAATAAGGAGGGTGATGATAGTGGTGGTTGAGGTTGTGCTTTGATGGTGTTGACCTTGGTTATGATGATGACTATAATGATGATGATGATTATGATGAAGAAGAAGATGATGATGATAATGACGACGAAGATGTGTAAAGGAGGGGTTATGATAGTGATGGTGGCGGTTGTAGTCATGGTGATGCTGATGCTGATGGTGATGACAATGACAACGACGACGATGACGATGTTGACGTGACTACTGATGCATGACGTTGCCTCTCACTCTCGATTCCAAAGCCTAATCCTCTCAGGCGACGTATTAATCGATGACCTTGCGAAGGCCCTCTGCCGATCCCTCGGGGGGAAGTTCTCTGGGGATGTGCCTTCCCAACCAAGAGGCAGTCAGTCTGTCGCAGATAGTGGCTCCCTCCCTCGAGCATAATCAGAATTCCATTCCAAACACGCATTATTTTTAATGCTACGATGTGCCTTCGCGTATACCTACCTGCAGCATCAATCAATCCGATAATTGGCCGAGGTCTAGCCAATTAAATCCCTGTACACGATGACAAGGGACATGTTTTCATCAGAACAACACGCGTGCAGTTTTTATGAGGACAGAAATGCACTTCTATCAAAACAAATGTGCAGCTTTTATGAGGACAAATGTGCTATTTTTATGGAGATAACTGTACCGGTAATAACAACAGATGTGCAATTTTATGGAGACAGATGCCAGTAGAAATTTTTATCTGACGGCCGGTAGAATCTTGTGATATGCATCGATTAGGTTGGTCTGTATTGAACCTGTGAACATGTTTACCGAATATGACATGGTATGGTATTGGCATTTGTTGGGAGATAGTTCTATGGCATGAATATATTAATTAATATGCGGGCTTAATTGTTTAATTCACGACCGTATTGTATATGAATATATATATATATATTTATATATATATATATTTAATGTTTCGTGAATGAAACAATTAAGCACGCATATTAATATATATATATATATATATATATATATATATATATATATATATATATATATATATATATATATATATATATATATATATATACACACACACACAATACGTTTGTCGATTACGTCAATGTACATACATATATATGTATCATATATATTTATCACATGTATCAGTATATATATATATATCTATACACACATAAATATATTATACTGGGCGAGTTCGTAGGACGCCATTTGGGCAGCGTATTGATTTGTGGCCGTGCATATATAATTAGCTAAGGCTGGAGGTGATTAGAGAGCAGTATTTGGCAAGCAATATGCTGAAGATTTGTATATCTGATGCTGGCTGAGAGCAAGCTGCGCGGACTTAGGCTTAAAAGGCAGTTGATGTGGGAATTGAGTTGATGTGTTGAAATGAAAAGTTGTCTGAACCATTCCATAAAACGACTTGAAACTAAATTGTTCGTCAGAGTGGAATGTGGTTGTCGCGTATGGAAGGCTGTGACAAGGTATGATATGGAATGATATGGTATGGACTATGAAATGGTAGGCCTATGGTATGGAATGGTATGGTATTGAATGGTATGGAATGGTATATGGTATGGAATGGTATGGAATGGTATCGAATGGTATGGTATTGAATGGTATGGAATAGTATGGTATCGTATCGTATCGTATCTAGTAATTTATAAGGTGCCTCTCGCAGTATAAACTATTCAGAGGCGCCCTCAGTGCATGAGCCCCGTGGAAACGTCTTGAGCAAGCGAGTAAATGCAGGGGAAATTCCCATCATGAGTTTAGTTCGAAGTCGAGATGGAAGACCATTCCAGGCAGAGGGACCTGTTACAGCAAAAGCTCGACGTTGGGCCAGAGTGGTCCTAGTACGAGTATGAATGGTATTGAATGGTATGGAATAGTATGGTGTGAATGGTATTGAATGGTATGGAATGGTATGGTATGCAATGGTATGGAATGCAATGGTATGGTATTAGGGACCTGCGAAGCTTCGATATTCGATTCGAAAACGAATCGGGCGGCGGTATTCGATTCGATTCTAAAATGATGTCATGATTCGAAAAATTTCGAATCTTTTTAGGAAAAATTATTAGCCCTTTGTTGTAAACTAATTGTTTTAATTGTTTACTGCGCATGGATTGGTTGTTGAATTTCTGCGTGCAACG
This sequence comes from Allolobophora icterica, assembly GCA_963556255.1. Classification (NCBI taxonomy): domain Eukaryota; kingdom Metazoa; phylum Annelida; class Clitellata; order Crassiclitellata; family Lumbricidae; genus Allolobophora; species Allolobophora icterica. The sequence goes on along the minus strand of OY744603.1, from coordinate 81,007,112 downwards.
CGGCACACGACGACATCAAACCCTCAGCAACAGTGAATTGAACAGGAAATTTCGTGAAGTACCTCTGATTTAGTTCTATAAACTGTACATTTCTCAGGATTCTTACCCTTCACTTTGATTTCATGCCCTGAAAATGGTTTCACTGTTTCCAAGCACCTATATTAGCGAATTCGTGAACAGTTCTTCTCAGAGATGAACTAACAAAATGCAAAAACGGATGCAGACTATAACAGATGACAATCTCTCCAATGAACTTCGAATTGGCACTTGGAACATTAAAGCAAACATTCCGGATTCGTGTGGTGGGAAGAAGTGTCAGATCTCACCTTAATCATTATTATATATTAAATATTGCACATCTAGCAAATGGATGCATTGTACAGACTAACAGTTTTATGTATTTTTAAAACTGAAGAAACTTGAAACATATTTTGTTTTTTTATTGTAGTGTAGAACTGTAGGCTTTAGGATAATTATATTTTCATCATAAAACTTATTTTCATTTATTTTAAACTTGAAGTTTAACCGAAATTAATATTTTCTCATTTTCTGGGGCAAATTAATCTGCAAAAATTAGCCTGCGATTGGCATACGGCCCCAGAGCTGCCCTTGAAATCTTAATGCGGCCCTCTATTAAAAGAGGTTGCCCATGCTTGGCTTAGATAAATGTACACCAAAGTGTGGTTATGCAATTGGAACAATAAAGAATATACTTACTTACTTACTTACTTAACTCATAAATTATTTTTGAGTTATTCTGCTAATTAGCTTAATGTTTAGTTTAATTGATTTTAAACTGCAGCAATGTTATTGAGATATTGATACTGTGGTACGCCTGTGCTTTCAAATACACTATTTGAATATCAAAACATGGTTTTGGTACCCGCTGATTCGATTCGAGATTCGATTCGAATTCGAATCTTAACCCCCGATTCGATTCGAGATTCGATTCGACGGAAAATTTGTGATTCGCAGGTCCCTATATGGTATGGAATGGTACGGTACGGTACGGTATGGTATGGTATGGCATGGTATGGAATGGCAGAATGACCAGAATATTCAATTCCTCGGTTTGCCATAAGCCATCGACTGTGAAAGCCATTATCCAACGAATCAATCTATGTCCCTAACGTAAAGCTGTTCACAGTGTAACGCCGCCAACATCGACTTTGCACATAAAAGTCTGCGTATCCACTCTAAGAATATTTTATTGCTTTGGAATGGCTTGTCTTATATGCAAAACTCAGGCAATTTGCCACGCGTCAATTTCTTCTCGTTTAACGTGACAGATTAAACGTGGCTATATACAATTTCGAGACAATCAAGCCAATGAGCATACAATGACTGTGGCCTGCAGTCAGTCAATTAGTTATTCCGTAATGCACATGCCAAGCAATAGCCTGGAAGGGCCAATGAGTTGTTTGCAATCGTTATCGTAATCTCGAGACTTCTACAGCGCCCGAAAAGCGGAGTCGCAGGAACCAGCTTATTCACAGGCGCTCAGTCAAAACAAAATCGCTAGGCAGTTAGAGTCAAAATCGATTCTAGGTCAAATGGGTCAGGTAGGTAGACGGCTACGGTGGTTGGTGTTTAGAATTGAAGCAGCGAGAGAGGCAATGGGAAGAGGAGGAATCAGGATAGGATTTGCGATAAAGCAGTGTTTTGTTTAAGACATGGCACCCTCGCCATTCAGAACCAGGAGAATTGACCATACTATTATGAGAACAAGTGAAACCGTTTGAAAACTATTTTCCTCGGTCGTGATTTTGTGTTGTAAGGGAGAGCGCCTCTGACTCACCATCTTCCTTCGTTGACTTTAAAAGACGCCATATAAATCCGTGATTACCGTTATAGTTACAGATACCAAGTAACAAGCTACGCAGTTCTTGAACGTCATTCTCCACACACAGAAGCACAGTCACGTGACATCATTCCATTCATTGCAATCAAGGATTTATATAGCGCCTCTTCATTCTTCAAGAGAGTCTCGTCAGAATTGCTCCCGAAATAACGACGGGAAACCAGGATCGAACGAAATGGTTTTCAAAGCGCTTGTGGAACAGAGGTAAAGAAAGACTGAGGAGCTCAAGTCGTAAGGTGCTTGGTGTCTTACGACAATGCTCCCGTGACTGCTTGTGAGAGTGCTCGGAGAATGGACGATTGCTCAGAGGAGTGCAGTTATTATTACGCATTTATTAAGTGCTACTCTGTAATGACCTAGCAACAATCGATGTTGCTGAGCAATTGTGAGTAAACGACTTGCTCAATGTTCCTACACGGTGAGCGTCTCAGGATCGAACCTGTAACACTCCGCGTAACAATGCGAGTGTTCTAACGAATTTAACCAATCGGCTACCTTATCCCACTATGTAGCATTGCAAAAGACAAGACGATCGCCTAGCATGACTGACTGCGTGTGA
>OY744603.1:80812192-81002192 GCA_963556255.1 Allolobophora icterica | reverse complement strand
GAGAGAGAGAGAGAGAGAGAGAGAGAGAGAGAGAGAATGAAAGAGAGATAAACAGACAGAGAGACGTGATAGATAGAGCAACAGATATAGAGAGGATTGGTAGTAATTCGCTGAATAAGACAGACAATGTCACTTTGTGCATCGGTGGAAACCGACGACAAACGACAAACGACGTTTGCCAAAGATAATGAACTCGAATTGCAATCGGCGCCAGCGTTGACAGAAATAAGAACCAAATGCCGCAGCAATTCATCTCTCTATATATATCGTGCTGTACAGGTGGAGCGAACTGCAACAGCTTACAGGCCGATAATCGCATGGTCTACTTCATAATGCTTTCTTATAAGGGAAATTTATGCAGCGCATGCACAATACAGTCCACCGGTCATGAAGCGGTGATTAAGCCATTCGTTCTGCTAATACAGGGCTGCACTGTGGCAGAGTGTTAGTGTGCTTGCGTTTAGCTTGCACGTTTGTGGTTCGAATCTCGTGTGATATTGACAGTAGAGAGTGACACGGTAATGGGGAAAGCGGTATTACCGCGGTTACCGCGGTTTTTACCGCGGTAATCATGTCAGAACTGGCGGTAATACCGTGGGGATGGTATAAAGGCTTACGGTAATACCGTGGGGATGGAAATAATATCACGGTAATTACCGCGGTAACGGTTTTAACATTGTCCACTGCATGAAATAATTAGTATTTTACTCTAAACTGGTCCGCTTTTTCAATGTCTTTGCATTGCTCTATATCATTGAAAACTTGAATATTCGATTTCTTTCCACCTTCTGGTCCGCCTTGACTGTTGAAGAGTGAGCATGTGTGTCATAATTTAAATTTGAAGTATGCTCTTTTTAAAAGCTGTTACTGTTTCAGTTGTGAGCATTATCTGTTTTAGAATGGGGACAGACCAGATGGGGATGGGCTGGGGATGGGGACAGACCGCATAGGGATGGGGTGGGGATGGGGACAGACCTCATGGGGATGGGGTGGGGATGGGGACAGACCTCATGGGGATGGGGTGGGGATGGGGACAGACCCACGGGAATGGGGTGGGGATGGAGAGAAATGTTGTCCCCATGTCACTCTCTAATTGACAGTGCATTGTAAAGCCATGTAAGACGGGATTGTCTCTGGATTGCTGTTACTGTGTGTGCGCTACAGCCAAACCATCGTTCAATCCAAAAACCACGCCTCTGAGGAATGCTGTTGAAAGAGGATCGTAATTAATGAGCTGTTACCTTACCATATCTTAGCTTACATTACTTAAGCTTATCTTACATTATATTACATGACCTTACCTTCATGACCTTACCTTACCTCACCCTTCACCTTTCAAACCTTACCTTACCTTTCTAACCTTACTTTAACTACTATAACCTTCCATTCCCTAATCTTACCTCACCTTGCATTACCTGTCTTACCTTACATTACCTTGAGTTCACTTGTTCTATAATGGTAACGCATTGGCCAAATTTATGAGGCGCATCTCTTCCCAAACTAATTAAAATCGCTGTGTGTACCTCTGTATCAGTCTGTTTATTAGGAACAGAGAGACTGAGAGACATATCTAGAAGACATTACGACGAACAAAGACAGAGAGGCAGACACACATACAGACAGGCAGATAGAAAAACAAACAAATGGAGGTCTCTGGCGCTCACCCGTTTCTCAGCCATGCTGATTGTATCGTCGGATCTTTAGTTCTGATTCTGTTGGTCACTGAAGCGTGGATGATGGAACAGTTGCGCATGTAACGCTTGACTGCGTTCTCGCTTCCTGTTGTACTTCAAGCTCTGCAGCAGAGACACAAATCAATTGATCGTTGTACGCTGCGGTACATGAACTCTGTTTAACATCACGCACACTCACAAAAACACATACCAACAAACATAGGCCTACACTATGATCATTCTCCTCTCCTCCTCCTCCTTCTTCTTATCATAATCATAATCATGATCATAATCATAATCATAATCATAATCATAATCATAATCATCATCATCATCGTCATCGTCATCGTCATCGTCATCGTCATCGTCATCGTCATCGTCATCGTCATCGTCATCGTCATCGTCATCGTCATCGTCATCGTCATCGTCATCGTCATCGTCATCGTCATCGTCATCGTCATCGTCATCGTCATCGTCATCGTCATCGTCATCGTCATCATCATCATCATCATCATCATCATCATCATCATCATCATCATCATCATCACCATCATCATCATCATCTATATATATATATATATCAGCCTCTTTAACGTCATAATCTTTGTGGTCATGTTCTTAATATTGTTCCTCCTTCCCTCTTCCTCCTCCTTTTCCTCCTCCTCATCACAATCATCAGAATAATCATCACATCATCATCATGATAATCATCCTAATAATAATAATAATAATAATAATAATAATAATAATAATGATAATAATAATAATAATAATAATAATAATAGTACTACTACTACTACTACTAGTAGTAGTAGTAGTAGTAGTAGTAGTAGTAGTAGTATTAGTAGTATTAGTAGTAGTAGCAGCAGCAGCATTAATAATAACAATCAGCATCAGAATCAGCATCATCATTTTATAATCATCAACATCCTCATCCTCGGCAACACCACCACCATCATCATCATCTTCATAATCATAATAATAATGGGTGGCAATGATAATAATCATCATCATCACCATCGTCATTTTCAATTTCATCAATAATTATGATTTTATTGCACTCCAATGTGAACTCCGGTCGTTCATCGACGTTGAAGCGTTCAATAGATTAGCCATCCATCTCAATCAACGACGTCCTACCGACCCAAGTCAGGCGTTAAGCCAGGCAACGGAGGGGGGGATAGGGGAAGAAAGAACACGTGTCGTTGATCGGTGACTCACCGCTGCCTGGGCAGATGGCGCTGTCGTTGGTAATTCGTGTCAATAAAGACGCAAGTATTGCAAGCGCCAGCGTTGCCTGTCATGTGCGCTGTAGGGCCTAGACAATGCCTTTGATTTACTGAACGAACGAACGAATGAATGATTGATTGGAATGATTGATTGGTTGACGACTGCAGCATGCATATAACAGAAACATACATAGAGAATGGCAGACAGAGGCATGCAGACTTAGATAGGCATGCATACAGGGCGACATAGAGACTATCATAGAAACAAAATAAATGACTGACTGACTGACTGACTGACTGACTGACTGACTGACAGACTGACTGACTGACTGACTGACTGACTGACTGACTGACTGACTGACTGACTGACTGGCTGGCTGGCTGGCTGGCTGGCTGGCTGGCTGGCTGGCTGGCTGGCTGGCTGGCTGAAGGGACGAATATAATGAATAATAAATATCAAATAGTAAAACAAAGATGAATTAGAAAATAAAAACCACAATAACGTTAAAACTCACGAAGCAGTATAAAGGATTGGAAAATTTTTTGCAAAGATAAAATCTATGATTTTATAAATTACAACTGTTTAATTTAAGACTCTTTGCTTTCAAACTTCCAGCACAGAATCTAAATAGCACACGACCTAGAAAGGACACGGTCTAAAAAGCACATGGTCTAAAGAGTACTTTGCGTCTAACGAGCAAACGATCTATAAGGAGCACAAAGTCTAAACAGCACATGATCTAAAGAGGAGCATATGGCTTAAAGAGCAAGCGGTCTAAAGAGCACATAGTCTAAATAGGACACCGTCTAAAGAGCACATGGTCCAAAGAGGAGCTAACGGTCTAAAGAGCCAACGGTCTAAAGAGCCAACAGCCTAAAGAGGACAGGTTTCATCGCAGCATACGTCGTAGAAATTATCCTGCAAATGAGATGGATGGCCGTAGGAGACACAGACAATAATGAAATCGTCCAATCAGTGAAAATGGGCGAATTAGATCGCCCAATCCCCGGAAACAGCTTCTGACGTGCCAATCAAACCAATTCTCCCATATATAAAAGCCGTTTATTCTCGTCCGGAACCGCGCCCGACCGTCGTTGCCAATGTAGCCGACAGCGCCGAATAATAGCCAAATGATTTGGACAGCGAGCTAATTTACGAGCTCGTTATATAAATACAGCTCCAATGACATACCCTTGCCAACCCAGCCATGATGAGTACACTGGCCGTACACTGTCGGTGGGGAGATCAGGCGGTGAGGGAGGGGTTGACCACTCCTCCTCATATGCCGAGGCTAAGCGAAATGAAATCATTAACATTTCATCACATGGCTGACTCTTGGGGGTTAGGGGTGCTTGATAGTGTAGTGGTTAGCGCGCTGGTTCGAGATTTCTGCTCCACCTGCGCCCCCTAGCCAAGCATGCACTGGAGACCGGAAACATTTTAACTGGCTCACTAGGGAAATCAGAAGGAAACTACAAAGAGACAAAAACAACTGGATGGAACAACAATGCAAAGAAGCTGAGGTAGCTTTCAAGGTAAATAGAATGCAAGAAGTATATAACAAGACAAAACTACTGAGTGGACAATTTGAGCTCAAAGTGGCATCGATCAAAGACGCAAATGGTAAAGTACTAGAGGACGATGCAAGCATACAGAAACGATGGAAGGAACACTTCGAACAGCTACTAAACGTCGACACACATAACGATTCTACGGTTCTCACAGAGTTGTCCATATACAAAACAGAAGAAAAGATGCCAACATTTCTACAAGAAGATGTAAGAGATGCTATATCAACAAAATGAAAAAGGATAAAGCACCAGGCATAGATAGAATCACTACAGAACTACTTCAAGGAGGAGGAGAAACAGTTGTTAACGCTATGCATACCTTTGTAACAAAGATTCAGCAAGAGGGAGAAATACAAGAAGACTGGGCAAAATCGACAAAAGAAAAGGAGATCCACAAGAATGCAAAAATTACAGAGGCATTAGCTTACAGAGCATTCCAGGAAAAGTCTTCACCAAAATTATACAAAACAGAAGGAAACAATATGTTGAAAGACCACTTGGAGAAGAACAAGCCGGGTTCAGATCAGGAAGAAGCACAATTGATCAACTATTCACAGTGAGACAGATAATTGAAAAAAGCATAGAACACAACCAGAAAGTCTTCATCAACTTCATAGACTTCAAACAAGCATTCGACAGTATATGGCATGATGGAATGTGGAGACTGGAGAGCGATGCAAAACGCAGGAATACCAGAGCAACTGATCAAACATGTATACAAGAGATATATCGAAAATCATCCAAGTGCCATTTAAGTAGATAAAAAGATCACAGAATACTTTCACACGAAAACTGGAGTAGGCCTACGACAAGGATGCATCTTATCCCCATACCTATTTAACCTAGTGTTAGAAGCAGTAATGTCACTCAGCCTTAACAATACCGAGGCAGGAATAAAGCTAAATGGAGAGCTGGTGAATAATCTCCGATTTCCTGACGACATTGGCCTCCTCACTAGAAACGAGAAGGGAAAGACACAAAAAGTCAGACCAAGACTACGCTGGATAGATAATATAACTGAGGACATAGCATCACTTGGACTAACATTAAGGGGGCAATAGACTTGACAAATGACCGAGGACAATGGAGATCATTTATTCGTCCCCTTCGCCGCCAAATGGCTGGCGTCAGGAACTGATGATGATGATGACGACCCCTAGCCATCTCAGCTATAATGAGTACACTGACCGTACACTGTCGGTGGGAAGATGAGACGGCGAGGGAGAGGACTGGCCACCACCATTATATGCTGAGGCTAAGTAACTGAAGTCGCTATTCTCGCTAACACCAAGTCTTACCCAGGTACTCTCTTCAACGCGTAGGAACAAGGTAATCATAAAATAATCTGGAATGGAATCCTTCGGGCTCATGGTACGATGAGGTGAGTTAGAGGAGACAAGGTTAGGTATACGGTAAGACAAAGAAGATAGGGTAAGAAAAGGAAAGTTGGATAAGACAAAAGAAGATATATGGTAAGACAAGGAAGGTAGGGTAAGAAGAGGAAGATAGGTTAGACAAGGAAGGTATGGGAAGTCAAATTTACCGAAAGTTTGGATAAACAACTAGATTTGTACATTATTCAGAGGCCTTGGTTCAAAAGTATCGGATCGTTAGTTTTCTTAATTAATTAATTAATTTATCAATTCATTCATACGTCAGCCCGTTCGCCCATCAATCTACCTCCCTACCCATCCACCCCCATCCAGCATTTGTTTTATTATTGCAATGAAGCAATTTACAAGAAGAAGAACAAAAAGCAGAAGAAAAAGAAGAACAAGAGGAACAAGAACAAGAATAGTCCCTTTAGCTGCGCATTTATTACGCGCCACTATCTAATGACCAAGCATCAATCGTTGGCGCTGAGCAATAATTGTGCGTGAAGGGTTTGCTCAACGTCTCTCTACACAGTAACCGTTTCAGTGGAGTACGCCAGAACCCGAATTGCCGCATAATAAAGCGAGCACTCTTGCACTAACCAACCGGCTACCGTACCCCATCTTTCCAGCAACCAATCCATCCATCCATCCATCCATCCATCCATCCATCCATCCATCCATCCATCCATCCATCCATCCATCCATCCATCCATCCATCCATCCATCCATCCATCCATCCATCCATCCATCCATCCATCCATCCATCCATCCATCCATCCATCCATCCATCCATCCATCCATCCATCCATCCATCCATCCATCCATCCATCCATCCATCCATCCATCCATCCATCCATCCATCCATCCATCCATCCATCCATCCATCCATCCATCCATCCATCCATTCATCCACTCGACCTTCTATCCGTTCATACGTTCATTCGTATAGAAGGGTCAAAATAAGTAAAACCAGTATATTCACTTAACGATTCATTCGATTTCATACATCAATGGAAATCATTTGATTACATGCAAAATACTCATTCGAACCTTCTGTAAGTGTATAATATCTCCACCAGCATATCACAATTAAATCAGCGATTAGATCTCGAAGCATCCGGCTAACCTGTTCAGTGAGAAGCTGGCGATAATTCTTCAATCATTTCCCCTTCGAGGGACCCGGCGTTCAACGCGGTCGGACTGCTCTCGCTTCTGCCGGTGACCAAGTTCGACCTTTCCCAGCCGGCGTCGATTTCAATCTGGCCGAAATACAGTGGCCTACTGAAAATTCTCTCCGCGCGCTGAGTCCGGGGTTTACTGTGTAGCAGTGGCGTCTGATGTGTACGGGTCCTGCTGCTGCTGCTTTCAGGCGCCTACTGCGCACGGATTCTGTTGATAGGAGCAGCGGCGTGACAGGCATTGACGGTGATCAGCGTGTGTGGATGCCAGCTGGTCAACTAGTGCGAAGCGATGGATATGCAGAAACCGTGTGAAATGAACACGTCGGTCGCATGGCAGGCACGGCGCCGACAAAGGCGAATGCGTTCAGGTTGTATCTCCAGGGGTTTGATGGAGCTCGAGGAAGGGACGGGGGCGTGTACGTGACCTGGGGTTGTTGGGGAATTGGAGAGGGGAGTGAGCTGGTGGTCTGTAAAAGACCAGGTATGGGTGGGTGTGTTGACGGATGGATGGATGGATAGATGGATGAACAGATGGATGGATTGCATGCATAGGCGTAGACTCTGGGGGGAGCCAGGGCACCTGCCCCCCAATAATTGAGATGGACTGTACACCCAATGCAATAAGTGTAGAAAAAATGACCAAATGCCCCCAATATTTTAGACAAGTTTACGCCAGTTAATGTCATGATAGGTGGCTGGGCAAATGGGAGAGTGGATGGCTGGCTGGAATGGTTAAATGGATGTTTGTGTATGGATAGATTGATGGATGGATGGCTGGATTGATGGACTGCTGGATGGATGGAAAGATGGAAATATGTATGCGTGGATGGATGGATTGCATGGATAAATGGATGTCAATGGACGGATCGATTGATGGATGGATGGATGGATGGATGGATGGATGGATGGATGGATGGAACAATGGATGAGTGATTGGATGGATGCATTGCATGGCAGGTTGGTGGGTGAATAACAGAATGGAAGGATGGATGTGTATGTGTATGAATAAATTGATGGACGTACTGGATGATTGGATGGATGGATAGTAGATGGATGAATAGGGAGTTAATTGATTGATGGAATGGATAATTAGATGGAATGGACGGATGGCTGAAGGGAGAAAGAGAAGGAAAGGAGGGTAGGAAGGATGGACAGATGAACGTACAGACCGAATGACCATCTGCCTTGTAACCTAATGACATGATCCGTCTGAGAAAGGGGTACATACAGCTGGCGGAACAGATCAGTAAGTTTTCCGAGGTCATTATGCTAACGATGAGATAATGTATGTGTGTCATAACAAAGATGATTGGAGTCGCCCTCCGCCTTTTCCAGGCTGGGACCAGTTAACTATACGCCACCGGCAGTGGCGTAGTTAACTGGCGTCTATAGATTAGAAAGCGGTTTAGAGCTGTCTGAACAGTGCCCACAGCCGGATTACTACTTGGTGAGACCCTAAGCTACATAAAACTTTGAGGCCCCTCGGTAAAACATTACACCAGAAAGTCTCACAAAACTTGAAAACACATATGCCTTTTAATTATTTAATAGCAAGGCATTTAAAGGGAGAAATTCAAATTATTTTGAAATGAATGCATTTACTCAGGTGAGATGGAATTTGCTACCTAACCAGTTTAAAAAAGTTCTATATTGTTCTGTGTGTGTGTGTATATATATATATATATATATATATATATATATATATATATATATATATATATATATATATATATATATAATTTAGAAAAGCTACCCACCAAAAAGATTCTGAATTTTTTAGGCCCTGCGATTGTGAGGCCATAAGCTGTAGTTTTTTTTAGCTTATGCCTAAATCGGGCACTGACAGTGCCTAACATTAGGTCTTAATACAACAATTTGTCGTTTAACGGTGTTTGGCAGCAGCCAGATCGTCGACCGAAATGGGCTGACAAAGAACATTATTGGGGAGGACTAGACGAGATAGAATTCGAAATGAGGTAATCCGGAAGGAGTTGGGACAGAGAGAAACAAGTCACAATAACAGATCCAGCGCTTTCTTTTCAAGGTTAAGATATTTATTAATATTTATATCAAATTAAACACCAGCGTTCAAGTGATCGAGCTTACGTGCTAGAAGTCCATTACAACAAACCATAAACAGACACAGCAATGCAATATTGCATGCACTAGGTTCATTATCATTATTAGGCTTACAAAAGAAAAGAAACGCACATACTAACAAAATTACGAGCAACAACACAAATAAAATCAATCAATCAATCAATCAATCAATCAATCAATATTCGTTTAATTCAACAAATAAAGTTGACAATAACGCAACAGATTACAGATTAAAATAATGTTCTTAATGTCGTCCTCAGTGAAATTTTCAATTCTGAGAATTCAGGTGTACCTTAAGTTCAAAAGTTAATAAATAATGAAAAGCAACAATAATAATTTATAACATTTAGTTTATTACAAAGCAAACAAGCAACCTAAACAGCTTTAGAACTAAAAGCGAATTTGCCAGAAAGAAGTAACAAATAGAAGTACACTCGGATCCAAATATATAAGCAATTAAGTTAAATGGTGTACAATGCAATTTTCAATTCTACAATGTCTCTCACTGACCATGTAAACAGTATTTGCAAGTCATCATATATTCATTCATGAAATATGCAGAATTAGGCATTATGTGTCCATGTCTGCAGGAATATCTCTGGAAAATGCATTGGTTTCTAGTTCCTAGATAACTGTAACTCGCTTCTTACTGGCATCAACAAGTCAAACATGCTGAAGCTGCAGATAGTTCAGAACTCATTGGCTAGAACCATAACTAGCCTAATACATCAAAATATGAACATAAAACCTCTGTGCTTAAATCTTTGCACTGGCTTCCTGTTCAGGAAAGAGTTTCAAATTTTCAAATTGGAGATCATAGTTAACAAAACTGCGACCTCTAGACAGCCACAATACATAAAATCAGTTGTTATTACCAAGACTTATCATTATTCAACAAGATTGTTAATAATTATTATTTTTGTCATGAACTGTCTGAGGCAGCTAAGCTTACATGTATGTATGTATGTATGTATGTATGTATGTATGTATGTATGTATGTATGTATGTATGTATGTATGTATGTATGTATGTATGTATGTATGTATGTATGTATGTATGTATGCATGTATTTATGTATGCCTGTATGTATGTATGTATATACTTTGAATAGCACCTTCTAGCATCTTCAGGCCTTGAAGGAAGAATTCAAAGGAAGAAACCTCCAGAAAGACCAGGAAATATGACGTTAGACCGGATGATGGATAAAGGAAACAGATAAGGATATAAAGAAATTAAGGAAAGGGCACAAAACAGAGAAGAATGGCGTCATTTCATCCCTCACAAAAGCGATGCCTGCGCCAATCTTGCTCACAAAAACGATTCTTAAATAGTGATTTTCGACAGCAACAGATAGAAAACTGAACAATATCAGAATTTTAATGAATTGCAAAAGGCTGAAATTAATTGTTCTGTTTACTAAGAAAACAGGTCATCATAGAGTCTCAGGAACATTCATCGTTGATAACAGACCATTGGTGCCATCTCCGTTATTGTCCAAATGACTAATCAGTGGAGTCGTTTCCGTTACTCTGACATCCGGGTCAGAGGTCGGGCTGGGGTCAGAATCACTAGATGTCGTTGTCTGGCATTTCCTTTCATATAGGATAAATGCCAATAAGACAACCACCTAAAAGTCAATCAAAAATTCTTATTGCATTGTACGACTCTAGTGATTAGCATGCTGGACTGTCAACTTAGATGCTATGGGTCAAATCCCGACCAGGACAGAAAACCGTTTAGAGATTTCTGTTCCACTAGTGTTCTCTAGCCAAAACAGGCATGCGATGAGTATGCTGATTACACACTGTCGGTGGAAAGACCGGTTGAGAGGGAGGACCGGCCATGAACCCAGATATAACGAGGCCAAGAAAATTAAGTCACTAGCACTGCATACCCACGTTTGCCTCTCTTGGGTTAGCTGAAGTGTTCGTACTTCTATGTATTGTTATCGGTGTAGACTGTATACAAGCGTCTAGTGATTAGAATGCTGGACTGCCAACTCAGAGTTCAGTGGATCGAATCCCCGCCATGGCACAAAGATGTTAGAGATTAAGAGATAAAAGGTATTAAGAGAGTTCTGCTCCAACATCGTCCACTGGCGAAATCAGCTATAAAACAAGGAACCTGATGATACGTTGTCAGAGGGAAGATGCGGCTGGTGAGGGGAGGACTGGCCATCTACCTGCATAAGCCGAGGCTAGGAAAATAAAGGCAATAACACTTCTTACAGACGGCTGCCTCTCAGGGCTAGTGTAAGGGACAGTTCTTTTCCTTCCACACATATGTATGTAACCAAATCTGATTAACTCAGATAAAAACCACCGATAATAGATGCACATTGATTTCATACCATAACAGTACACATGGATGACTGTAAGATTAGATTAGACGAGACCTTGATCAGCATGAGTGAATTTTATACCATAATTACATGCATGGATGACTGTCAGATTAGATTAGACCACACTAGATCTGTAAGAGTTAATTTCATACCATGAAGGCACAAGTGCAAGCCGTGTATGTCATCATAAGCGGAAACCCGGCTGTATCCATTAGCCAGCCGCCAATGGCTGGTCCAAGGAAATCCCTGTCATCAACATAAAGGCTTATAGTCTATATAGGACTAACATGGAGATGAACAATTCGTTTTAAGGCAGCCATCAGAGGCAGCCCTGAGGCATGGACCTTTAATAACTTCACTTTCTTGGCCTCGCTCGCCGTCCGCTTGATGACCAATTTAATACTCAATCAATCATCATTCATTCAATAAACACCAAACATTATTTAACCACAAACCAATCAATTAATCTCAATCAAAACAATCGGCCAGACAAGTATTACCAGCAGATCAATACATATCTTTAAAATTTTAAAAATCTTTATAAAAGCAATTTACAGCCTATTCGACAGTTTTTCTCATGCAGACAAACGGCCAGTTTTTCTCATGCAGACAAACGGCCAGTTTACCCAATTGCTAAGCATGCTCCCCAGACTCCTGCGACGAGGCTGAAAACAGATAAATCGTCCTGATAACCAGCCTTCCTAAAATTCACAAATATAGTAATATCAGATATCACAAGTACATCATTAGCAATATTGCTGGTATTATAATTATTACTTTTCTACAATAACTGCTACTATGTGTGTGCTGGCTTTTGAAAGTTATCTATCAGGAAAAAGGTCACATTTAATGACTTCTATAGCGCCGCTATCATAATTTATAAGTCTTCTGCATTCGGGAAGCAGACACCCGGAACAGATGTTGGCTCACGCAGTCTTCTACGAGGTTTGGCGACTGTTCCTTTTCTGTCGCTGGACCCACTGCATGGAACAGTCTTCCTGACCAAGTGAAGAATGCACCATCTCTGGATACAGTTAATCACAGCTCAAGACATCGTTTTCAACAGTTCTGGCAATATTTGCCAGATTTGTATATGGTTGAGCATGTAGGTCGGCCGAATTAAATGTATTGCCTTGTGGACGATAAAACAGATCATAAACGTTATTCTTTTGCTCAACTTCCAGTCTATGCAATGAATGATTTTTTTTCCAATGCATGAGATGATTCATTGTGAAATTAGTTAGTAAATTGCATAACTAACTCAGCTTTGGTGCTGAGGAAGGAAATTGGCCTTGTATGATCTCCAGATGTGATGAGAGGCAATGAACTACTTCACAAATGAATTTGAAAACCCAACAAAACCTAATCAGTTCCAGTGCTTTGACAGCAAAGGCCAAAATAACGTAATATTATTTTAATTATTATTCAGACAAATTAGATATAAATTGTTTAATCAACACAAATTATAAAAGACTTTCCTTTTTCGTATTGTTTACCCACCTTAGGCTGCACCTCGGTCTTAATGTTCTGATATTCTATGTATGCTGACTTGGTGAAAACTTGGTTTTTCTGTGCCATCACCTGATGCTCTGTGCGTTGGCCACCAGCGTAATAGAAGTTAATAATTAACAATTAACAACGTTTATTAACTTATAACCCGGAATTGAAATGACAGGAATACCAACTCGATCGCATCCAGGATCTTGTCAAAGGTTGGAACGAGAGCGAGACTGACGGAAGCGCCAAACACGATCAACGCGAGGATGGTAAGCCACAACGCTCTAGACATTCAGAACACAAACTCTCTCATATGATTCAACCTAATTGCAGATTATAACAATAGACCTAATTGAAGACTAGTTAATAATTAAATGAAAGAAGTTAAGCGAACTTTTATTGGATTTCCTGAAGAATCTTTTAGTGGGACACGGTAGATGATTGCGTAGAACGCTCATCTTGTAACCCGCTGAGAGTGCGGGCTTGAACTTACTCCCCTGAGTCGGTTACTGTGTAGGGCCCTTGAGTAGCTTCTTAATTCGCTTGATGATTGGTCATTCCTTAGATATTGATGCTAATAAATGCATAATAATAATAACAATAATAATAACAATAATAATAGTATTATTATTATAATATCGGAGACGAGGACCTCGAGCCCCAGTAGCAACAGTAATTCTTCGGAATAGGAGCCCAAGGGATTATCCCTACCATAATAATATAAATAATAATAATAAAAATAATAATAATAATAATAATAATAATAATAATAATAATAATAATAATAATAATAAAAGCCTACTTTACAAGCGAAATATCGGTGGCATGCAGTATCAACAAAATAAATTTAAAAAATACACAAATACACAAAAGTTTTGAGGTTTAAACGAGTCCACTTCTCTGACTTTAAACTGATCTCCTATCACAGTGAAAACCAAACCTTTTGCAATCAATAAACTCTCCAATCATCTCAGATTTCCAACTGATCTCGGACAACTACATAAAACATACTACACTTATGTGCAGTCAATAACATCCCCAGCGTCTTGGACTTTAAACTGATTTCACAGCACTTTCCACCCTAGCACCATAACCCAGTGCGGATGCACTGATCCAGGATGGATGATCCCACAATACCAGGCAGCCACAGCACAACTCGAGGTTAATGACATGTAAATATATATATATCGCTATTAGGAATAGCCTGACTGGTGAACGATGTATCTGGAGGCTGGATAGCCGAGTAGGTTACAGACACATAAGGTGAGGTAGGTAAGGGAATGGGAGGAAGAGTATAGTTAGGTTACTGTCATAGGCAGACGATGGTGGAGGTAGATGGAAGGGGAGGAAGGGAATTGCCTAGACAGACCCAGAGAAAGGATGACATAGAGATTCAGCTGAAGGAAAAGAAAGGAGTCGATTGCTGGAGCTGGAGAGGATTGGACGTAGAAGAATGGAGCAGACGGTGGGCCGAGAAAGAGAGACGGGGTAAACAATGGACCGAGAAGGGAATGCACGACTGACATCCTAGAATGAAGTTAAGTGAATTGATATTATAATTATAATTATTATTATAATTACTGGTATTATTATCATTATACACATATTTCTTAATCTTCTAATGTGTAACGCGAGTCTGAGCTCTTTTCATTATAATAAATGATATATTTTGTAAATCAGAATTGCTTGTAAGCTAGCTTCCCTTAAGTTACAAGTACAGAATGATAATTGGCATTTCATAGAATACACTTTCTAACTTATTTACATAACTACTAACAATAGCTTAGTCATAAAAGTATGTTACGTGAAAATGGTAACCGTATACCCTTCCACTTTGAAGAACGGAGATGGACCGAGAAGCAAGAGACCGACCCCAGCCAGACCAAACCCAAAGACCATCATTGGCGAACTGTCACTCTGGAACACACAAACATAATATTCTGATAAAATACAAGTTCGAATGGGCATCCATAAATATATTTGTTTTAGGTAATATTCCGACATTAAAAGCTAAATGGACATCAGTGTAATTATTTGACAACAGAGTTGGACAAATTTAAACATCAGCTATATACTGCAATAGTGGAGTTGCTAACCAATCATGGGACATGGTAGTCGATTGTTTGAAGCGCTTGCCTTGTAAGACAAGGACTACGGGTTCAAGACGGTTACATTGTAAGGACCTTGAGCAAGTCTTTCATTCACAATTGCTCAGTGCCATTGATTGATGCTTGTTCATTAGATAGCGGCGCTTAATAACTGCATAATAATAACAATTCTGCACCACCGAAACATGCCAAAACCACCATCAACATGACCATCATCATCACTACGAGACTCACAAGACTCACCGTACGGTCGGCAAGAGCTCCCCATATGGGTGAGCATATGGCATAGACACATGACATCAGCAGAAAGAGTAGACCGATCATTGACGGACTCAGTGCAAACTAGACAACAGATAAATCAACATCAGATTAATTATCACCGCTATAGAAAATCATAACGCAAGTTGTAGTTCAACACCGCTGAGGAAAATTCCCAGAATGGTCAGCATGGCTACAGAAATCATGAAAACTGAGATACATCACACAGGGCAAGAGCGACCTAGAACAATTGAGGTGTTAATGGCCTAACATGAGGTAGTGTATCAATAGGGTCAGGCCACTCTTGCACTTAACGCCTCAATTATTAAGTCACAAAGTAAAGCCAATCCCCAGTTACTCAGTCAATATTGAAATCTCCCATAATTATATCATTACATGTCTATCCCCATGAGCAATTTTAGTTAATAAATGATCCAATTCTAAACAAAATTCTTCTAACGTAAAAGACATCAGACAAAAAATTTTGTTTTACACTATGTAAATGTTCACTTACAATTACACAATCTGTAATTTGTTTTACACTATGTAAATGTTCACTTACAATTACACAGTCTGGCCACACAAGATCATGTGTCGAGAACAGAACAGTTTTTAGTTAGTAAACAACGCTGAAAACATAGCTATGCAGTATATATGCACCGTCAGCAACTCACTTATCTGTCCAGTTCTCTATGGGACAGTAGTGGAACAGAAGCCTTGAAATATCCTGTCCTGGAAGAGCATTGAACACATGACCTCCGAATCAAAGGTCAAGCTTGCTAAGGACTAGACTGCCATGTACTTAAGATCATACTTTGTCGTGGTCTTGTGCGGTCAGGTTGGAAGAACCCCTGAGGAGTTTTCCTGAAGAGGCTCGGAATAAATATGTCCTTACAATCATGTAATGTAAAGTAAACAGAAACCTGAACCAACTTCGTGATTCAGTTGAACCGACAGAGTCGGGTCCAAGATCGACCACATCGCCCCAGAGGTGATCACAGCAAGGCAGACAACAATGATCCCTGGAATGCGTAAGATCTGGCAGAGTGAAACGGATTGTGAACGCGGATAGGAAACTACAAACATGTAAGAGTTCAACAATGTATCAACACGTCAAACTTAAATGTATGCATTTTTAATGACGAATGTATGTATATGCAAGGAACAATGTAAAAAAAGTAATGAATAATGTATAGATTATAACGAATAATGCATAAATAGGGAATAATGTTTAAATATTAAATCATGTATTTATAAATGGTAAATAAATTAGCTTAAATATTTAATGAATAGGCCTAATGTAACAAAATTTAAAGAATAATGTGTAAATATTTAATCAATAAGTTATAGATGTTAACTTAATTATTTAAAAATTTACAATGAATAATGTATCAATATTTAATGAATAATGTTACGGAATTTAAAGAATAATATGTAAACTTTTAATGAATAATGTACAAATATTTAATAGACTTGTTGCTTCTTCTTATTGGTAACAAATGAAAGAACTAATGTATTGCAATCATTGTAAAACTTCGAATATAATTATATCTTCTGCTTTTATTTGTACGCTATTTATTTTTTCTATTTATGTATTTGGTAAGTAGCATTATCTAATGACCAAGCATGAGTCGACTGCACTGAGCAAAATAAAGACTTGCTCAATGTCCTTGCACAGTAACTGTCTCAGGGGAGCTCAAACCCATACTCATCGAATTATAAGCATAGGCGTAGCTACATTGAGGCAAGAGGAGGAATTTGCCTCCTCATGGATTTTAGATTTAAAAATTTTACTTGGGTTATAGCCCTGGATCCGCAAGTACACCCCATTAGAGGTGGATGTTGCCTCCTCTTGAACGGAAGAAATCTCCCAAAAAGGTCATCAAATGTTTTGGTGGAGAAATTCTCAAAAAAGGTCATCAAATTTTCTGTTGAAGAAATTCCCAAAAAAGGTTATCAAATGTTTTGGTGCAGAAATTCCCCAAAAAAGGAAAAAAGGTCATCAAATGTTTTGGTGCAGAAATTCCCAAAAAAGTCATCAAATTTTTAGACAAGCAGTAGTTGCCTCCTCTTGAATTGAAGTCTGGCTACGCATCTGATTATAAGGCGAGAGCTGTAGAACGATGTTTAGTTGGTATTTTAATGGTTCACTGCTCACTGCATGTAATCACTAATTTAATTTAAATCAACAATTTAAGTCTTTCCTTTCTCCCGCTAACTGCACCGCTAAAATTGGCTACACATCCTCCCAATATCTTCAACAGTAGGCCTATAACCATGCCAAAACAGGACCAGCCTGTAACACGCATAATGAAAACGAGAAAGCTGCTATATACTTATTAATGAATTTCAGAAGTGAAGAATTTATTTCAGACTTATTCTCTTAAGTTACTGGAGCTAAAAATTAAAGATAACGTGAAGAAAATGAACAAGATTTAGACAAACTTATCAGCGAATTTCTTTTTACTGTTGTCACTTACAATCGTCTGCAGGGAGGCAATAGAGCTGAACAGGAACAGTCACGATCATTATGCCACCAACAACGGCAAACGATGACATGTAGCCACACACCTTTTAAAGAAGTTCGAAAACACTGTCATAAAAGACATTAAAAACTCACATTTCATAATCGTGATCTCCAAAATTCTAAAGCGCTAGTATAAAGCTAAGTGCAAAACACCACCTATAATTCATGACCGCTGTGTCGTATTAGAGAGGTCGTCCAGATATCACTGTCTATTGGTGGTCAGAGTCCGGTTATCAGAAAGGCAGAGATACCCAACCTTACTAAACATTGTTCCAGAGGCGTAATTTCGAACTTCCAGTCTAACCACAGATTACTGAAATGGACCCTCCTCATCCTTTTTCAGACTATAAGCAGGACCTCTCTTCTTCAGATCTGAACCCTCTGAATGTAACAAGGGGTTCAGATCTGAAGAAGAGAACCCTGTAAGCCCATAGTTGCACCACTGCTGAGTTTGGGTTTAATTTAGTATTCTTTAAATCCTAGTCATACTGTATTTCACTGCAAGAGAAAATGACTTGAACAATGTTCAAGAGAAAACTCTGGAAGAGCGTTCATGCCTTCTACTAACTCCAGTATACTGTGGTAACAGTCTAATGGCAACATTTCCATGAAAACGGTTCCATAGTACCAGTTCATGGCAACCAGGTCCTCATAATAGATTGGTCACTGCGTCCCACAATCAGTCAGTTGGATTAGCCTACGGGATTAGACTACAATAGTCCGTCAAAACTTGAAATCAGGCAATCTAAAACTGCTAAAGCACAGCTTCAATAACTCACAAGGCACAATCAACGGTCACTGCGAAGCCAATATTGAAATATGTGAAAAATCAAGAGTACAAGAAAAATCGCCAGATAGGGTAGAAATGCTGTCTGGAAAGACGAATAACGACCAACCTGGTTGAGAATACCACCAAGCGCTGGTCCAAGCATCAATCCCATCCCGATTGCCGCCTCCAGAAAACCAAAGACTACCGACACATTGGCTGGAAAGCAAACGGCTGTGACAGCATAGCTGGCCGTAAGAGCAGCCGTACAACCAACTGCTAGAGCCACTCGCAGGACAAAACAAAGTGCAATGAAGACAACGTTCTGTTCCGGTTCAATGTAATCCAAAAACCTAGAAACACAGGAAAGTTTCTCATTAATCATAGTAATAATGTAATTACAGATTATATAGCGCCTCTCCAAATAGAGAGACTCGTCAGAGGCGCTCTCGATCTAAAGATGGATAGCCAGGATTATAAAATTATTTAATTGTCAATATACGATTTTATATTGCCGTTATCAAACGGCATTCGATGGTCGATTTAAGTGAAGCCATATTTAAAATCTGTCATACGCTATCGTGCGTCATCCAGACTTTTGAAGACAACATGTTAACGAACATCCTAATTAATGTATCGACTAAAAAGCGTCATCAAAGGTCCGTACATAGCAAGTGAGAAGAGTAAATATCTAATAACTTCTACAGCGCCATCGTCGTCAAAATGCACAATGCATTAATTGATGGTTGTCATTGTAATTTAGCATTAATTTTATAAAAGCACCGATGAACGATTCAGAGCTGTTCCCGACCCAAGTCCGTGCTATCACTAACAGTTAAAATGGACTTCAGGCATTTCGAAACAGAGGAAAAGAAAGACTGAGGAGCTCAAGCCGCAATTCCTTCAAATGAAACCATATAGCAACCATTCGCAGGTTCACAAAAAATGCAAACACCAACTAGAAAAAGCGACGTGCTTTGCTGTGCATTGGAATAGTTTAAACCTGCTGACATAACACTGTAGAGGTTTCAGAACTCACCCAAAGAGAATGAGGCAACCACCCGCGAAGAACTGACCCGAGATTATAAGGAAACGAGAACCGATAACCGGCAGCTGCAACAAGCAACAGCAACCCACAGTCAAACCTAAAAAAACAGCGCGCGAGGCACCTGTCATTCGACTTCTATAGCGCCATTGTCATATGTAAGTGCGGTATTAAGATACTTAATATAATGAAATAATGAACAGGGCATCGATCGATATTTCTCCTTATGTCACCTCATCCGTTCAGATCCGAAAGACAGCCGCGTTCAGAGCGCTTCTCAGAGGTCCTTCAAATCTACTATACAAAAGCCGAGATACAGGCCCAGTTCGTCCATATGGGCAAGTGGGCCGCCGCCCAGGGCCGCCGATTTTTAGGGGCCGCCAATTTTCCAATTTTCCAAAAAAATTAGACCATTTTTATAAGCTAAAAGAGGTGAATGACTAAAAAAAAAAAAAAAAAAGGTCATCAACTTTTTTTGTGCTTAGGGCCACCGATTTGCCGATTTGCCCAGGGCCGCCAAATGTCTTGAGCCGGGCCTGCCGAGATACATTCGTATATGCACACAATTTGCTACTTACATATCTGCTCCTTTACTAAGCATCTTCTGTAAGAGGTACTGTGTTGTCGTTATTAGTAGTTTTGCTAGAGCATTCACACACAATCTAATCTAATCTATTGACTTCTCTGGACCCAATATCATAAATCCCAAGGCACCAATCGATGGTTGTTTCAGGTGAAAATTGTAATATGAAATCCATTGGGGGAGGCGACGTTGCATTCTGATATATGAGAGAGAAACCGTAAGTAAGGCTACCGTAGAGTAAGCAAGTTGAAAGAAACGACCCGATGCATTGCAGCCTAGTAGTTGCAATGCTCTAGGCTGTCAACCCAGAGGTCACGGACAGTACCATATTTCAGGATTTCTCTTTCAATTACACTGCCTGATGAACTCAGCTATAACGTGAGTAGAAGGGCTTGTCATTGACAACACTGTCAATGGGAAGATTAGGCGATGAAGGAGAGGACTGTACACTTGAGCCTAGGCTACGAAAATTACATCAATCACACTTCATACCCATGGCTGCCTCTCGAGGTTTTAGCTCGAGGTACTGCGCTTCTCCCTTCACTGTAGGTATTTCCTATAAATGAAAATTTTATTCACTTACTAATTTTCCAAAGATTGGAGAAGACACAACTTGAACAAGTGCAAACGTCCCAAATATCCACCCAGACATAGTGATGCTGACGCCCTTGCTCTCCGCCTATCACAAAAACCAGAGTCAAAACTCTCAACAATATAAATTCAATGCTAAACTTGAATTGGAAGTCCAACCATAACCTATCATCGAACTCAAACAACAAACACTCGGCTACTTTATTTATGAACGGAATAAACACTACGTAGTAACTGAATTAACATCATAAATCAAATTAAACTGCATATGGAACTCGATCATAATTAGAAGAACTAGAGGATCAAAATATGAGAGAAGACAAATTTCATGAGAATTTGTGAAGAATATAGGCCTACGAAGTAAACTTTTGAACAGTGATGATAAAGTTGTGGATAACAGATATAAGTCTAAGGCTAAGCCAATACCAGATTTTAACAGTATATTCAGCCTCAAATCCTCACTTCATACACAAAATTAAATTCTCAGAATTTATTGGGGTTCAAACGTGGCAATGTAACGATCCCCGCAGATACATGTACATGTAAGTTAAAAGCTCCAATCAAATTAGCCAAGTTAAGACATATTTCAGTTAAACCAACTAGCTCTTGACTAGATTTACATTAACAAATTAATGACTGGATCATTGATTGAATAATTGATTTAATGATTGATTTAATGATTGATTATATGACTTACTCAATAATTCATTTAATGACTGACTGAATAAAAATTGATTGCTTTCACGTTGTTTAACCAGCTTACTTGTTTTGGATTGATTAACTGATTCAAATTTGATTAACTGATTCAAATTTGTAATTGTAATCCGACACCTAAAAAGTGCCACTTAAACAATAAACTCATCAGTGGCACTTTCGACGCAACATTTGATTGCTTGGTTAACATATTCAAAATAGTGGCCAGCAGAAATGAATATAAACCAACTAAAATACTTCAGAAATGAATTGCGTGAAAACTACAGAATGAGTTACTGCAGAAATGAATATCATTGACCGTAAAACTGCCAACCTCTGCTGGAAAGAAAGGAGCCATGATCGAGAGACACATATGTGTCATAAAGCAGATCAAGACCAAGCAAAGAAGAATCAACTTTTCCCGTTTTGAAATGTTACAAAACCAAAAGGTAGAAGTGGCTGCAGAGGCCGGCGCCTCTACGAGAATGACTAGAGGAACCCCATCTTGCACATCGCTTTCACTCTCTGCCATCGTGAAATCGAACACAGGTGATAATGGAGTCGCGTTGCGTTCTGGAAGGCTCTGGAGAGAATCAGGTCGATGTCTGGAATGCATTCTCAATTCCATGTGCTTGTGACATGAACCTTCTGCACAGAATTCACATAGCCCTTCTTCTAGTTCGGTGGCGGTCTTTGGCCGCGTCCACTGAATCTTACTCAGCACCGATTGTGTCCCTGCAAGGCCATTGTTCTGATTGGTATTCACTAGACTGGTCAGCAGAGGACCAGAGTCATGGTCAGTGCTATTGGAGAAAGCAGAATTTTCACTCGGAAAATTCATGCTGACCGATTGGTGACTTTCAACTGAAGACAAACGAGTTTCTGACTCTTTCAGCAACGGTTCTTCGTCTGAAAACGAGCCACCCAAAGAAAACCTCGATTCAGGGTGATTTCGCTCACAGTTGTTTTCCGCATTAGTGCCAAAGTCTCTCACACCAGTGCATGGTAGTCCAGTATTCATCGTTTTTTGTCCTTCCGTGACCCCTTGACCTGACGTACCGACACCGAAGGCGTCCACAGCACACCATATCAGACGTTAACGCATTGTCCTACAGACCTACACCTATTGACCAACAGAATCAACATATAGATATGTAAATATTACTCAGTTACTCCAGTAAATTCTAATCTAATCCAGGTGAATTGGCATTTAGATGAGAGAACAGCACGTGTTCGAATAGAAGGCTTTCATTATGGCACTACCCAACATTTTACACTTAGTTCCTTGACAGAGCTCTCTTTGTCTCTTTCATTAAGTGCTTGAAACCATTGTATTCAGCTGTGGTCTTTCATCGTTAGCTCAGAAGTGCCTCTGGAGTTTCTTTAAAATGGTGCTATATAATGTGTTCGTAGCACACTTACAGTTAAAACTGGATTTTTGTTTTATTGTCTTAATTTAAGAGTCGCGTGGAAGTTCTTATGCCTTACTCTGATCAAGCGAGTATATAAACGTTTAGTCAATATTTGGGTAGCCTATTCTGTTCTGATTAAATAATAATGCCAAACATGTTCATCAATAGGCGTTCAGGCTTTGTGTTTAATCCATTCTTTTATAATGGCTGCTCTGAAACACTTAAATGATAATAATACTCACGCATTATCGCTGCTCATTAACTGCAACGCAGCTACGCAGTGATTCGCCCGAGAGAAACTGGGTTAACAAATCCGGCTTTGACTGGTCAAGCGCAAGGTTTCGCGAGCAAGTGCAATGCTCAACGATGACAATTCTTACACAACACAATCGCAAAGCAAATTATTTCAATTCAGTAAGCAGATTTTGGGCATCGGATTATAAGGATAGGAACTCTTCGTCCTTACGAATTATTTAAACATTAGGCCTGCTGCCAAAATACTGCATGTTACAATGCGATTTATAGCAACTCACATCACATTAGTTTCAGTAATAATTAGCCTTGGCATCGCATTATTCACGACCCACCCCTACCCCCACGCGTCTTTCTAGCGAAGTGTTTGACTCGAATTCAAACAGTAATTTTACGTAAAGCAGCTTTGAAAGCAACCGCTTAATAACAGAAAAATAATAACTACCAGACTAAAAGTAAACACGTTTCAGAAAATGTACTTTTCTCGGTGTTCTTCTTTAATTTAACCGCATATTCTGTCATCCCAAAATAGATTCCACGCGATGCGCCATTAACAGGTTATGTTTCATGTTCAGAACCTATCATACAAAAGTCATGACATAATTTTATTCGTATTGACTTCCAGCATCATATTCATACCGCACATGACCTCCGCGGTTAAGCACAAGCTGCACGTACAAAGTTCGCCGGATAAGATGGCATAGGCTACTCAGACTCTGCATATCCAAAAGCGCTTCACACGCCATTTGCACACATACATTTGTATAGTAATTTAACTAAGTGCGTTTTAGAAGGGTTCTTTGTTCGAATCCATTTCTCAGCCTATGCCTTATAAATTGGTCTTTGATTAAGAATATATAACAATGAATGAATGAATGAATTGGACCACGAACTTCATGCGATTGACCACAACACTTCTATTTGCACAGATTATATTAATTATGTATAAATTTAATAACAGATGACGTTGATGTAGAAATTTGTGGTGAAGATTAAGGAAGAAGGTCAGTAAAAGTAAAAGCATTGGTCAACTCAGGTAGAAAAAACCAATGATCTACGAGAAACTGTTGAATGTTACGAACGTGGAAGAAATGAGTAAAGTTGCTATACGTAGAGTGGCAGGAGATGCCGTTCCTGCAAAGTTAGTGAAAGTTGCGGTGAAGTTGTGTCGTGACGATGTGAAAGAAGAGATGTCTTCACTGAGGGTGAATGCTGAACCTATGTCACATTAATGTGTGCAAGTATTACAGAGATGCGAAGTAAAGAGCAATTCATGTTACATCTCGAAGCCAGTGCTGAATTGAAAGCTGTGCCACCAAGGATCTGGAGCTGTGTTCCACAAATATTAAACTGGTACCAAATCTTCATCTTTTTTAAAAACTATTGCGTTCTCAATTAACGGATGGATTAATTAATGACAATTCATGGAACTGATTTAAACTGGATTACATGCCGTCTTGCAACTGTTAATCTAAGACTATAATGTTCATAATCAAATCACTGTGCACTGTTTTTGTATGCTTATGAATACCTCTGTTTAATCACTTAGTTAAGCTTATCACTGTGTCTTTCAATCGAACGTCTATCTTCAACGTAATTAACTTACAAATTGGGTGTCCCTATTAGCGGGATTTCCATCCCTTTTGGGCCTTCCCTTTGTCAACGTTTTCTTGTAACATAATGTTGAACTGATGTATGTTATATCGTTGCAATAAAAATTGATTGATTGATTGATTGATTGATTGATTGATTGATTGATTGATTGATTGATTGATTGGAAAGTAATGCAGCCGGAACAGACTGCAGGCGAATGTTATGACGAGAGTGCAGAGTCTAGCTAAAGGAAATGGAGGAGGCTGGAAAGAAAGATGAAACTGAAAGCTCAACTGATGACGAAAATGAAAGTGATGATCAACAAAGTCTATGGAAAGATAGTGTAACATCAGAAATGACGAGAGATGGCTGCATGCAAGAATGGTGATTTAAATTAAACGGAAAGGGAGAATGAGTGCGATGTGGAGGTAGAAGAGTTGTTTAAGAAAGATGATGCAGAAGAAGGACAACAGAAACCGACTACAGAAGCAAAAAAATTTAAAGAACAACAGAGAAGTGGTAATTCGTTACAGGGGTGCTGGAAGTTATCCCAAGACAAAAGGATCAGACTTCTGTGTGATTAACTGTCTGTTATATTAACTTATATAGAAAATATCAGATGCATGATCATTTGGATCTGGTATATCAACAAGCATTGCCAAAGGAGAGACGAATTCAAGAGATGGAATTAGCACATGACTCGCTTATTGAAGGACTTTAGGAGAAAGGCGAATCGAGAAGGATAAAGTTGTCATTTTTATGGCCAAAGATGCAAAGAGACACAACTAAATTTTGTAAATTGTGTGAGAAAGGTCAAGAACATTTGATATATGTATTGCACAAAGAATGCGAAGAATATTCAAAACATCGTCTTATGGACTGTTTTAATACATTAAAGGTGTAGTTTATTGGTTTGATAATTGCATAAACTGAGGATGACATTTCATTGGAACTTTGTTACATAGCAAAATCGTATTTTCCTGTTATTGCTATTACAGTCAGTTCTCTGCCCCAAGGCATGTCCATTGGCTTCATGCCACTCGGGATGAGATGAGATGGTTTCCCGTTGCCTTCCTCACAGACAATTGTAGGTGAGTAACTTGTCCAAGGTCGGTCCAAGGCACAGAACATACTGCTACATCATCGCGTCTCACATTTTGCTAATATCGATTAAAGGCTACTTTATATGCGCTTGATGTTGTTAATCCCTTTAGTTTGTACTGCGATAGTGATGATTTCGCAGTTGGAGCAGTGTTGACGCAGATGAATGATAAGGGGATGGAACTCCCTATGTCATTTGAAGGGGGGGGTCATTTCCAAGCCCCTAAGTTGTGCTAGTGTGATTATATTGTGCACATACTTCAGCATTTTCTCTCACAATTCACTTTGAGGGTTTCTAATAAAGTAATGCTCTGCTTTATTGTGAGATTTGTGACCATGTGATTTATATACTAATAAATTTTGTGATGTCATCACTCTAATGAGTTTAAGGTTTCTGTTGCATTATTGAATTTTCTCAGTTTGCAAAATACAGATAAAATATTCAACTCCACATGGATCAAACTCATCATAGTCTGACCCCTGTCTTTTTTCTACAATTCTCATACTGGTCACTTGTTTAGTCAGAAGTTAACTGATAGCCAGAGAGATGGGCGCTATTGTTTGGGCTTTAAATAAGTTGGGACAGATTATTACTGGTTCAAAGTACTTTCTTATGACTAATTATTCGACGAGTTAATAATGTTGCGGACTGTTTATCTAGGTTGTGATACTGTACTTTAAATAAGCAGGACAAATTTACTGTACTTTAAATAAGCAGGACAGAGTTGAGCTTTGTATTTGATCTTTGTATTTGATGTAGGCCTACTATAATTTCGCAAATTTTAAATTTAGTTAAAACGAAAAGGAAGGAGGTCATGTAAACCTGCTATCGTAATGCATTACAACTAATTTAAGCTGAAGTTTATGTTGATTAGTTTTAATTAACATTCGTGTCTGGACGTTTGATTGACAGCAGCGTTGCGCGCGTTTGTATATAATGGGTGTGGGTGTCTAATGCGTCAGTGCTTGAGCTTGGATAAAATAAACCATAGCAGGAACAGACAACATGCACAACTAAGCACAACCAAAGATACAGCGCTTATGAAACTACTGTTAACAGTTTAGATTTAACAATTGTTAGCATGAAAGGATGTCACATCGAGTAATCAGCTCTTCTGCAGTTTGCTTCTTCCCGCGTTTGCCGTCTGAAACCCTATCAGAGCTGCATTATCAAGTGAGGTGAGAAATCCAGCACAGGCAGGTTGTGAATAAGTAAATAAGTAAATAAGTAAGTAGCCTTTCGTTGCATCTGATAAGCGCAAATGCATATGAATCTAGAAAGAATGATCGCTTGAAATATGACTTCCAGCTTCGAGTTATGTGTGTCATAGCAAAGACGATTAGCATCACTCTCGCTTTTCTTCGAAGCCGCCAGACCGCTGATCTTGCTTTACTGGGCAAAGTACCAAGGTGGTTTTCGGAATTAAGAAGAAGAGCAGTCCCTAGAGCTAGCCTGGGAGGCAGCTATGGATCTGAACTGTGAAGCATTAGCGATTTCAGTTTCTTAGCCTCAGAATATGAGGGTGGGTGACCAGCCCTCTCTCTCGCAGTCTCATTTTCCCGCCGTGTACGGTCAGTGTACTCGTTATAGCCGAGTTGGAGCAAAAATCTCGAACAAAGTTTCTGATCTAGCGGAGATTCGAACCCCTCTTTTTCGGGTCAGTCCAGCACTCTAGCCACTACGACACACTATGCCGGAATTAAACTGCCATTAAATTAGTTGATGACTTTTATATCGTCGGCTCAAGTTGAAAAGGTATCCCACGAGACCGTTGCACGTTCAGTGTTTTGTAACACTTTACCCAGTATCAACTATCAACCTCATCTTGCAGCTGCCAGCGCCGTCACGTCATACGGTCACTGCAGAAATACGTGAACATTTACGATATCCAGAATAATACGGTTAAATAGCTGAACTAACTTTCAAACGGACAGCGGTGGTCATCGTAGATTGTCAAACTCTACTTTAAGGCTAAGCGCGGGAACCCGCTTATTCACTAGCGCTGCTTCGTGAGGGTCGCGCAATTAATTAATGGAAGAGATAAACAGGGTCGACGCCAAACGATCGCTGTGGGAAAACGCATACCCCAATTGGCTATATTTTCACTCAAGGGCAGCTTGAGTGTAAGTATAGCACCATTGTCTTATCGTGCACTCGGACCCAATTAGCTCACAGGTATATTAGTGTATAAGCAACGAAGTTAAATAGTGTGCAATTCAATTTTCGATTCTGCAATGTCTCTCACTGGTCATGTAAAGAGTATTATTTTGTAAGTCATCATATATGTTCATTCGTGATATAGGGCCCACGAAGTATTAGTCGTTATGTGCCCATAGTGTCTGCAAGAATATCTCTGGAAAATGCATTGGCTTCTAGTTCCTAGATCACTGTAACTCGGTTCTTACTGGCATCAACAAGTCAAACATGCTGAAGCTGCGGAGAGTTCAGAACTCATTGGCTAGAACCATAACTAATACATCCAAATATGAACATAAAACCTCTGTGCTTAAATATTTGCATTGGCTTACTGTTCAGTAAAGAATTAGTTTCAAATTGGAGATCATAGTTTACAAAACTGTGAGCTCTAGATAGAAACAATACTTAAAATCAGTTGTTATTACCAAGACTTATCATTATACAACAAGGTCATCTATATATAATTATTTTTGTTTGGTTATACCTAAATCAAGAATAGTTCTTGGTGAACGATCTTTTTTGGCTGCTGGACCAACTCTTTGAAACTCTCTTCCCGAGTCTCAGCGCTCTGCTCAGTCGCTTGTGTCATTTCGTTCTCAACTTAAAACTTAATCTTTTAAATTGCTTATTCATCATAGGCTGCCTCTCTGTCTTACGGACTGATCTTCTAGATACTGACCTGATTACGGCTTGGATTTGGTGTGCCATCGGTTGATCCCTTGTGCCTAGGACACGGGCGCAATAGAAGTTACTAATTACAATCATAATTCAATCACATACAAGTTAAAACAATATAACATCTCGAATTTTAATTGCAAGATTCCATTACAGGCGAGGTTGTTCAGAAAACTGCAGAAAGTTCAAGTTTTAAAATTAATAGTCATTTCTGACAAGAGACAAAGATACATTTACAAAATAAGCTCAAATATATTATAATCTCTTGCATTCAAACGATGACCTCCATTCTTTGTATCGAGCAACGTCTAAAGACTAAACAATAGTAAAATACAATACATTCTGGGTTTTGCGGTTAAACCACGGTCATTTATATCAGAGTGGTTGTGGTTCATTTGGTAAACAGTATTCTCATTATTCTTATTAACTATTAACATTATTATTATTATATTTATTAATGTGCTATATTTAAAATTAACTGATTGTTGATGTTTTTATTGACTATATATTATTACATCTTGATTAGAAGCATTGTAAAACGCAGACTGTTCTCGTGGTAGAGTCTCAGAACCATTCATCGTTGAAGGCAGACCATTGTTATTGTCCAAATGACTAATCAGTGGTGTCGTTTCCGTTACACTGACATCCGGGTCAAAGGCCGAGTTGGGGTCAGAATCACTAGGTTTCGTTGTCTGGCATTTTCTTTCATATAAGATAAGTGCCAATAAGACAACCACCTAAAAGTCAATTAAAAATTCTTATTGCATTATACGATTCTATTGATTAGCATGCTGGACTGTCAATTTAGATGCTATGGGTCAAATCCCTACCAGGACAGAAACTAGAGATTTCTGTTCTACTAGTGCCCTCTAGCCAAACAGACATAAAATGAGTTCGCTGATTACACACTGTGGGTGGGATGACCGAGTAATTGTAATTGTAATAGAAAAGGCGTTTCCGGAACAGAGGAAGATAAAGACTGGGGAACTGAGTGGACGTAACTAATAAGCATGAGTGTGAGGGAGGGCCGGCCATTAACCGAGATATGACGAGACCAAGGAAGTGAAGTCGCTAGCACCCCATACCGATGGCTTCCTCTCTTAGGTTGGCTCAACCGATAGTTCTTCTGTGTATTGTTATCGGCGTACATAAGTGATTAAGACGCTCGATTGTCAACTCAGAGTTTGGTAGTTCAAATCCACCCCATGGAACAATTAGATGTTTAGGCCTTTAGGGTTTAAAACATTTCTGCTCTATCATCGTCCCCCAGCGAAATGAGCTATAAAACAAGTAATCTCACTATACATTGTCAGTGGGAGGATCCAGACGGCGAGGGGAAGGACTGGCCATCTACCTTCACAAGTAAAGGCTAAGAAAATGAAGGCATCAACACTTCATACCCACGGCTGCATCTTAAGGAACAGTTCTTTTCCTTCCACGTGTGCATGATCTGATTAGCTCAGATATGAATTACCTATTATAATAGATGCACGTTGATTTCTTAACATAATCAAATACGTAAGATTAGACTAGATGACACCTAGATCAGCACGAGTGATTTCACACCATAATTACATGCATGGGTGAATGTAAGATTGATTTAATTAGATCTGTAAGAGTTAATTTTATACCATGACGGCACAAGTTGAAGCCGTGTATGTCGTCATAAGCGGAAACCCAACTGTATCCATAAGCCAGCCACCAACTACTGGTCCAATGAAGCCTCTGGCAACAACACAAAGGCTTATCAGAACTAACAAGAAGATGAACAATCCATTTCAAGATTGCCATGAGAGGTAAGCCCTGATGCATGAACCTTTAGTGAATTCACTTTCTTATCCTCGGCATAGGTGGGCAGGTATCCAGTCCTCTCCATCACCCTCTGACCATCCAATAAACAATGTCTATAATCAGTGTCCTCATTTTACTGCCAAATTTGCTAGTGAGTGCAAATGGACTAGAAACGTATTTCTGCCCTGGCAGGGATTCGAACCCCCATCCCCTCAATTGACCCATGCCGACTACTAGACAATCTCACAACAAAACAAAACTGACATTTGGCAGAAATATAGAGCTAAACTCAATGACCATTCCACAGCTGTGGTCGGCCCATCCTCAAATGTCTGCAGAACTAAGATTAACCAATTCTCAAGCAATCATCAATCAATTAGTCAATCAATAAACCAATAATACACCCACTGAATCTCAAACCAATCAACTAATGACTCAAACAACTGGTCAGTGAATTATCAACCAACCCTTACAACTCAGAGCAGTGTAAACTATCACCCAGACAAGGATTACCAGCAGATCAATCCGCATATATTTTTAAGAAATTTTAAATAACATTTATAGAAGCATTTAATAAGTTTGTATTCAATAAGTTTCCTCTTGCAGACAAATTGAAAATTCACCCAAATGCAAAGCATCCTTCCCAGATTCCTGCGACAAGGCTGTAAACGATAAAATCGTTCTGATAACCAGCCTTCCTAAAGTTCAGAAAAATAGCAATATAAAATATCACATTATACAAATACCGTACCACAAAATATCATTAGCAATTACACTGGTATTATTATCATCATTACTTTTACTACAATTACTACTACTGTCTTCTGCTTGCTTTTGAAAGTTTACCAATCTGAGCAAAGGTGATATCTAATCTAATGACTTCTATAGCGCCGTTACTATAATGTGCAAGACTTCTGCATTCTGGTAGCAGACAATCGGAACAGATGTCGGCTACTGTCCTCATAAAAAATCTGCTACAAGTCCTGCGGCCTTCTACGAGGTCTGGCGACTGTTCCTTCTCTGTCGCTGGACCAACTGCATGGAACAGTCTTCGTGGCCGTGCGAAGAATGAACCATCTCTGGATACATTTAAATCACAGCTCAAGACCTCTCTTTTAAAAAAAACATATGACTGTCACTGACTTTCAGTGGTCATGTACAGGGCCCTTTTCTTTGGCCTCGGCTGTGCTACGGCACTGTACAAGTCGTCTTATTATTATTATTATTATTATTATTATTATTATTATTATTATTATTATTATTATTATTATTATTATTATTATTATTATTATTATTATTATTATTACTACTACTACTATTATTATTATTGTTATTGTTGTTGTTGTTATTTTTATTATTATTATTACGACACCATGCACCGTGAGCATGATATAAGTTACTAATTAATAATTAACAATAAGGTATATTAACTGATGACTCTGAATTTGAATGAATGAATACCAACTCGACTGCATTCAGGATCTTGTCATAGGTTGGAACGAGAGCGAGACTTAAGGAAGCGCCAAGAACGATCAACGCGAGGATGGTAAGCCACAATTCTCTAGAGATATTCAGAACACAAACTCTCTCATATGATTCAATCTAATTGCAGAATCTAATAAATGAACTAATTAAAGATTAGCTAATAAAGAAAGAAGCAAAGCAAACTTTTAATGGGATTTGCTCAAGAATCTTAAGAGGACAACTTTTGGTGGGACACGGTAGATGATAGGTTAGAGCGCTCGCCTGGTAACCGCCTGAGAGTTTGGGTTCGAGCTTATTTCCCTGAAACGGTTACTGATTAGGGGCCTTGATTCACAATTAGGAGCCTTAATTCACAATTGCCATTGATTGATGCTTGGTCATTCCTTAGACAGTGGCACTCTTAAAGAATTTCTACCATCTACCATAGTCCATCCGATAACTTCATAAAACATACTACATTTAGTTGCAGTCAATAACTGAGTTCGCATAACTTTCCATCCTAGCACCACGCTGTCTCTCTTGAGCTTGACCACTCCCGACTCTGGCCTGGCATCAAGACCAATGAAATAACCTGGCTCTAATAACTGGATGTGATACAGTGTTGAAAAACTGGTCTCTGCAATGCTTTCGCGTGAAACTGATAAACTTAGATAATTTACATTTACACGTAACTCTAAAGATATGTTACGCGAAAATGGTTACCCTACCCTTCCATATTGAAGATCGGAGATGGACCGAGAAGCAAGAGACCGACCCCAGTCAGACCAAACCCTAAGATCAACATTGGCGAACTGTCACTCTGAAACACACAAACAATAATATTCTGATATTACAAGTTCGAACGAGCATTCATAAAAATTTTTGTTTTAGGTTATATTTTGACATTAAAAGCTAGAGTGGACATCAGTGTAATTACATGACAGCAGAGTTGGACAAATTTAACCACCAACTGCACTAATATACAGTAGTGGAGTTGGCAACCAATCATAGGAAATGGTAGCCGATTGTTTCGAGCGCTCGCCTTGTAATACAAAGAATACGGTTTCGAGACGGATACTTTGTAGTAGGGGTCCACCGGAAACCGGCTCGGATACTCGGTTCGGCCGGAAATCCCGTTTCCGGAAGTATTCGCCTCGGCAAATATTGTAGACGCAAATAGTTGCCAAAAAAAATTTCTTTAAAAAATTTTTTTCTGTAAAAAGTTATTCAATAAACTTACGTATATAAAATTATAAATGTTGAACCTTAAAACAATTACACAGAAAACTTCACAACTGCACAGAAATGACTACAATTCAAATTGTATTAGTCACTTATTACAAGTACACAAATTTATGTCGATAATTTCTTATTACATGAAAATGTGAAGCTTCGCATATGGAACAAATGGTACCCGGTTCGTTACCGGTTCGTTACCGGTTCCGGAAATAATACATCCAAATAGTCGGATTCGGTTTCCGTCGGAAAATGTTTTACCGGTGAACCCCTACTTTGTAGGGACCTTGAGTAAGTCCATCATTCACAATTTCTCAGTGCCATTGATTGATGCTTGTTCATTAGATATTGGCGCATATTAAATGCATAATAATGATAATAATAATAATAATAATAATTATAATTCAGCACAACAACAGCCAATACCACCATTAACATCACTAAGAGACTCACAAGACTCACCAAACGGTCTGCAAGAGCTCCCGAGATGGGTGAGAACATGGTATAGACACATGACATCAGCAGAAAGACTAGACCTATCGCTGATGAACTCAGCGTAAACTAGACAACAGAAAAATCAACATCAGATTACCAGAAAGCAAGCTGTAGTTCCACAACGGTCATGAAAAATCCCCAAATGGTCAGCATGACTACAGAAATCATGAAAATGGAGAAACATCTGACAGGGCAAGAGTGACCAACAACAACTATTAAGTCACAAAGTAAAATACACAACCCAGCTACTCGGAGCTGTTTGCTTTTTAGTGTTCGCTTCTGAGGCGTTCCTAAAATGTGCTTTATAAAAGTCCAGTGATGCATTGCCAGGTGAGCAACTTTTCTTAGGCTCCGCCAGGTCTGCCTAATAAATGAATAAAACTATTCTCATGTAAAAATAAGCAATGAGCAAAGAAGAAGAACCCCTCGTTAAGCTTACGAAGGGAGGGGAAGTCACGGGTATAAAGTTTGTGACTTTTTAACGTCTCCGACTCTCCGCCTTGACACATTAGGTTGGGTGGCCAGTCTCCAAAGACAGTGTATTTGTAATTGAACATTTACATATATTGCCACTCAAAGTGCAAAACAAATCCGAGGAGCTCTCTGCTCTAGCCTATATGAGGCTTTAATATCCTTAACAACAGAACATTTTTAGTTTGTAATCACTGCTCAAAACATAGCTATGTACCGGGACTGCTCTTCTTCCTCGGCTTGGCCTCCCCGGACTCTGACCTGGCACCTGGTCGGACAAGGCGGCCATGGCTATTGCGGCCTTGATTTGTTATAGCGCCGGTGTTTAAGCTGGTCTCCCTGACGTGGCTTTTGTGTGGCTCTGAGAAATTTCGGATAAAAGTCTTGACATTTTCTGACTTGGAAGAGCATTGAATCCATGACCTCCAAAATCAAAGCTTAAGCGTGCGGAGTACTAGACAGCCATATACTTAAAATCATATTTGTTCACAGGCTTCTGCTGTCACATTGGAGGAACCTCTGAGGAGTCTTAATGAAGAGGCTCGGAATAAATGAGTGCTTACTATATCATGCAGACGTAAAGTAAAAAGAAACCTGAACCGACTTCGTGATTTAGTTGAACAGACAGAGTCGGCTCCAACATCGAAAAGATCAGCGAAGCTGTGATCACAGCAAGGCCGACAATAAAGATCGCTGGAATGCGTAAGATCTGGCAGAGCGAAGCGGATTGGGAGCGCGAAGGGGAAACTACAGAGAAGGGTTCAACAGTGTATTAAACAACATAATAACCGATGTACGTCTGTCTGTCTGTCCCGTAACAAACACTATTGTGACGTCACTATACTGCCGCCTTGGCGACGGCTGTCTTGACGACGGCTATAGGCCTATGACGTCATAATATAACGGGGAAGTAAGCTTAATTGTTATCACTGCAATAATTGTTTTATATACCGTGATTTTCACGGGTTACAGCTAGTCAATACGCAAAACTCAAGAATGTGATTATTTAATGATGAATGTATGAATAATATATACAGGGTGGGCCAGCATAAATGAACCGACTTTGCATGCATATAACTCCAATTTTTGTGTTATTTATACTTAATACGACAAATTAAAGATATTTCAGTCTAGTATAATTAAGATTCAAACACATCTTTTATTGTGGCTTTAGCCTACATGATATAGATCGTGACATAACAAACATAATCGTTTTGCAGTAACTAGCTAAGCAATCAATCAATCAATCAATCAAGAATTTTATTGTAACCAAGCCAAATTACAAATCAATTACAAGAAAAGTAGGTAGGCCCCTAATTTTTGGCGACAAATGGTAACCCAAAAGGGCTATATGCCCACTAAGTAGCAGGGCATATTTTAACTATAACTAGTGGGACAAATGTCCCAGTAGTGTTAGGATTTGTCCCAGTAGTTAGGCTGATTTGTCCCAGGCAATGTATGGTTAAAGTATAAGTAGTGGGACAAAATGTTGGAAGAGTTTTAAGATTTGCCCCAGTAGTAAATTCCCAAAAAGGTCATGAACTTTTTCGGGAGATGAATTCCTAAGAAAAGGTCATCAACTGTTTTTGGGAGGTGACTTTTTCGGGAGATGACTTCCTAAAAAAAAGTCATCAACTTTTAATGGAGGTGAATTCGTAAGAAAAAAGTCATGAACTGTTTTCGGGAGATGACTTTATTGGGAGATGACTTCATAAAAAAAGGTCAACAACTTTTTCGGGGAGATGAATTCCCAGAAAAAAGTCATAAAAGTTTTTCAGGGACGAGTTCCAAAATTTTGTCCCAGTAGTCTAAATTCCTTAAAATATGCACTGCTAAGTAGGGTTACCCACGTAATAAAAAAATTCATGACAATTTTAACAGTTACTGCACACAAAAAATGAAACCATATAGCCAGAAATTTGTACTGCACAGCAAAATTAATTATTAATTAGGAGATAGTCTGTTGCTTGTACCCCGGTCATCGTCTTGACTCCAAATTAACTCGGACACAAGAGCAATGTTAGCGGGTGTGCGCGCCGTGCGTCCCGATTCGCGTGGTTTACGACGCGAAGTTCCTGTTTCATCAATTTTCCGTATCAGACGATTCAGCGTATTTTTATTCCATCCTCTGTTAGGAAACTCTTTAATCATTTGAAACGCATTGAATCCCTTATCACTTCGCAAAAGTCGGATCAAAACTCAATCATCGTCTGTCAACGGCGCCATATATTGCATCATCAATGACAACAA
The DNA here is from genome assembly GCA_963556255.1 of Allolobophora icterica. Classification (NCBI taxonomy): domain Eukaryota; kingdom Metazoa; phylum Annelida; class Clitellata; order Crassiclitellata; family Lumbricidae; genus Allolobophora; species Allolobophora icterica. The sequence continues at coordinate 80,965,715 of OY744603.1, read as the reverse complement.
AATATGGTAGCTTTGGCTATTCCAAACATTTCCTTAAAATTTAAACTAGTACCAGTTCGACTTTTTCAAAGCTAATGCTAGAGTGAAATATCTTTAATTTGACGCATTGAGCAGGGGCGTCTACACCATAGAAAGCTTGGAGCAAATGCTCCATCCAAGATATAGGGGAGGGAGAGATCTGTCAGTTTGTGTGCCACCATTTTAGGGGGGAACGAAGGAGAGGGGAAGAAGAGGAGAGAAGAGGCAGTTGCTCCAATGACTTAGGGGGATAGACGCCCCTGACATTAAGTATAAATAACTAACAAAATTGGCGAAGTTATATGCATGCAAAGTCGGTTCATTTATGCTGGCCCACTCTGTAGAATGAATAGTGCATACAAATGTAATGAATAAAATATAGATATATTAAAACGAATAACGCATAAATAAGAATAATGTATAAATATCTAATTAATAATTAATAAATGTTTAATGAAATTATTAAAAAATATTGAATGAATAATTTATGAATATTTAATGAATAATGTATTAATATTTAATAAACTTGTTTCTGCTTCTTTTTGGTAACAAATTAAACAACTTCTAATTTGTAATGATTGTAAACCTTCTAGTATAAATCTTCTGCGTTTATTTGTAGGTCATTTTTTTTATATTTTCATGTATTTAATAAGTACCATTATCTAACGACCAAGCATCAAGCGACTGCACTGAGCAAATGAAGGACTTGCTCGATGTTCCTGCAGGACTCAAACCCATAATCTTCGCGGTATAAGCCGAGTGCTGTAGCCAATCGGCAGCGTGTTCCAATGCTTCTAAGACCGGCATTCATTTGTACTTTTGTTGCCTTTATGCTGGTTCACTAGCTGTACTCACTAATTTCATTTAAATCAATATCATTTAAGTGTTTCTATTTTCCCGCTAATTGCACCGCTAAAATTGGCTTCACATCTTTCCAATATCTTCACCAGCATACCCGCGCCAAAACAAGGCCAGACTTTAACTTGCATACAGAAAACGATTAAGCTGCTATATACTTATTAGTGAATTTCAGAATGGAAGAGTTTCAAAAGAGAATTCCAAGCTTATTTTCAGAAGTTATTGTTGTTGAAAACTGAAGATCACACGAATAAAATGAGCAAGATTTAGACAAGCTTATCAGCGAATTTCTTTAACTGTTGTCACTTACAATCGTCTGTAGGGAGGCAATATAGCTGAACAGGAACAGTCAGGAGCATTATGCCACCGAGAACGGCAAACGACAACATGAAGCCACCGACCTTTAAAGAAATTCACGTACCCGATCATAAAAGACGCTAAAAACACATTTCGTAATCGTATTCACCAAATTCCTAAAGCGCTACTCTAGACCTAAGTGCAATGCAACAGCTTATGCAACACCGCTCCATCCTATTAGAGAGGCTGTCGAGATATCACTGTGTATTGGTGGTCCGAGTCCGGTTACCAGAAAGGCAGAGCAATTCAAACTTACTAAACACTGTTCCAGCGGCATAATTTCGAACTTCCAGTCTTCCCACAGATTGCTCAAATGGACCCTCCTCATCCTTTTTCAGACTATAAACAGGACCTCTCTTCTTCAGATCTGAAACCCCTGCTACACGCCCTGCAAGTCCAAAGTTGCTCCACTGCTCAGCTTGGGTTTAATTTGGTATTCTTAAAATTCTGGTCATACCGTATTTCACCGCAAGAGAAAATGATTTAAGCCATGTTCAAGGAAAAATACTGTCAGAGTTGTCATGCCCTTGCGAGTGACTCGAGTACGGTGGCGGTAACAGTTTTTTGGAAGGAGTCCCATGGAAACAGTTCTTGGCCCCAAACTTTCTCATAACAGATTGCTCCCTCCATCCCGCAATCAGTCCGGTTGATAACTGGATTAAATTAAAGTTGTCAGTCTAAGCCTGAGGCACAAGGCACAACCAACGGTCACTGCCAAGATAAAATGACAGCAAATTCAAATCTTCAAAACAGTCAAGTCAAATTCAAGTGTACAAGGAAAACTGCCAGACAGTGTAGAAATGCTGTCTGGAAAGACGGAAAAGGACCAACCTGGTAGAGAAGACCACCAAGCGCTGGTCCAATCATCATTCCCATCCCAACTGCCGTCTCCAGAAGGCCAAAGACCGTTGACACATTGTCTGGGAAGCAGGTGGCCATGACAGCAAAGGTGGCCGTACTAGCAGCCGTACAACCAACTGCTAGAGCCGCTCGTAGGACGAAACAAAGCGTGATAAAGACCGTGTTCTGTTGCGGCTCAATATATTCCAAAAGCCTAGTAACACACAAAAGTTTCTCATTAATCACAGTAATTGAAATCACAGATTTATATAGCGCCTCTTCAACAGAGATTCGACATAGGCGCTCCCGCCCTAACGATGGAAATCCAGGATCAAATAAAATGATTCTATTGTCATCTTTAGGTATCTCGGAAGACTGAAAAGAAGATACCAGCTGAACCATTTCCTCAAGCCAACTCTGAGATGCAGTCACGAACAAAAGTGCTGGCTACTTCTGTTTTATTGGTTTTTGGTACACGAGGGCAGTGGTCAGTCCAGTTCTCCAACTGGTCTTCTTATAACTGTGTACGGTCAGCATACTAGTCTTATAAGTTTTTGTTTTTACTTACGCTCCTTTCTGTCATCACCTACTACTCGTATTCATATTCGGACGAATAGTAAAAAATGATATTCGGTATAGCTTTAAAGGACATACTAATCCAATATAATGAATTGTATATATTTTAATTGCCGTTATCATACTATTCGATGGTCGCTTGAAATGAAACCGTATTCAGAATCTGTAATATGCTAGAACAGGTCATCCAGACTTTCGAAGGTAACAAGTCAAAGAATATCCTAACGTGTCAATTAGAAAGCATCATCAAAGATCTGTACATAACAAGTGAGAAGTGGAAGTATATAATAACTTCTAGAGCGCCGTTATCATCATAATGCACAAAGCATTAATTGATGGTTGTAATTGTAATTGAGCATTCAGAGGTGTTCCCGACCCAAGTCAGTGCTATCACTGACAGATAAAATGGACTCCAGGCAAACCAAAACAGAGGAAAGAAAGGCGGAGGAGCTCAAGCTGCAATTCCTTCCAATGAAACCATAGCAACAATTCGCATGTTCACAAATAACTACAAACACCAACCAGAAAAAGCGACGTGCTTTGCTGTGAATTGGAATAGTTTAAATCTGCTGAAACAACACTGCACAGATTTCATAACTCACCCGAAGAGAATGGTGCAACCGCCCGCGAAGAACAGACCGGAAGTAATAAGGAAACGTGAACCCAAAACCAGCAGCTGCAACAAGCAACAGCAACCCACAATCAAACCTCAAGAAAACAGCCCGCAAAGCACCTGCCACTCGACTTCTATAGCGCCATCATCATATGTAAGTGTGGTATGTATGCATGTATTAAGATGTTTAATATAATAAAAAATAATGCACCGGGAATCATCATCAAGCGATGGTCTTGCCTGTTCTACATTTATTTCTATGACAAGTCACAACTGTTTAGGTCCCACAGACAACCATGTTCAGAGCGCTTCTCAGAGGTCCTTCAAAGTTGCTACACAAAAGCTCAGATACATACATAATTATATGCACACAAATTGCTGGTACATATTTTCTCATTTACTAAGCATCTTCTGCAAGAGGTACTGTAAGCAACATGCGTTTAAGTACCTTGATTTCTCTAAGACCTTGATTTCTGCATCGGCCTCGCATGCAATCTGAATAGTGTTTTACGACTGACAAGTTCCGTTTTGTTGTCGTTATTAGTAGTTTTGCGACAGCATTCACACACAATCTAATCTAATCTATTGACTTCTCTGGACCCAATATCATAAATCCCAAGGCACCAATCGATGGTTGTTTCAAGTGAAAATTGTAATATGAAATCCACTGGAGTAGTGACATTGATTTCTGATATATGAGAGAGAAACCGTTAGTAAGGCCACCTTAGGGTAAGCAAACTGAAAGAGACGAGCCGATCCATTGCAGCCTAGTAGTTACAAAGCTCGAGGCTGTCAACCAGAGGTCATGGACAGTACCATATTTCAGGATTTCTCTTTCGATACCTGATAAACTCAACTCCCTTCTCTGTAGGTATTTCCAATAAATGGATATTTAATTCACTTACTAATTTTCCAAAGATAGGAGAAGACACAAATCGAAGAAGTGCAAAAGTCCCAAATATCCACCCAGTCATAGTGATGCTGACGCCCTTGCTCTCCGCCTGTCACAAAAACCAGAGTCAGAACTCTCAGCAATATAAATACAATGATAAACTTGAATTGGAAGTCCAACCATAACCTATCATCCGAACTTAAACAACAAACACGCGGCTACTTTATTTATGAACTGATTGAACACTACGTAGTAACTGAATTAACATCATAAATCAAATTAAACCTTGCATACGGAACTCGATCGGAACATAAATTAGAAGAACTAGAGGAACAAAATGTGAGAGAAGAAGAATTTGTGAAGAATATAGTATACGAAGTTAACTTTTTAACAGTGATGATAAAGTTGTATATTAGAGAAATAAGTCTAAGCCAATACCAGATTTTAATATTATTTTCAGCCTCAAATCCTCACTTCATACACAAAGTTAAATTCTCAGAATTTATTAGGATTTAAAAGGGGCAATATAACTATCCCCCAGCAGGTCAAAAGTTCCAATCAAATTAGCCAACTTACGACATATTTCAGTAAAATCAACCGGCCTTTGACTAGATTGCGTTATCAAGTGAATGACCGAATGAATGACTGAATGATTGATTTAATGATTGATTATGACTTACTCAATAATTCATTTAATGATTCATTGAATGACAGCTTGAATGTTTTCACATTGTTCATCCAACTTATTTGTTTCGGCTTGATTCACTGATTGACATTTGTAATTGTAATCCGACACCTAAAAATTGCCACTTAAACAATAAACTCATCAGTGGCACTTTCGACGCAACGTTTGATTGCTTGGTTAACATATTCAAAATAGTGGCCAGCAGAAATGAATATAAACCAATTAAAATACTTCAGAAATGAATTGCGTGAAAACCACAGAATGAACTGCAAAAATGAATATAAGTGACCGTAAAACATCCAACCTCTGCTGGAAAGAAAGGAGCCATGATCGAGCGACACATATGTATCATAAAGCAGATCAAGACTAAGCAAAGAATAATCAACTTTTCCCGATTTGAAATGTTACAAAACCAAAACGTAGAAATGGCTGCAGAGGCCGGCGCCTCTACGAGAATGACGAGAGGAACCCCATCATGCACATCGCTTTCACTCTCTGCCATCGTGAAATCGAGCAAATGTGATATTGGAGTCATGTTGCGTTCTACAAGGTTCTGGAGAGAATCAGATCGATGTCCGGAATGCATTCCAAATTCCAGGTGCTGGTTACATGATCCTTCTGCATAGCATTCGCATAGCCCTTCTTCTAGTTCGGTGGCGGTCTTTGGCCGCGTCCTTCGAATCTCTTCCAGCAGCAATTGGTTCCCTGCAAGGTCAATGCTCTGATCGGTTTCCATATTCACTGGACTGGTCAGCAGAGGACCAGAGTCATGGTCAGTGCTGTTGAAGGAAACACAGTTTTCAGTCGGAAAATTCATGCTGAACGATTTTTGACGTTCAAATGAAGACAAAAAAGGTTCTGATGAGCCATCGAAAGAGAAACTCGATTCAGGGTTATTTCGCTCAGAGTTGATTTCCGTATTAGTGCCAAAGTCTTTCACACCAGTGGATGCATGGCATTCCAGTTTCTATCGTTTTTAGTCCTTCCGTGACCCCTTGATCTGACGAACCGGCACCGAAGACGTCCACAGCGCACCTTATCAGACGTTAACGCATTGGCCTACACCTAATGACCAACATAACCAACTTACAGATTATATAGATATGACTCAGCTACTTTAATCTAATGTAATCTAGGCGAATTGGCATTTAGATGAGTGGACAGGAGGTTTTCATTATGTCACTACCCAACATCTTACACCTAGTTCCTTGATGCTCTTTGTTTCTTTTCCGTCAGTGCTGAATACAGTGGTTTTTGATGAAAACCATTGTATTCAGCCGTGATCTTGCATCGTTAGATCAGAAGTGCCTCTGAAGTTTCTTGGAAATGGTGCTATATAAATTGTCATAACACAATTACATTTATATTTTTGTAAATTTAATTCAGCCAAAGAAACAAAGAAAACTTCCCAAAATAACTAATTTTTCTTTAAAACTGAATTTTTTATTTTATTGTCTTAATTTAAAAGTCTCATGGAAGTTCTTATGCCTAACACTGAACAAGCGAGTATATAAACGTTAAGTCAATATTTGGTTATTCTGTTTTGATTTAAATAATGGTAGGCAACTAAGCATGTATATCTATATAGGCCTTATGTTTCATATATTCTTTTATAATGGTTGCTTTGAAACACTTAAATGATAATAATAGGCCACTGCCTATACTTACTGGTACGCATTATCGCTGCTCATTAACTGCTATGGAGTGGTTCGCCCAAAAGAAACTGGGTTAACAAATCCGGCTTTGACTGGTCAAGCGCAAGATTTCGCGTGCTAATGCAATGCCCAACGATGACAATTCTTATAACACAATACAATCGCAAGGCAAATTATTTCAATTCAGGAAGCAGATTTTGGGCATCGGATTATAGGGATAGGAACTCCTCGTCTTTACGAATTATTTTAAATTAGGCCTGCTGCCAAAATACTGCATGATACAATGCGATTTATAGCAACTCACATCACATTTGTTTCAGTAATAATTAGCCGTGGCATCGCGTTATTCACGACCCACCCTCCCCACGCGTCTCGCTAGCGAAGTGTTTGACTCGAATTAAAACAGTAATTTTACAGTACGTAAAACTCCTTTGAAAGCAACCGCTTAATAACAGAAAAATGATAAATACCAAACTAAAAAGTAAACACGTTTAAGAAAATGTACTTTTCTCGTTGTTTATCTTTAATTTAACCGCATGTTCTGTCATCATCATGTACCAATATAATATGAATTATGAATACATAAGCCTATTTGCACGCGATGCGTCATTAACAGTTTATGTTTCATGTTCAGGACCTATCATACAAAGGTCATGACTTTGTGTCAAGATTTAGGCCTGCGTAATTTTATTCGTATTGACTTCCAGCATCATATTCATATTGCATCTGACCTCCGCCTTTAAACACAAGCTGCATGTACAAAGTTCGCAGGCTAAGATGGCATAGGCTACTCAGAAACTGCATATCCAAAAGCGTTTCACACGCCATTTGCACACATATATATATTTGACCTTGCCACTTACCCTTATTGTAATTTAACTAAGTGCATTTAAGAAGGGTTCCTTGTTCGAATCCATTTCTCAGCGTCTGACCTATAAAAAAATCTTTATTTAGGAATATATAACAATGAATGAATGAATGAGTCGGACCACGAACTTCATTCATTTGTCCACCACATTGCTATTTGCACAGATTATATTAATTATGTATAAATTTATTAACAGATAATGTTCATATAGAAACTTGTGGTGGAGATAAAGGAAGAAGGCCAGTAAAAGTAAAAGCATTGGTCAACTCAGGTAGAAAATACCAATGATCCACGAGAAACTGTTGGACAGTCTTGTTGTCAAGACCTTAAACCTTAAGAGTTAAGACCAAGACCAAGACTTTAAACCTCAAGACCAAGACCAAGACCAAGACTTTGAACCTCGAGACCAAGACCAAGACTTTGAACCTCGAGACCAAGACCAAGACGTTGAACCTCAAGACCAAGACCGAGACCAAGACCTAAAACTCGCATTCAGGCCAAGACTTCTTTTCTGACAAAAAAATTGTAAAGTCAGACTACTCGCTATTTTAATGAAAACGTGAGTCTTTTATTTTATTCAGGCAAATTAACTTTAAATTCAGACCGCAGAGAATTCTGAATTCGTATTTACAAAAGTTCTTCATGCAAAATGTTATTCAAAAGGCCTTTTGTATTTTATAAAAGCACTTCGCTCAGAATATTCTGACCAAGACGTGCGATGTGGGGCCTTATAAAAATTCCGCCATGTAAAAAAGTACGTTCTACAGGTGCTGAAGTCGCTGGCACACACAGTAGCTTTTCTAGCACTGAATGTAAATGTACACATCGTGAGCCTTTTTTAAATCCTCCTGCATCCGTCCGTAGGTATTTGTCGTAAGCTATGATGCAAACAGGCTTGATAAATTTTTAAATTCTTGAGTTATGATAAATGACTGTTCATATTGACAGCCGGTCTTGGTCTTGGTCTTGAAAAAACAAGACAAAGACTTTGAACCTCAAGACCAAGACCAAGACTTTGAACCTCAAGACCAAGACCAAGACCAAGACTTTTGGTCTGAAGACCAAGACCAAGACCAAGACTTTTAAAAACGAACTCGAGTGCACTCGAGACCAAGACCTTGGTCTTGGTCTCGAGTGCACTCGATATGTCATAATTATGTCTTCACGGAGATATGTCTTCACGGAGGTTGAATGCTGAACCGTATGACACATTGATGTGTGCAAGTATTACAGAGAGGGAGAGTAAAGAACAATTCATATTACATCTAGAAGCCAGTGCTGAATTGAAAGCTGTGGAAAGTAATGACACAGCAACTGCAGGCGAATGTTATGACGAGAGTGCAGAGGCAGCGGAAGGAAATGGAGGAGGCTGAAAAGAAAGATGAAACTTAAAGCTCAATTGATAATGAAAATGAAAGTGATGATCAACAAAGTATATGGCAAGTATATGGCAATTGGTAACATCGGAATTGATTAAACAAGAGATAGCTGCATGCAAGAATAGTGAATAAAGCGGAAAGCGATAACGAGTGCGATGTGGCGGTATGGTTGTTGTTTAAGAAAAAGATAATATAAAAGAAGGACAACAGAGGCAGACTACAGATGCAAAGAATATAAAGAACAACAGAGAAGTGATGAATCGTTACCACGGTGCTGGAAATTATCCCAAGACAAAGGATCGGACATCTGTGTGATTTTTGGTCTGTTGCATAAATATCAGATGCTTGATCAATTGGATCTGCAATTTCAACTAGCATTGCCAAAGAAGAGACGAATTCAAGTGATGGAATTAGCACATGAATCGCTTATTGAAGGACTTTTGGAGAAAGGCGAATCGAGAAAGGATAAAGTTTTAATACATTAAAGGCGCAGTTTATTGGTTTGAATATTGCATACACTGAGGATGACATTTCATTGGAACTTTGTGACATAGCAAAAATTGTATTTTCATATTATTGCTATGATAATGAGTTCGCTGCCCGAAGGCAGGTCCATTGACTTTATGCCACCCGGGATGAGAAGGTTTCCCGTTGCCTTCCTCACAGACAATTGTAGGTGAGCAACTTGTCGAAGGTCGCTATACGCAGTGGCTTGAGGTAGATTCGAACCTGCGAGCCTCCGGTTACAAGGCACAGAACATACCGCTACACCATCGCGTCCCACATTATTGCTAATTTCGGTTGTAGGTTACTTCATATGTGCTTGATGTTAGTAAACCCTCTTTAGTTTGTATTGCGATAGTGATGATTTTGCAGTTGGAGCAGTGTTGACGCAGATGGATGATAAGGGGGTGGAACTCCCTGTGTCATTTGCACGATCAGAATTGTCGAGGGTTGGGTATTCAACTCCCTAGTCTTTTTTGAGACCCCACAGTTGCGTCTTCATTGAACACACAGGAGGGGTCATTTTCAACCCCTTCAGTTGTGCTAGTGTGATTATATTGTGCAAATACTTTAGTATTTTTCTTCTACAATTCACTTTGTGGGGTGCTAATAACGTAGTGCCCTGCTTTATTGTGAGATTTGTGACCATGCGTTATTGTGGGGCGTGGTAGCTCAGTGGTAAGTTCGGCGCCTTGTGACCGGAGGGTTGCAGGTTCGAATCCCACTCTAGCCGCTGCGTACGGACCTTGGGCAAGTCTTTCACTCGCAATTGCTCGTGGCGCTTCGGCGTGAAAATTCCGGCACAGTATCAAGTGCTGTAGTCGGGAGCGCCTCTGAGTAGTAGTTAACTTCGAGAGGCGCTATAGAAATATCCGGAATAAATAAATAAATAGTATACAATGACTTGTATACTAATAAATTTTGCGTTGTCATCACTTTAAGGAGTTTGGTGTTTCTATTGCGTTATTGAATTTTTTAGTTTGCAAAATACGGATCCACATGGATCAAATTCAACTAAGTCTAACCACCCTTTTTTCTACAATTCTCACACTGGTCATTTGTTTAGTCAGAAGTTAACTGATAGCCAGAGGAGATGGGCGACTGTTGAGAAGGAATTAAACGTTATTGTTTGGGCTTCAACTAAGTCAAAGGAGATTATTACTGGTTCAAAGTACTCTCTTATGGCTAATTATTCGACGATTTAATATTGTTGCAGACTATTTATCTAGGTTGTCATAATACTATACTTTAAATAAGCAGGACAAATTATTTAGTTGATCTTTGTATTTGATCTTTGTATTTTATGTACTATGATTTCACAGATTTTAAATTTAATTTGCTCAATCCACGAAAAAGAAGGAGGTAATGTCAACGTGCTTTCGTAAAGCATTAAAACTGATTTAAGCTGAAGTTTATGATGATCAGTTTAATTAGCATTCGTGCTTGGACGTTTGATTGACAGCAGTGTCGCGCGTTTGTGCATTATATTGGTATAGGCTTATATATAAAAAATATATATATAACTTATAAAGCGTCAATGCTTGAGCTTGGCTGAAATAAACTATAGCTGGAACAGACAACATGAACAACTAAACATAAACAAAGAGGCAGCGATTTATGAAACTACTTTTAAACAGTTTAGATATAACAATTGTTAGCGTAAAGGATGTCACATCAAGCAATCAGCTCTTCTGCAGTTTGCTTCTTCCCGCATATTTGCCATCTGCAAGCCTCCCAGAGCTGCATTATTAAGTGAGGTGAGAAATCCTGCACATGCAGGTTGTGCATAAGTAAGCAAATAAGTAGCCTTTCGTTCCATCTGACAAGCGCAAATGCATATGATTCTAGAAAGAATGATCACTTGAAAAATGACGTCCAGCTTCGAGATAATAATGTGTGTCATAATAAAGACGGTTAGCATCACCTCCTCTTTTTTCCAGGCCTGGGACTGGCACTACCGAAGTACCGGCAATAGCGTTGTAAACTGGCGTCGATAGATTAGAAAGCGGTTTAAGGTGTCTAAACAGTACCCAACATTAGGTTCAAGTACAACAATTCGGCGTTTAACGAAGCCGCCAGACCGTTGACCTTGCTTTACTAAGTAAAGTACCAAGGTGGTTTTCAGAATTAAGAAGAAGAGCAGTCCCTAGAGCTAGGCCGAAAGGGGCAGCTATGGATCTGAACTATGAAGCATCAGCGATTTCAGTTTCTTAGCCTCAGCATATGAGGGCTGGTGGCCAGTCCTCTCCCTCGCAGTCTCATTTTCACGCCGTGTACAGTCAGTGTACTCATTATACCCGAGTTAGTTAGGAGGCGCAGATGGAGCAAAAATCTGGAAGAACCAGTCTTGTTGTCCTCGAGACCAAGGTCTTGGTCTCGAGTGCACTCGAGTTCGTTTTTAAAAGTCTTGGTCTTGGTCTTGAGGTTCAAGGTCTTGGTCTTGGTCTTGGTCTTGAGGTTCAAGGTCTTGGTCTTGGTCTTGAGGTTCAAAGTCTTGGTCTTGGTCTCGCAAGAGCAAGACCAAGACCGGCTGTCAATATGAACAGTCATTTAACAGAACTCAAGAATTCTGTATCAAGCCTGCTTGCATCATACGACCAATATCTATTTCAATTCAATTCAATTCAATTCAACTTTATTGATCCGAATTCAATACAAAAGTACAGTAGGCACCAATCGGAATGTAAAAACATTCGGGATACAATAGGAAAAGCCCAAAAGGGACATAGGTCCCGCTTAATTAGGGCTGCCTATTTGTTACATAGTAATAAGATGGCACCAAAAAAGAAAAAGAAAAATGACGGGGACAAAAACCAGTTCCTGAAAATACTGTCCTTGAGGTATAGTATGAATGAAAAGTAAAGGACTAGTTGAAAATACAAGAAAATGCAAACAAGCAAAACAAAAACAAACAAAAAATCGAAAAGAAAATGCATCAGATGATCAGCATGGCTCAGCCGAGCACCTATTACTGTAAACAGGATTACAGAAAAGAACTTGGTAAAATAAACACGCACAAAATAAGCACATCCCAATCAAGAGAATTAAATGTATGCTTACTTAACTAGTCAAGTCCATGTCAACAAAAATGAACTTACAAAAATTAGTTATATCAATGTGCGCACAATTAATTGCCAACTGTATCAAGCGCAATCATTTTAAACATAGAAACTGTCGTAGCATTTTTTTAAATAGTGATAAACATGGCACCAAACGGATGTCCAGAGGAAGTGAATTCCATATTGATGGGCCAGTAAGCTTAATTGCAAATGATCTTGTGTTTGTCCTAGCAAAGGCGCTGTAGAAGCCAGCTTGGGATCTGGTATAATGAGGATGACGACCAATATGCTTCTTAAAATAGTTAACAAAGACTGATGGTAAAAGGTTACGTTCATATCTAAACATAAAAATAGATTAGAAATTTGTTTATAGAGTCAAATTTTAATGGATGGATGCAAGTCTTGTTGGTCAGGAAAACCGATTGGCAGCAGCAACAGTTATTCTGTATCAGACGGTATGATAAACCATGGGATGATGGGAAGATTTCAAAAGTACTCATTATCTGTACATTTACATCCAGTGCTTGAAAAGCTTGTGTGTGTGTCAGCGACTTCAGCACATGTAGAACATATTTTTTCACATGGCGGAATTTTTATGAAGTCCACCAGGCACGTCTTGGTCAGAAAATTCTGAGCGAATTGGTTTTTTATAAAATACAAAGCCATTTGGAATAATAGTTTGCATGAAGGACTTTTGAATACAAATTCGGATTTCTCTGCAGTTTGCACTTAAAGTTAATTTGCTTGAATAAAATAAAAGACTCATGTTTTCATTAAAATAGCGAATATTCTGACTTGACAATTTTAGAAGTCTTGATTTGTTTGCGATTTTTTGGGTCTTGGTCTTGGTCTTGAGGTTCAAGGTCTTGGTCTTGGTCTTGGTCTCGAGGTTCAAAGTCTTGGTCTTGGTCTTGGTCTTGAGGTTCAAGGTCTTGGTCTTGGTCTTGAGGTTCAAGGTCTTGGTCTTGGTCTTGGTCTTGAGGTTTAAGGTCTTGACAACAAGACTGGGAAGAACGTTTCTGATCTAGCGGGGATTCGAACGCCTTTCGGATCGTAACACTTTACCCAGTTTCAACCTCATCTTGCAGCTGCCTGGGCCGTCACGTCATACGGTCACTGCAGAAATACGTGAACATTTACGATATGCAGAGAAATATCTGAACTAACTTTCAAAAGGGCAGCGGTGGTCATCGTAATCTTAATATTGTCAAACTCTACTTTAAGGCTAAGCGCGGGGACCCCACTTATTCACTAGCGCTGCATCGTGTGGGTCGCGCAATTAATTAATGGAAGAGATAATCAAGGTCGACGTCAAACGATCGCTGTGGGAAAACGTATACCTGAACCATCAACTTTATTTAATAGCAGTTTAATCATAAAATAAACTCAAGTAAAATATAATCTCTGGCATTCAAAATATGAACTCCACTCTTTGTATCGATTAACGTCTAAAGACTAAACAATCGTGGTATACAACACATTCTGGGTTTAGCGGTTAAACAATAGTCATTTATATCAGAGTGATTGTGGTTCATATGGTAAACCGTATTCTTATCATTCTTATTAACATTATTATTATTATATTTATTAATGTACTATATTTACCATTAGCTCATCGCTGATGTTTTTATTGATTATAAATTATTATATCTTCATTAGAAGCATTGTAAAACGCAGACTGTGCTCGTGGTAGAGTCTCAGAACCTTTCTTCGTTGATGACAGACCATTGTTATTGTTCGAATGACTAATCAGTGGAGTCGTTTCCGTTAAACTGACATCCGGGTCAGAGGTCGAGTTGGGGCCAGAATCACTAGGTTTCGTTCTCTGGCATTTTCTCTCATATAAGATAAGTGCCAATAAGACGACCACCTAAAATTCAATCAAAAATTCTTATTGCATTGTACGATTCTAGCGATTAGCATGCTGAACTGTCAACTCAGATGTTATGGGTTAAATCCCTACCAGGAAAGAAAACTAGAGATTTCTCTTCTACTAGTGCCCTCTAGTCAAAACAGGTATACATGAACACCGGTGTGCTGATTATACACTGTGGGTGGGTAGACTGAGTAATTATGTAACGATTCTGTCGTTACAACGGTTCTGTATGCACACGCTTTCTAGTTGTATATATGCGCTATATGAAAAGACATTACGTAATGGCTATTTTTAGTTCATAGCTATTTTTAGATTGCTGACGTGAGAGGAAGATCTGCGCAGAAGATGGTTTTGTGACTGCCGCGTGTAGAACTGGAAATTGATGTCTGTTTTCGATTTAAGTTCTTATCTTAAGATATTCGAAATTTCGTAGTATTAGGTTGATCAAATGTCGGTTTGGTATCCTTACTACAATATGTCATATCTTTTGGCCGTAGATTATTGAGATAATTGCCAAGTTGAAATGTGTAAATGAGGCCCCTGTCCCGTACCACGTATCTTGCCCATTAGAAGTAAGGATCGCCATTTTGAGTCACTTGATGTTTTATAAGATTTAGGTCGAATATCGATGTAAAATCCTGTTTCGGAGCATAGGAATCGTCCGCTATTTGTGATCGCTTTCTGCCTAGATAAAGTGTTACCATAAGGAGATTAGAGCTCATAGGATTTGATCTTTGTTAAGTATTGACCTTTGACCTTTGTATTTAACGTTGGTTGTGAGTAATAGTGCCATTGTCTTTGATATAGATGTAGATAGGAGTTGCTACATAGTAGAGTAAGTTTAAATAGTTAATTGAACTTGATACAGGTAGTATAGAAGTTCTCTGGACAGTGAGAAGAAATTCTTTGTTTGAACTCTGAACTATACTGATATTTGTAATTTTAGTCAAATTGACATTTTCTGTTGTACTTAAATTTTAATACATGGCAAATCAACAAGATTCTTTTCTTGCTTCTTTGTTGGATAGAACTGAGTTTAGACACAGTCTGCTCCAACGTTTCCCACAGTTAGCAGCCGATAGTTGGTTTATACAGACCTTAAGTGAAGAAGTAGAAGACGAAGAAGAGGCGATCCACAGTCTCAAGGCCCAGTCGCCTAATCACCATAGCCCCCCACCACCAGAAGTGAAGTTAGTCCCAAAAGATGAGGAAGTAGAGGAAGAAGAGGAGGTAGACGACAAAAGAGATGACGAAGTAGAAGAAGAGGGTGGGGACACCATGAACCCTGAGTATAGGAGAAATCCTATGTTTGTTTCCTACTCGGAAACCACGGACACCCACAGGTCATGCCCTGGTGATGAAATAGAAATGATGACGTCATTGCCCTTAGAAGAACCGCCTAATGTCACTATACTTGGACGTAGTAAGCGCCTGTCTAGCTTGCCACCCACCTATTATGGTCCTGAACGCAGGGGTTCGAATCCTCAGGAAATGCACGACCGGCAGTCCTCATCCCGGCGTTTGACGACCGCCGCCGCTAGGGGTCGCCCCGCCACATTTGGTACCAGAAGTGGGGTACTTCCGGTTGCATTTCCGGTTGTGTCAGGACATCCTTTAAGTCCATTCCAACCTTCCTCCCCGGATGAATCGGATTTTCCAGTCCATTTTGACTTCCCAGAAACCCAGGAACGTGCTAACATGGACATGCCTAGTGTAATTGAAACTGATGGTCATTTACAGCATAGGTTGTTACAAGATGATAGGTCAGTATATGTAGATGATTATGATCGTAGACCTAGAGATTTGATTGCCTTTGAGAATGGTCAGCTTTTAGATGCTGAGCCCCGTACTGTATTGTTAGACATTGACGCAATAGAGGTTGAACAACCTTATGCCATTGATCTTAGTCCACGTGTGAGGTTTAGAGATTCGTTTAGTCCTATTGTTGATGATGAAGAAACTAATCCAGTTTGTCTAGTTTCAGATTCGAAGTCAAGACTTGCCACAGCCAAGGATCGGGTCATTCACTCACCCTTCGTGCTCAGTGCTCCAGATGCGCATCCCGCTCACGCTGAGGTCGTCGACCATCGAGACACAACCTTTCCCATCGTCGACCCATTCTCGCCACGTCCTCTTGTGCGTCGTGCCGTGAAACCTAAAGAAAAGTCAACGTCAAGCGTCATGCCTCTCAATGCAGAACCCACATACGCCTGGTCTGACCCACAGATGCCATCTACGTCGTTCTACCAACGCGTCAAGCCGTCCTCATCCACCGTCGTTCCACGTCATGACCACGCCTACCGTGTCATACCATCGTCGTCCATCGCTATTCCGTATCCACCAGCTACGTTTGTTACCACGAAACAAAGAATTCCTCAGAATTTACCGTTGCCAAGCCACACCTCACACCTCCAGTATGATCATGACGCTACATTGTCTTCATCCACCACACTTCCGCATCCAACCATCACAGCCACCAGAATGGAAAAACAACTGTCAGCTCCACCATTGTCAAGTCACGGTGTCCGTCAACGCCAAGCTTCGACAGTATGTTGCCGCAGCCATTATCTGCAAGGTGAAACATGTCCTGTGTTTACGGCTCCAGAGTCACGTGACTTCGTCAGCGTCAGGTATGACTTGCCATTCAGTCATGCCAATGAGACGTCATGGCCGCTGGATGAATATCCACCGCATCAGAGAGACGATGGCCGCCGTCAGTCGTTGCTACCGTCATCCCAAGGTCAATGTGCCGGTATGTCAGACTATCTTTCGGTTACTGAATCTTATCAGCGGAGAAATGCCACAGAACCTGTCGAGATACTGAGAGAAATGGACAATCTGGTACAGAAGGTACAGTCATTGATGAAATCTTATGAACAACGAGGTGAACCAGAGAAATCTCCCCAGCGACTATACGATGAAACTTCCACAAGAGAATTGAAAAGGGAGCATCCTTTGTCCACGGATCGTCAACTTGGAAAGGAGAAGAAGACGATGACAACGGTGAAAGAGGTGCAGTTTACAGTGCCAACGTCTTCTGCTGTGAACAGAGCAGGTACATCTACCAATTCAAGGAAGGAACCAGAACTTCCTCACTCCAATGATCCGCCTACCCCGCCTACCACGTCAGTCAGTACAGAGACCAAAGAGAAGATCACTCCAACCGCCCAACCACCTGCAAAAGCGAAACAGTGGATTAAATTAGGTTGTTACAACGGAACCAGTTCCATTGATGCCTTTTTAAGGAAGTTCGAGATATGTGCAAAGAATAACTCCTGGGACGATGACGAACGTTTGAACCAGTTATCCTGTTCATTGACTGAGCCTGCGAACCAGATCCTTTGGGACTTTGATTCAGAATCGGTGTTGACGTGGAAAGACTTGGTGCAGAAACTTCGTTCCAGGTACGGGAGTGCAGATCAGGCTGCTTTGTACCAGGCACAACTTGGGACACGAAAGCAACGAGATGGAGAGGACCTGAGTTCTTTGGTACAGGACATTAGACGTTTGCTGACCTTGGCTTATCCTGGGCCAACGTCAGTCCACTCTGAAACCATTGCTGTCAAAGCTTTCTTGGATGCTCTGAAAGACAAACGACTTGCTTTGAAGATCCGAGAACGAGAAGTTACAACCCTTGACCAGGCGTTCAAACTGGCTGTGCGCTTGGATGGATATCGTCAGGCAGAGGAAGACCTGAATGATCATCAGGAACGTCGGCCAAGCAGAGTGAAAGCTGTAAAAGAGACAGAACCATCCGACGAAGTGTTCCGTCGAATGTTACGTGAGGAACTGGAACCACAACGTCGTCGTATAGAGCAGCTAGAGAAGGCTATAGCGTTGTCACAGAAACCACAAATACCACGTTTATTGGACCAAACCTTTGTGAAAACAACTGCACCGTCTGGTTGGTCGGCTGGAACGCAACCCGAACAGTCAAGTGGACCGAGGTCAGGTAACAGGAACTTCCGCCGTGTGACAGGTCAATGTTATGAGTGTGGTCAAGAAGGTCACTACGCCCGTAACTGTCCAGAACGTCAACAGAGAAGACCGGTAGTCGAGCCTGAAGTCAACCGATCCGATCAAGAACCGTCCAATGTCCGTCATGTCGCCGGTGGTACAACGGCCTACCTATCGCTCAAGGTCAACGGGAGATCCATTCTTGCCTTGCTGGACACCGGAAGTGAACTCTCTCTTGTTCCGGCGTCAATGGTTGATAAAAGAGAAGTCACTGGATCACAGCAACTTCTTCGTGCAGCTAACGGGACTGAGATAAAAGTCCTTGGAGAAGTCCAGCTTCGTTGCCAAGCAGCAGAATTCCAATTCATTGTTCCTTGTCTCGTAAGCGAACAATTGTCAGAGTTGATTCTTGGACTTGGATGGCTTGAGAAGTATGGTGCGCAGTGGAACTTTGCTGACCGTTGGATAAAAATTCAAGACTATGTGTTTCCATTATCAAGTCAATCACGCACTGGGAAATGTCGAAGAATTGCCACCGCGTCTGTTGTTAAACAGAAACGTTCTCTTGCGTTGCCTTTGTTGTTTTGCCTACTCACCAGCCTTCTCCTGAGCCTAACTCGTGCTGTAGATGTCGATATGTCGCGAATGACTCGTGGGGAAAGGTTGTGTCGCAAACTCAGCGTGACTGGGATCAGCATCTTCCCCTCGTCATGTCCGCTTATCGCGCTACTGAGCACGAATCCACTGGTTATAGTCCCTGTCGCCTTTTTCTTGGAAGAGAAAATGTCTTACCACTTGATCTAGTTTTGGGAAATTGTTATGCAAATGATTTTGTTGCTTTGTCGATTGATGATTTTGTTGCTGCAAAAGAAAAGCAAATTAAGATTGCATATTCGCATGTAAGAGAATTTACACAGCGCCTTGTCACAGCCCGAGCTGCCAGGTATAACTTAAGGGTTAGGCCTGTAGAGTTTAAGATTGGTGATTGGGTGATGTACCATTATCCCAGGAAGAGAGTTGGAGTAAAAGAGAAGTGGTCGAAATTTTATGTTGGGCCTTATAGAGTCATGTCCCAAATTAGCCCGGTGTTATTCAAGATACAGAAATCGAAGAGAGCTCAGTCCAAGTTGGTTTATATTGACAAACTTAAGAGGTACCATGGAGAGATTCCTAAGGATTGGGATGCTGTCCAAAGTAATGTCCCGGAAGAGGTAGATGTGGGAACACTGGTAAATGAAAGTGACAGTGTTGACCAACCCATGTCCAGGCCTAGAAGAGAGATCAGATGTCCCGTCAGATTTAGAGAAGACCTTGGGTAAATGATGAGTATAGTCTATCATCTTTGTCTTAGTTTTGCCTTGTTAGTTAGCTTTTTCTGGCTTTGTGAATTGAAGCAGGTATTAGTTTATACTGAGTTGTTTTAATATTTTGATGATAAGCTGATTTCCTAATTGCAGTCAATGTGACTTGCTGAGGTTTTGTTTGCTTTTGTTTTCGATGTTAAGGAGAGATCACTCAGATGGTAACCAAAATTTGGTCACTGGTTCCCAAATTTTGTCCACAGAGGGAGATAATGTAACGATTCTATCGTTACAACGGTTCTGTATGCACACGCTTTCTAGTTGTATATATGCGCTATATGAAAAGACATTACGTAATGGCTATTTTTAGTTCATAGCTATTTTTAGATCGCTGACGTGAGAGGAAGATCTGCGCAGAAGATGGTTTTGTGACTGCCGCGTGTAGAACTGGAAATTGATGTCTGTTTTCGATTTAAGTTCTTATCTTAAGATATTCGAAATTTCGTAGTCTTAGGTTGATCAAATGTCGGTTTGGTATCCTTACTACAATATGTCATATCTTTTGGCCGTAGATTATTGAGATAATTGCCAAGTTGAAATGTGTAAATGAGGCCCCTGTCCCGTACCACGTATCTTGTCCATTAGAAGTAAGAGTCGCCATTTTGAGTCACTTGATGTTTTATAAGATTTAGGTCGAATATCGATGTAAAATCCTGTTTCGGAGCATAGGAATCGTCCGCTATTTGTGATCGCTTTCTGCCTAGATAAAGTGTTACCATAAGGAGATTAGAGCTCATAGGATTTGATCTTTGTTAAGTATTGACCTTTGACCTTTGTATTTAACGTTGGTTGTGAGTAATAGTGCCATTGTCTTTGATATAGATGTAGATAGGAGTTGCTACATAGTAGAGTAAGTTTAAATAGTTAATTGAACTTGATACAGGTAGTATAGAAGTTCTCTGGACAGTGAGAAGAAATTCTTTGTTTGAACTCTGAACTATACTGATATTTGTAATTTTAGTCAAATTGACATTTTCTGTTGTACTTAAATTTTAATACATGGCAAATCAACAAGAATCTTTTCTTGCTTCTTTGTTGGATAGAACTGAGTTTAGACACAGTCTGCTCCAACGTTTCCCACAGTTAGCAGCCGATAGTTGGTTTATACAGACCTTAAGTGAAGAAGTAGAAGACGAAGAAGAGGCGATCCACAGTCTCAAGGCCCAGTCGCCTAATCACCATAGACCCCCACCACCAGAAGTGAAGTTAGTCCCAAAAGATGAGGAAGTAGAGGAAGAAGAGGAGGTAGACGACAAAAGAGATGACGAAGTAGAAGAAGAGGGTGGGGACACCATGAACCCTGAGTATAGGAGAAATCCTATGTTTGTTTCCTACTCGGAAACCACGGACACCCACAGGTCATGCCCTGGTGATGAAATAGAAATGATGACGTCATTGCCCTTAGAAGAACCGCCTAATGTCACTATACTTGGACGTAGTAAGCGCCTGTCTAGCTTGCCACCCACCTATTATGGTCCTGAACGCAGGGGTTCGAATCCTCAGGAAATGCACGACCGGCAGTCCTCATCCCGGCGTTTGACGACCGCCGCCGCTAGGGGTCGCCTCGCCACAATTATAATTGTAATAGAACAGGCTTTTCCGGAACAGAGGAAGAGAAAGACTGAGGAACTCCGTAGACGTAACTAATAAGCACGAGTGTGAGGAAGGACCGGCCATGAACCCAGATATGACGAGACCAAGAAAGTGAAGTCGCTAGCACCCCATACCGATGGCTGCCTCTCTTGGGTTGGCTCAACCGATAGTTCTTCTGTGTATTGTTATCGGCGTACATAAGTGATTAAGACGCTCGATTGTCAACTCAGAGTCTGGTAGTTCAAATCCACCCCGTGGAACAATTAGATGTTTAGGCCTTTAGGGTTTAAAACATTTCTGCTCTATCATCGTCCCCCAGCGAAATGAGCTATAAAACAAGTAATCTCACTATACATTGTCAGTGGGAGGATCCAGACGGCGTGGGGAAGGACTGGCCATCTACCTTCACAAGTAGAGGCTAAGAAAATGAAGGCATCAACACTTCATACCCACGGCTGCATCTTAAGGAACAGTTCTTTTCCTTCCACATTTGTATGCAACCAAATCTGATTAGCTCAGATATGAATTACCTATTATAATAGATGCACATTGATTTCTTAACATAATCAAATACGCAAGATTAGATTAGACGACACCTAGATCAGCACGAATGATTTCACACCATAATTACATGCATGAGTGAGTGTAAGATTACATTGTATGAGACCTAGCCTATATCACCTTGAGTAAATTTTATGCCATAATTACATGCATGAATGACCATGAGATTAGATTAAATTAGATCTGTACGAATTAATTTCATACCATGACGGCACAAGTTGAAGCCGTGTATGTCGTCATAAGCGCAAACCCAACTGTATCCATAAGCCAGCCACCAATAACTGGTCCAAAGAAGCCCCTGGCAACAACATAATGGCTTATCAGAACTAACAAGAAGACGAACAATCCATTTTAAGATAGCCATGAGAGGCAGGCTCTGATGCATGAACCTTTAGTGAATTCACTTTCTTATCCTCGGCATAGGTGGGCAGGTTGGACAGTCTGCTCCCTCACCGTCTGATCATCCAATAAACAGTGTCTATGCTCAGTGTCCTCATTTCACTGCCAAATTTGCTAGTGAGTGCAAATGGACTAGAAACGTATTTCTGCTCTGGCAGGGATTCGAATCCCCATCCCCTCAATTGACACATGCCGACTACTAGACAATCCCACAACAAAACTAACCGATATCAAACTAAACTCAATGACCATTGCACTGCTGTGGTCGACCCATCCTCCTGGAACAAGCTCCCTAACAGCCTGAGATATGAACTCCTCAGCCTCTCTGGCTCTTTTTAGGAAACGTTCGAAGACCATTTTGTTCGATCTTGATTTCATCTATGTTATGTCGGGAGTGCCTCTGACGAGTCTCTCTTGAAGTGGCGCTATAAAACTTGCAGTTTAACCCAGTGATAGTTTTACTGTCTAGCTGAAAGGTTGTCCAACTAGCTTTAAAACCCAACGAAATAGCCACTTTTGAAGTCGTTAAACAAAACGAAACGAAACGTAAACACGAGGGCCTTGATACCCCTGCGAGACGTCATTCATTTGCTATATTACCTTTCCGCAGCGTTTTTTTCCTCAAATGTCTGCAGAACTAATCTAAACTAATCTCAAGCAATCATCAATCAATCAATCAATCAATCAATCAATCAATCAACCAATCAATCAATCAATCAATAAACCAAAAATACTACCATTGAATCTAAAACCAATCAACTAATGACTGAAACAACTGGCCAGTGAATCATCAACCAATCCTAACAATCACTCAGACAAGGGTTAACTGCAGATCAATCCACGTCTTTAAAAAATTTAAATAATATATATTGAAGCAATTAACAGCCTATTCGATAAAAGTTCTCTTGCAGACAAATTGAAAATTCACCCAAATGCAAAGCATCCTTCCCAGATTCCTGCGACAAGGCTGTAAACGATAAAATCGTTCTGATAACCAGCCTTCCTAAAGTTCAGAAAAATAGCAATATAAAATATCACATTATACAAATACAGTAGCCTACCACATAATATCACTACCAAAAATGGTATTATTATTATTATTATCATTACTTTTGCTACAATTACTACTACTGTCTTCTGCTTGCTTTTGAAAGTTTACCAATTAGAAAAAAGGTGATATCAAATCTAATGACTTCTATAGCGCCGTTATAATAATGTATAAGACTTCTGCATTCGGGTAGCCGACAACCGGGACAGATTTCGGCTACGATCCTCATAGACAAATCTACTGCAAGTCCTGCGGTCTTCCACGAGGTCTGGCGACTGTCTCTGGAACAGTCTTCCTGGCTGTGTGAAGAATGCACCATCTCTGGATACATTTAAATCACAGCTCAAGATCTCTCTTTTCAAAACATCATATGACTGCCATTGACTTTCAGTGGTCATGTACAGCGCACTTTTCTTTGGCCTCGGCTGTGCTACGGCACTGCATAAGTCGTCTTATTATTATTATTATTATTATTATTTTTTTTTGCCGCCCGAAGTGTGACCCTCAGGCTTTTAGAGATTATGAACGTGCGTGGTTATTATTATTATTATTATTATTATTATTATTATTATTATTATTATTATTATTATTATTATTATTATTATTATTATTATTATTATTATTATTATTATGACACCAGCGTGAGCACGATATAAGTTACTAATTAATAATTAACAATAAGATAAATGAATTGATGACCCTGAATTTGAGTGACATGAATACCAACTCGACTGTATTCAGGATCTTGTCATAGGTTGGAACGAGAGCGAGACTGAAGGAAACGCCAAGAACGATCAACGCTAAGATGGTAAGCCACAATTCTCTAGAGATATTCAGAACACAAACTCTCTCAATTGCGGAATATAATAAATGAACTAATTAAATATTAATTGATAATTAAAGAAAGAAGCAAAGCAAACTTTCATTTTATATGTTGAAGAATCTTAAGAGGACAACTTTTGTTGGGACACGGTAGATGAATGGCTAGAGCGCTCGCCTGGTAACCGCCTGAGTGTTTGGGTTCGAGCTTCCTTCCCTGAAACGGTTACTGATTAGGGGCCTTGAGTAAATCCTTTATTCACAATTGCTATTGATTGGTGCTTGGTCATTCCTTAGATAGTGGCACTCTTAAAGAATTCCTACCATAGTCCATCCGATCCCAGAAGCGCGTTTACGGAAAACGGGGCCCTATGCGCAAACATTTACGGGGCCCTAGGCGCAAACATCTTACGAGCCTTTCTGAACTTATATTAGCCCATATAAAGAAACAATTATAAATTCCAAAAATATACTTTTATGTGAATGCTAAACTGTAAAAAATAGAAAATAGCTTATATTTAAAATAATTCGTAATTGTAAAGTGTTATTTTTATAATCGAAAATATTTTTTCATTCGTTTGGGGCCCTCCCAGATTTGGGGATCTCATCGCGCGCCTAGTGCGCCTATGCGTAAACGCGCCTCTGTCCGATCCTCTGCCTTCCAAACTTTCTCATCCTCAATGAAACCCGCCGTAACAGCTACTCTGCCTGTCTGGCAGCCGGACTCGGGACTCAAATGCACATCATTCTAAACAACGCAGGGCTCAGCGCTCTTGAATAAGCTGGCGCTATGTGCTTAGCTTCAGAGTAGCGCTTTAGAAACTTGGAATTAAAAGTTAAAGTTATGCTTAATAAATGCATAATGCTAATAATACAATAACAACAACAACAGCAGCAGCAGTAGCAACAACAACAACAACAGCAGCAGCAGCAACAACAACCACAACAGCAACAATACTACTACTACTACTACTACTACTACTACTACTACTACTACTACTACTACTACTACTACTACTACTACTACTACTACTACTACTACTACTACTACTACTACTACTACTACTACTACTACTACTACTACTACTACTACTACTACTACTACTACTACTACTACTACTACTACTACTACTACTACTACTACTACTACTAGTAAACGCGTAGTTTAAAGTAGTAGTAGTAGTAGTAGCTGTATGCATTATATGCATTATGCATATCACTACTACTA
This sequence comes from Allolobophora icterica, assembly GCA_963556255.1. NCBI lineage: Eukaryota > Metazoa > Annelida > Clitellata > Crassiclitellata > Lumbricidae > Allolobophora > Allolobophora icterica. The sequence goes on along the minus strand of OY744603.1, from coordinate 80,940,569 downwards.
CTACTACTACTACTACTACTACTACTACTACTACTACTACTACTACTACTACTACTACTACTACTACTACTACTACTACTACTTGTAGTACTAGTATGCGAACTCAGTTTAAAGTAGTAGTAGTAGTAGTAGTAGCTGTATGCATTATATGCATTATGCATATCACTACTACTACTACTACTACTACTACTACTACTACTACTACTACTACTACTACTACTACTACTACTACTACTACTACTACTACTACTACTACTACTACTACTAGTAGTACTAGTACTAGTACTACTAGTAGTAGTAGTAGTAGTAGTAGTGATATGCATAATGCATATAATGCATACAGCTACTACTACTACTACTACTTTAAACTGAGTTCGCATAACTTTCCACCCTATCGCAATGGAGTCTCTCTTGGGCGTGACCACCCCGGACTCTGGCCTGGCATCAAAACCGACCAAATAACCTGGCTGTAATAACTGAATGTGATACAGTGTTGAAAAACAAAACTGGTCTCTGCAATGCATTTGCGTGAAACTGACAAACTTAGATAATTTACATTTACACGTAACTGTAAAGATATGTTACGTGAAAATGGTTACCCCTACCCTTCCATGTTGAAGAACGGAGATGGACCGAGAAGCAGGAGACCGATCCCAGTCAGAGCAAACCCAAAGATCAACATTGGCGAACTGTCACTCTGAAACACACAAACAATAATATTCTGATATTACAAGTTCGAACGAGCCTCCATAAAAATATTTGTTTTAGGTTATATTCTGACATTAAAAGCTAGAATGGACATCAGTGTAATTACTTGACAGCAGAGTTGGACAAATTTAACCACCAACTACACTACTGCAGTAGTGGAGTTGGTAACCAAATATGGGACATGGTAGCCGATTGTTTCGAGTGCTCGCCTTGTAATACAAAGAATACGGTTTCGAGACGGATACTTTGTAGGGACCATGAGCAAGTCCATCAATCACAATTTCTCAGTGCCATTGATTGATGCTTGTCAGTTAGATAGTGGCGCTTAATAAATGCATAATAATAATAATAATAATAATAATAATAATAATAATAATAATAATAATAATAATAATAATAATAATAATAATAATAATTATAATAATAATAATTCTGCATAACCACAACAGCAAGACAACCACCAACATCACCATCACCATCATCACTAAGAGACTCACTAGACTCACCAAACGGTCTGCAAGCGCTCCCGAGATGGGTGAGCACATGGCATAGACACATGACATCAGCAGAAAGAATAGACCTATCACTGACGAACTCAGCGTAAACTAGACAACAGAAAAATCAACATCAGATTAATGATCACCGCTAAGTAAAACCAAAGAGCAAGCTGTAGATCCACAGACGTCAGGAAAAATCCCCAAATCGTCAGCATGTCTCCAGAAATCATGGAAATGGAGAAACGATAAAAGGTCACTCTTGCTCTAAGAGTGACCTTTTAGCGTCTCTGCCTTGACACATTAAGTTGGAGGGGGGCCAGTCTCTAAAGACAGTGTAATTGTAATTGTAATTCAGCATTTATATATTTTGCCACTCAAAGTGTAAAACAAAGTAGACTAACCTATAGAACTATGAAGTTGTCATGTCGTTAAGAACAGAACATTTTTAGTCAGTAAACACTGCACAAGACATAGCTGCTCTCCTTTCAGCTGCTCTCCAGGACTGCTCTTCTTCTTCTTCTTCTTCTTCTTCTCTTCTTCTTCTTCTTCTTCTTCTCTATGGGACGTCAAAGGAACAAAAGTTTTGCAATATCCTGACTTGGAAGAGCATTGAACCCACGACCTCCAAAACAAGGGTCAAGCATGCTACGGACTAGACCGCCACGCACCTAAGATCATATTTGTTCACGATCTTCTGCTGTCACTGAGGAGTTTTCCTGAAGAGGCTTGGAATAAGTATGTGCTTACTGTCATGTAAACGTAAAGTAAACAGAAACCTGAACCGACTTCGTGATTTAGTTGAACCGACAGAGTCGGCTCCATCATCGAAAGGATCAGCGAAGCTGTGATCACAGCAAGGCAGACGACAATGATCGCTGGAATGCGTAAGATCTGGTAGAACGAAATAGATTCTGAGCGCGGAGGGGAAACTACACAGAAGTAAATGTTCAACCAGTGTATCAATACGCAAAACTCAAGAATGTGATTAATTAATGATGAATGTATGAATAATATATACAATGAATAATGCATAAAATGTAATGAATAAAATATAGATATATTATAACGAAAAACGCATAAATAAGAATAATGTATTCATATTTAATTACTAATTAATAAATGTTTAATGAAATTTTTAAAAAAATATTGAATGAATAATGTATCAATATTTAATGAATAATGTAGGCCCTATTAATATTTAATAAACCTGTTTCTGCTTCTTTTTGTTAACAAATTAAACAACTTCTATTTTGTAATGATTGTATAACATCTAGTAAATTATCTTCTGCGTTTATTTGCAGGTCATTTACTTTATAGTTTCATATATTTATTAAGCAGTCGACTGAGGCTTGGTCATAAGTTAATGAACTTATGACCAAGCCTCAGTCGACTGCACTGAGCAAATGAAGGACTTGCTCGATGTTCCTGCACAGGTCTCAAACCCATAATCTTCGCGGTACAAGCCGAGAGCTGTAGCCAATCGGCATCGTGTTCCAATACTTCTAAGACCCGGATTTGTTTGTACTTTTGTTGCCTTTGCGCTGGTTCACTGTACTCACTAATTTCATTTGAATCAATATCATTTAAGCGTTTATTTTTTCCCGCTAATTGCACCTTTAAAATTGGCTCCACATCTTTCCAATATCTTCACCAGCGTATACCCACGCCAAAACAAGACCAGACTTTAACTTGCATAATGAAAACGAGCAAGCTGCTATACACTTATTAGTGAATTTCAGAATGGAAAATTTTCAAAAGAGAATTCCCAACTTATTTTCAGAAGTTATTGTTGCTGAAAATTAAAGATAACATGAATAAAATGATCAAGATTTAGACAAACTTATCAGTGAATATCTTTAACTGTTGTCACTTACAATCGTCTGCAGGGAGGCAACAGAACTGTACAGGAACAGTCAGAAGCATTATACCACCGAGGACGGCAAACGTCAACATAAAGCCACCGAACTATAAAGAAATCACGTACCCTGTCATAAATAACACTAAAAACCCACATTTTTTAGTAATCGTAATCACCACATTTCTAAAGCGCTACTCTAAAGCTAAGTGCAAAGCACCAGCTCATTGAAGACCGCAGCATGGTATTAGAGAGGTTGTCCTCCAGATAATAATAATAATAATAATAATAATAATAATAATAATAATAATAATAATAATAATAATAATAATAATAATAATAATAATAATAATAATAATAACAATAAGACGACTTGTAATAATAACGACAATTTATACGGCGCCGTAACGCGGCCATTCCGCTACAAAGGCGCCTTACAACTCCTAGCAGGCGGGATAAGCCCTAGCAAACAAGTAAGGTTTAAGCTGCGATTTGAATGAGTCCACTGAGTCTGATGACGGGTGGAAGACTGTTCCAGCATCCGGGACCAGATATCATGGTCTATTGGTGGTCCGAGTCCGGTTACCAGAAAGGCAGAGCTATTCAACCTTACCAAACATTGTTCCAGCGGCATAATTTCGAAATTCCAGTCTTCCCACAGTTTGCTCTTCGTCTATTTTCAGACTATAAGCAGGACCTCTCTTCTTCAGATATGAACCCCCTGTTACATGCACTGCATGCCCATAGTTGCACCACTACTCAGTGTGTGTTTAAGTTAGTACTCTTAAAATCATGGTCAAACCGTATTTCACAGCAGGAGAAAATTATTTAATCTATGTTCAAGAAAAAATACTATAACTGTTGTCATGCCCTTGCGAGTGACTGGAGTACGGTGGTAACAGTTTCTTGGAAAGAATGCCATGGAAACAGTTCCATGGTGACAGTTCATGGCCACAGGGTTCTCATAACAGATTGCTCACTCCATCCCCCAATCAGTCCGGTTGATTACTGGATTAAATTAGAGTAGTAAGTCTAATCCTGAAATCAGGCACAAGGCACAACCAACGGTCACTGCCACGATAAAATAACAGCAATTTCAAATCTACAAAACAGTCAAGTCAAATTCAAGTGTACAAGGAAAAAGCCAGACAGTGTAGAAACGCTGTCTGGAAAGACGGAAAAGGACCAACCTGGTAGAGAAGACCACCAAGCGTTGGTCCAAGCATCATTCCCATCCCAATTGCCGTCTCCAGAAGGCCAAAGACCGTTGACACATTGTCTGGGAAGCAGGTGGCCGTGACAGCAAAGGTGGCCGTACTAGCAGCCGTACAACCGACTGCTAGAGCCGCTCGCAGGACGAAAGAAAGCGCGATAAAGACCGTGTTCTGTTGCGGCTCAATGTATTCCAAAAGCCTAGTAAAACACAAAAGTTTCTCATTAATTACAGTAATTGTGAAAAAAGATTTATGTAGCGCCTCCTCAACAGAGATTCGTCAGAGTCGCTCCCGCCCTAACGATGGAAATCCAGGATCAAATAAAATGATTCTATTGTCATCTTTAGGTATCTCGGACGACTGAAAAGAAGACACCAGCAGAACCATTTCCTTAAGCCAACTGTGAGAGGCATTCACGAACACAAAGTGCTGTTTTCTTGGCCTTGGTATACGAAGACAGGAGTCCGTCCAGTTCTCCAACTGGTCTTCTTATCACTGTGTACGGTCAGCATACTAGTCTTATAAATTTAGTTGAGTTACACGAACTGTAATTGATATTAGTGACTTTTATATTACCGGTGTCTAATGCACAAGGCATAATCAGTGGCACACCAAAGCCAAGCCGTATTCAGGTCAATATTCAGAAGATTAAGACCTGTTGCATAACTTTCAGGATGAAGGACAATTACATTCCTCTGTAATGCCATCTAATGAAATTCAGATTTGAAGTTAACATAAAGCTCAACTACTATGCGAAAAGTGAGTTATATTAAACCTATTTTTACATACGTGTATACCTATATCTTGTTTTTACTTACGCCGCTTTCTGTCATCACCTGCTATTCGTATTCATATTCGTACGAATAGTAAAAAATGATATTCGGTATAGCTGTAAAGGAGATACTGATCTAATCTAGAGAATTGTCTATATTATAGTTGCCGTTATCATACTCATTCGATGGTCGCTTGAAATGAAACGGTATTCAGAATCTGTAATATGCTAGAATAGGTCATCCAGACTTTCGAAGACAACAAGTCAAAGAACATTGAAATGTCTCGACTAAAAAGCGTCATCTAAGGTCTGTACATAACAAGTGAGAAGAGGAATTATCTAATAACTTCTGTAGCGCCGCTATGATAATAATGCACAAAGCATTAATTGATGGTTGTAATTGTAATTGAGCATTTCTAAAAGCAACATACAATACGATTCAGATGTGTTCCCGACCCAAGTCAGTGCTATCACTGACAGATAAAATGAACTTCAGGCATTCCGAAACAGAGGAAAGAAAGGCGGAGGAGCTCAAGCCGCAATTACTTCCAATGAAACCATAGCAACATTTCGTAGGTTCACAAACAAACACAAACACCAACCAGATTTCATAACTCACCCGAAGAGAATGGTGCAACCGCCCGCGAAGAACTGACCGGAAGTTATAAGGAAACGTGAACCCAAAACCGGCAGCTGCAACAAGCAACAGCAACCCACAATCAAACCTCAAGAAAACAGCGCGCAAAGCACCTGTCATTCGACTTCTATAGCGCCATCATCATATGTAAGTGTGGTATATGAACTGTATGTATGCATGTATTCAGATGCTTAATATTATAAAATAATGCACCGGGCATCATCAGTCGATGGTCATGCCTGTTCTACAACTGTTTAGGTCCCACAGACAGCCATGTTCAGAGCGCTTCTCAGAGGTCCTTCAAAGTTGCTATACAGAAGCTGGGAAACATACATATATGCTCACAATTTGCTGCTTACATATTTCCTCATTTACAAAGCTTCTTCCGACCGAGGTACTGTAAGCAACATGCGTTTAAGAACTTGATTTCTTTAAGTCTATATGATTTATATCGGGCTCTCGTGCAATCCCAAAAGTGTTTTATGACTGACAAGTTCCGCTTTATTGTCGTTATTAGTAGTTTGCTAGAGCAGTCACACACGATCTAAATTAATATATCGAATTCTGTGGCACCACAATCATAAATCCCAAGGCTCCAATCGATGGTCGCTTTAAGTGAAAATTGCAATATAAAATCATCCTCCATTGCAGAAACGACGTTAATTTCTGATAATTATATGAGAGAGAAACTGTAAGTAAGGCTACCGTAGGGTAAGCAAGCTGTAAGAGACGAGCCGATCCATTGCAGCCTAGTAGTTACAATGCTAGGCTGTCAATCCAGAGGTCATGGACAGTAGGCCTACCATATTTCAGGATTTCTCTTACAATGCCTGATGAACTCAGCTACAACGTGAGTAGGGCTTGTCGCTGACCAACACTGTCAGTGGGAAGATTAGGCGGTGAAGGAGAGGACTGAACACTTGAGCCGAGGATATGAAAAATGTCGTCAATCACATTTCATACCAATGGCTGCCTCTCGAGGTTAGCTCAAGGTATTGCACTTCTTCCTTCTTCCTAGGTGTTTGTCAAAAATGGATGTTTAATCCACTTACTAATTTTCCAAAGATAGGAGAAGACAGAAATTGAACGAGTGCAAAAGTTCCAAATATCCACCCAGACACAGTGTTGCTGACACCCTTGCTCTCCGCCTGTCACCAAAAACCACAGAATGAGTAAGAATCTAGACAAAATGCAATGCTAAACTTGAATTGGAAGTCAAAGCATAACCTATCATCATAACTCAAAACAAAAAACACTCGACTACTTTATTTATAAACGGAAAAAACACTTGTTGCAACTGAATTTGCATCACAAATTAAATTAAACCTTGCATACGCAGAACTCGATCAGAGCATAAATTGGAATAGACAAAGTAGCCTAACAATATAAAAGACAATTTCATGAGCTGTGAAAATATACCATAAACTTTTTAACAATAATGGTAAAGCTGTTGATAAAAGATACAAGTCTTAAACCAGATTATTTTAATATTATTTTCATCCAGAAATACTCACTACATACACAAAGTTAAATTCTCAGAATCTAGAGGGTTTAAAAGGGGTAATATAACTATCTCCCGCAGATACATGTAGGTCGAAAGTTCCAATCAAATTAGCCAACTTAAGACATATTTCAGTTAAATCAACTGGCCTTTGAGAAGATCGCGTTATCAAATGAATGACTGAATGAATTACTGAATGATTGATTGAATGATTGATTTAATGATTGATTATGACTTACTCAATAATTCATTTAATGAGTCACTGAATGACAGCTTGAATGCTTTCTCATTGTTCACCCAAATTACTTGTTTCGGATTGATTGACTGATTGATATTTGTAACTGTAATCCGACACCTAAAAAGTGCCACTTAAAGAATAAACTCATAAGTGGCGCCCCGACCAAACATTAGATTGCTTGGTTAACATACTGAAAAAGTGACCAGCAGAAATGAATATTAACCAACCGAAAAACTTCAGAAATGAAACTATCATTGGTTCAAAACTGCAGAAATGAATATAATTGATAATAAAACGGAAGAAGTGAATATTATTGACCGTAAAACTACCAACCTCTGCTGGAAAGAACGGAGCCATGATCGACAGACACATGTTTGACATAAAGTCGATCAAGACTAAGCAAAGAAGAATCAGCTTTTCCCGTTTTGAAATGTTACAAAACCAAAACTTAGAAGTAGCTGCAGAGGTTGGAGTCTCTACGAGATTGACGTCATGCTTATCGCTTTCAACCTCTGCCACCGTGAGATCGGCCACAGGTGATTTCTCAGTGAAGTTGCGTTCTGGAAGGCTCTGCATAGAAGCGAATCGATGTCTGGAATGCATTCCCAATTCCAGGTGCTTGTGACACGAACCTTCTGCACAGAATTCGCATAGCCCTTCTTCTAGTTCAGTGGCGGTCTTTGGCCGCGTCCTTCGATCCTCTTCCAACAGCGATTGGTTCCCTGCAAGGTCATTCCTCTGATTGGTTTCCATATTCACTGGACTGGTCAGCAGAGGACCAGAGTCATGGTCAGTGCTGTTGAAGGAAGCAGCGTTTTCACTCGGAAAATACATGCTGAGCGATTGGTGACATTAAACAGAAGACAAACGAGTTTCTGAGTCTTTCAGCAACGGTTCTTCGTCTGAAAACGAACCACCCAAAGAAAAACTCGATCCAGTGTTATTTCGTTCAAAGTTGCTTTCCGTATTAGTGCCAAAATCCCTCATCCACTGATGATATTCCAGTTTCTATCGTTTTTAGTCCTTCCGTGGCACCTTGACCTGACACCGAAAGCGTCCACAGCACACCGTATCAGACGTTGACGCATTGGTCTTCACCTAATGAGCAACATAATCAACATATATAATTATATATATATACAATATATCTAGCTTATATATATATATATATATATTACTCAGCTACTCCAATCTAATCTAATCAAGGTGAATGGGCATTTAGATGAATGGACAGTACGTGTGTAAGTAAGCGGTTTTCATTGTGGCCTTGTCCAACATTTTACACCAAGTTGACAGAACCCTCTTTGTTTCTTTCACGTTAGTGCATGAAAACCATTGTATTCAGCTGTAGTCTTGTATCTTCAGGTCAGAAGTGCCTCTGAAGTTTCTTAAAATGGTGGTATATAAATTGTTTATTACACAATTACAGTTACATTTTTCAGTTTAATTCACCCAAAAGAACATAGAAACTTCTCAAAATGACAAAAATTCTTTAAAAACTGGAATTTATGTTTTATTGTCTTATTTTAAAAGTCCCATTGAAGTTCTTATGCCTAACTATGATCAAGCGAGTAAACAAACATTATTTTAATTATTTGGCTATTCCATTGTGTTTTCAATCAATCAATCAATCAATCAAATTCTTTTATTGTTCACCAATCTTTGAGCAATTACACAGTTTACATGGTAATACGAACTTAAGTTACATTGCGATCAGTGACAAAAGGAAAACCCAAAGGAACGAAACCTTTCCGCTGTCAGGGTCGCCTAATTACACAAACTATAACAGACCAACGAAGTGGTGCTTAACAATGCAAAAGAAAGTTTAATTCTAAAAACATCTGTAGCATAATAATTATGAACGCTATGTGTTAACTATACATGTACAGAATTCCTATTTTACTTAACAGTCTAGACAGTTTAATTTGCCATTTACATAATCATTTTAAATTATGCTAGACATTTTCATCCATAAAATTTATAGGCTTTGTGTTTAACCTATTCTTTTATGACGGCTGCTTTTATTTTGACAATGAAACACCTAACTGACAATAGTAACGTTTAACAAATCCGGCTTTTAACTGGTCAAGCGCAATATTTCGCGAGCAAATGCAATGCTCAGCAATGACAATTCTTACAGAATACAATCTCAAGGCAGATTATTTCAATTCTGTAAGCTGATTTAGAGCATCAGGTAATAAGGATAGGAACTCTTCGTCTTTACGAATTATTTAAACATTAGGCCTGCTGCCAAAATACTGCATGTTGCAATGCGATTTATAGCAACTCACATCACATTAGTTTCAATAATAATTAGCCGTGGCATCGCCTTATTCACGACCCACCCTTCCCCCACGCGTCTCGCTAGCGAAGTGTTTGACTCGAATTCAAACAGTAATTTTACGTAAAGCAGCTTTGAAAGCAACCGCATAATAACAGAAAATGATAACTACCAAACTAAAAATTAAACACGTTTCAGAAATGTACTTTTCTCGCTGTTCTTCTTTAATTTAACCGCATGTTCTGTCATCGTCATATGCCAATATAATATGAATTATGAATAGGCCTACATAAGCCTATTTCGTAGATTCCACGCGACGCGTCATTAACAGTTTATGTTTCATGTCAAGGATCTACACCTATCATACAAAGTCATAACTTTGTGTCAAGATTTAGGCCTACATAATTTTATTCGTATTACTGCCAGCATCATATTCATATTGCATGTGACCTCCGAGGTTAAACACAAGCTGCACATACAAAGTTCGCCGGCTAAGTTGGCATAGGCTACTCAGACCCTGTATATCCAAGAGCGCTTCACACACCATTTGCACACATACACTTGCACTTACCTTATAGTAATTTAACTAAGTGCATTAAGAAGGGTTCTATTGTTCGAATCCATTCCTCAGCCTCTGCCTTATAAATTGAACTTTGATTAAGAATATATAACAAAGGCTTTATAGCCCTTCCATACCAATATCGAACTCTGCCCTCTTTCACTAAACATAGGCCTATCTAACAATGGCTCTATCGTCGGAGCTGCTCACGGCCTTCTAGATAGGCTCCTATTTAGAAGGCCGTGAGCTGCTACTCCTACCCAGCGATACCCCCGACACCGTTCTACAATAGCCTAAAGTCTGTTCTATTTTGCCCGCGGCTGGGTCTAGAACTAAGGACCACTATAGTCTAATAAACTTTTCCATTGGTTTGTGCGATTAGGCTAATGGTTAGAATTTAAACAAACTGTAAATATATTCTTATTAAACAATTATATTCCGGCTGAGGTTGAGGTGATTAGCAATGGCTTAGTCTTTTTCGCCGTCACCACGTGTCATGATATATATGTCGAAATATAGGTGATCATATCCTAGCCTGGGGGATTATGTCCTACCCCGGGGGATTCTGTCCAGGGGGATAATGTCCGGGGGGATTATGTCCTACAGTCGAGTAACTTGTCCAAGGTCGCTACTCAGTGGCTTGAGATAGTTTCGAACCTGCGACCCTCCGGTTACAAGGCACAGAAAAGAGCATACCACTACACCACCGCGTCGCACATTATTGCTATACTTAACAGCATCTGTCGGTTAAAGGTTACTTTATAATTATGTGTTTGATGTTGGTAACAGAGCCGTTTTAAGGAGTTTGGGGGCCCTAGGCACAATCCGCACAAACCCTAACTAACATAAGCGCCGACTTTTGCTTTTTGTCTCTGGGTCCCTGGGTCCTACCCGTAACTTCCCCCTTCCCACTCTCCTTAGGTAAGTGAGTTTTAGCGATATTTCGGAGAAGGAAAATTGTTTTCTTGTCAAAGATTACTAGGTTAGAAAAAGTATTGGAAATCGGTGACGACGTTCCAGTGTTAATATTATTTTAAAATAATAAATAAATATTTTATTTATTTATCTACGGGCTGTGACTGTAAGATTATGCAATGTTGGGTATTTGTGTTGTAGTTGTACTTCTCAAGTTGTGAGATCACTTAGTTGTTAAAAAAAATTGAATTTAAGGTCCGAATTTAAGGCACACATTGAACTTTCTCTATGGTGCATTCGCACCCAAGGCTCCAAAGAGTCGGCGCCTATGCTACTAACCTTAAACGTAACCCGATTTCCGCCTCAATCTCTCAGTCTCAGATCTAGAGTATTGCATAATGCATTGCATGTGCATATGTGTCATTTTGTTAAATTATTTATTAATATAGTACTATTACTAAACTCATAAGCGTAGACTCTGGAGGCTAGCCGGGGCACGTGCCACTGCCCCCAATAATTGAGATGGACTAAACACCCAATGCAATAAGTGTGGAATGAATCAGAATAACCAAATGCCCCTCAATATTTTGGACAAGTTTACGCCAGTGACTAAACTCATACCAACACAGCTAACACAGCAATCTTTGTACTACAAGTCTAAAATAAGTCTAGTTTAACATACGTTACAGTTTCCATTGTTAATTTGTTATACAAACTAAAAGTGAGATTGTAATGAGTGTTTGATATAAGCTTACATGCATGGATTGTGACTTTGTAACAACATTCCTTACAAACATTGCTTTCGTGTTTTGCTCTGAGCAAAGTCTCTTATGATATCATCGAAATTCAAAGACTCCAACACATCTGATTCTATACTCATGACAGTCGTTCTTGCATCATACGGCTGCGAATTTCAGCTATAGAAAGAACGTTCAAACATAGGCCTACAGTTTGTCACCATCATTGACAGAAACATTCTTATTTCAACGTTGATTCCAAATTGTCATTCTTTATCATGGCATAGATTATTGACAACATTTTTCTAGGGGAGGCAACATTTTTCTAGGGGGTCCAAAGTGACGTTTTTTTATTCATGAACACAGAAAACGAGACAATTTTCAAAATCCAGGGACGCCCATGGCCATGCGTTAAAATTATTGATTTATTTCAGTCTAACTTCTATAGCGCTCTGCAATTATTAGCAATAATCATATTTAACTAAAAATGCAGAACGCAGCAGACTTTTGTTTAAAAAGTGTTATTGTTTTTACTTTGCTTTGAAGAATTGTTACTTATTACACGTGCCTCGCGTGCCTAGGCCTTAAAACGGCACTGGTTGGCTGACCGTTTAGTTTGTACTGCGATAGTGGTGGTTTCACAGTTGGAGCTGTGTTGACCCAGATGGATAATAAGGGGATTGAACTCCGTGTGTTATCTGCAGGGTGAGAATTGTCGGAGGGGAGTTGGATGTTCAACCCCTAGTCCTTTTTAGGACCCCACAGTTAAGTCTTCATTGCATACCCCAGGGGGTCAGTTGCAACCCCTCAGTTGTGCAAATGTGCAGTGTGATTATATTGTGCATATATTTCAGCATTTTTTCACAGTTCACTTTGTGGGTTACTAATAAAGTAATGCTCTGGTTTATTGTGAGATTTGTGACCATGTGAACTGTATACTAATACATTTTGTGATGTAATCACTTTAAGGAATTTAAGGTTTCTATTGCATTATTGAATTTTCTCAGTTTGCAAAATACTGCTAAAAAATTGTATCAGTATTTTGCAAACTGCGAAAATATTAAATATTCAACCCCACATCGATCAAACTCATCAAAGTCTAACCCCCTCTCTTTTTTCTACAATTCTCAAACTGGTCACTTAGATCATGAGTAGCAGCAGCTGTAACGGTAGGCCCTAATAGGGCCCTAATTTAAAACATTTAGTTTATTACAAAGCAAACAAGCACGCTAAAACAGCTTAAAAACTAAAAGCGCATTTCCTACAAAGAAGTAACAAATAGAAGGAAACTCGGATCCGATTATATAAAACAATGAAGTTAAATGGTGTACAAGATAAGCCTACATGTATGTATGTAGGCCTATGTATGTATGTATGTATGTATGTATGTATGTATGTATGTATGTATGTATGTATGTATGTATGTATGTATGCATGCATGCATGTATGTATGTATGCATGTCTTCAGATACTTCCTATAGCATCTTCTAGCATCTTCAGTGCTTAAAGGAAGAATTGAAGGGAAGAAGCCTCCAGGAACACAAAGCAATGTGGCGTTAGACCGGATGATGGATAAAGGAAACAGATGACGATATGAAGAAATTAAGGAAAAGGCACAAAAGAGAAAAGAATTACATCGTTTCATTCCTAGATCTGCCTAACGGCAGAACACTGAAGAAGAATAGCATTTTTAAAACAAACTCATAAAAGTGATGCCTGCGTCAATCTTGATGACAATCACGATTCCCTAAACTGTGACTTTCTACAGCACATATGCAAAATGAGCAATGTCAGAATTTACATGAACTGCAAAATGCTGAAATTGTTCTGTCGACTAAGAAAACACGTTTACAATCGTAACGCTGCACGCGTACATCAACCTTCTGCTCATTCAGTTACCCTTCACATAATATGTATATTGTGTGGGTAATGCATTGTGTAACGAAGCATTTAATTTAACGAAGCATCATTATTATCATATTTAAATTATTATATATTTATTACAATCACTACACAAACTAGACTATGCTTGAGGTAGAGTCTCAATAATATTCATCGTTGATCACAGACCATTCTTACTGTACAAATGACTAATCAGTGGAGTTGTTTCCGTTACACTGACATCTGGGTCAGAGGTCGATTTGGGGTCAGATTCACAAGGTTTCGTTGTCTGGCATTTTCTTTCATATAAGATAAGTGCCAATAAGACAACCACCTAAAATTCAATTTAAAATTCTTATTGCATTGCATGAGTTTAGTGATTAGCATGCTGGACTGTGAACTCAAATGTCATGGGTCAAATCCCTACCAGGACAGAAAACCGTTTAGAGATTTCTGTTCCACTAGTGTCCTCTAGCCAAAACAGGCATAAAATGAGTACGCTGAATACACGCAGTCGGTGAGAAGACCGAGTGAGATGGAGGAACGGTCACGGGTCCAGATATAACGAGGCCAAGAAAATTAAGTCGCTAGCATAAATTTAATACCGATGGTTGCATCTCAAGTTCTCGTTCTTCTATGAATTGTTATACAAGCGTCTAGTGTTTAGCATGTTGGACTGCCAACTCAGAGTTCGGTGGTACAAATTCCCGCAATGGCACAAAGATCTCTAGGGATGAAGAAATCAAAGAGAATAAGATATTTCCGTCCCCTAGCTATAAACCAAGGAAACCGACGATACGTTGATATTTGGAAGATCCGACTGGCCATCTACCTGCATAAGCCGATGCTAGGAAAATAAAGGCAATAACACTTCTTACCGACGGCTGCCTCTCAGGCCTAGTTTAAGGAAAGTTCTTTTCCTTCCACACATATGTATGTAACCAAATCTGATTAACTCAGATAAAAACCACCGATAATAGATGCACATTGATTTCATACCATAACAGTACACATGGATGACTGTAAGATTAGATTAGATGAGACCAGGCTGTAGTCGATGGTATACGCGGGTATACAGCGTATACTCACCTCTAGAGAAATTTGAGAGCGTATACTCAGCGCTCGAGACGAGGGTATACGCGGGTATACAGCGTATACTTACCTCTGAGCAATGAAATTTTCTGAAAAAACAGAGGTTTTGAAAGGTTTTAGGGCGAATGACTAAAAAAAGGTCATCAACTTTTTCAGAGACGAAATCGTAAAAAGTCAGAAAATTTTCAGAGAATTGGTAAAAAGTCTGAAATTTTTCTGAGACGAATTCCTAAAAAAAGGTCTTCACATTTTTTCAGGGTCACACCAGCCCTAGTGACGCCGCTGCTCACCGGTAGCGTATACTCACCTCAAATTTTACCACTACAGCCCTGGATGAGACCTTGATCAGCAAGAGTGAATTTCGTAGCATAATCACACGCATGGATGACTGTAAGATTAGATTAGATTACACTAGATCTGTAAGAGTGAATTTCATACCATGACGGCACAAGTCGAAGCCGCGTATGTCGTCATAAGCGGAAACCCAGCTGTATCCATAAGCCAGCCGCCAACAGTTGGTCCAAGGAAATCCCTGACAACAACCCAAAGGCTTATATAGGAACTAACATGGAGATGAACAAAGATAGTCATGAGAGGCAGCCCTGAGCCATGAACCTTTAGTAACTTCTCTTGACTAACTTCTCTTTCTAAACAAAGTTCGTTCTACTTGTCACTGTCTTCGAATGATTTCATTTTGTTGAAAGATATGCAATCACAAACCACAACGTTGACCAAGTCAGCAACACTACTAGAATTAAAAATTTGAGACACGCATTTTCTCGATAAATACCGAATATTTCCCAGAAATAATGCTTCGATGACTTCGAATAGCCTCAGCATAGGTGGGTAGGTGGCCAGTCTTCTCCCTCACTGTCTGATCATTCAATAAACAGTTTATATGATCAGTGTCCTCATTTTACTGTCAACTTTGCTAGTGGGTGCAAGTGGAAGAGAAATGTCTTTCTGCCCTGACAGGGATTTGCACCCCCATCCTCTGAATTGACCAACGTCAATTCCACAGCAAAACTAACCAAAATTTAGCTGAATATAGAACTACACTCAATGACAATTGCACAGCTGTAGTCGGTCCATCCTCTTGAAACAAGCTGACCAACAACCTAAGACATGTACTTCCTCAGTCTCTGTTTACCTCTTGACGCTATAAATCTGCATTTACCATTACCCTTGCCGTTAGCAAATTAATGGTTTCGCAAACTAACAATTATGTGTCAGTGAACTTGCCAATCAACCAACAAATGAGAACAACTAAACAGCAATTAACTATGCAATCAACCAAACAATCAACAACAACTAAATAATAAACCTCTGACAGATCTCTTGTAAGTCAAATGAACAGCGTTACAGAAGTTCTCTTCTTACACTAAATTAGAGATATCCATCAATCAATCAATCAACCAATGATCTGTCAATGAATGATCTGACAATGATCTGTCAATGAATGATCTGACAATGATCTGACAATTCACACGATTTTTTAAAGTTTTAGGAAGCCATGCACTGGTTGACCAATCAACTTTCAATCAATCATCAATCAATAAACGAAACATTATTTGATCATAAACCAGTCAACTTAACTGAAGTAATCACTATCTATTAAATCAATAAATTAAACATAATCGAATCACAAACCAATCAACTAATGACTGAAACAACTGGTCAGTGAATCATCAACCCATACTCAGAACACATAGCAGTGAAACCATCATACGCCTCTGAATGGTCTATACCGCGAGAGGCGCTTTATAAATGCCCATATACAATACTACAATACAATACCAGACAAGCATTACCAGCAGATCAATCCACATCTTTGAAATATTTATAAAAGCAATTAACAGCCTATTTGATAGCTTTTCTCTTGCAGAAAAACTGGCCAGTTTACCCAAGTGCAAAGCATGCTCCCCAAACTCCCGCGACGAGGCTGTAAACAGTGAAGTCGTTCTGATAACCAGCCTTCCTAAAATTCACAAATATTGTAATATCAGATATCACTACTATTTATCATAATGCATAAGACTTCTGTTTTCTTCTATTGACTGCTATTTATAAGACTAAGTATATTGGGTACGGTGGTCCATCGGTAACGCGTTTGGTCAATGATCATGCGGTCGCCGTTTCGACTCCGTGCAAGGACCCTGGGCAAGTTCTTTGCGCACACCGTAGCCTACCTCTGTCACCAAGCATAATTTGGTACCGGCGTAAGCTGGGAAGTAAAGTGCAAGTTCTGCGATATCACTTGCCCCGTGTCCAGGACATTGGGATTCGTCCACTGCCGGCGTAAGGGCCTACAAAAGGAAATGAGCGCCTCCGCTACGTTCCACTATAAGGATATTGACATACTTTTTTACTTTTTCTTATAAGACTTCTGCATTCGGGTAGCAGACAACCGCAACAGATGTCGTCTACAACTTCCGCAGTCTTCCACGAGGTTTGGCGACTGTTCCGTCTGGTTCTTGTATTCTCTCAGGTAGCGTCTCCTCTTCTTTTACCTTTCTTAAAACTTGCTTATATTCTCTCTGGGTATCTCGCACTGGGAGCGCTTCTGAATGGCTCTCCGGCTAGAAGCGCCTTATAATCAATCAATCGATCAATTTCGTTTAATCAAAGCATCAAGTTGACATCAACGCAACTTGTTACACATAAATAATTTGTAGGATGAAATAACTATAAATTTAGGGTTAGACTATAGGAGAATGTTTTATTTATGGAGAGTCTATAATTTATTGAGACGTTAAATGCCCGAACACAATACAATAGCTGGACCCACTGCATGAAACAGTCTTCCTGACCAAGTGAAGAATGCGCCATCTCTCGAAACATTTAAATCACAGCTCAAGACTTATCTTTTTCAACAGTTCTGGTGCAAGGCACAGCAAGAGTCAATGCATTCGTGGATCGAGTGCACTATTTGCTTGTATATTATGTAATGCCTCTTGGATAATAAAACAGATCGTAAACGTGATTCTTTTGCTCAACTTGCAGTCAATGCAGTGAATTATCTTTTTTCCAAAGCATGAGATGATCTAATTGTGAAATTAGTTATAGATTGCTCAATTAACTCAGCTTTTGGTGCTGAGGAAGGAAATTGACCTTGTGTCACCTCCAGAGTCCAGATATGATGAGAGGCAATGAACTACTCCACAAATGAATTTGAAAACCCAGCAAAGCTAATCAGATCCGTTGCTTTTACAGCAATGGCCAGAATAACGTAATATTATTTTAATTATATTGCTCAGAGAAATTAGATATAAATTGTTTAATGAACCCAAATTACTGTGTTATACCGGGATATGGGTATGTCAGAGGTATATCGTTCTCATTTAAGACTTACCGCTTTCATATTGCATACCCACCATAGACTGCCCCTCTGTCTTAATGTTCTGAAATTCTGGATAAACTGACCTGGTTACGATTTAGTTGTGGTATATCATCAGTTGATGTTTTGTGCGTTAGCCACCGGCGTGATAGAAGTTACTAATTAACATTTAACAAGGTTTGTTAACTGATGACCTTGAATTGAAATGACAAGAATACCAACTCGATCGCATCCAGAAACTTGTCAAAGGTTGGAACGAGAGCGAGGCTGACGGAACCGCCAAAAACAGTCAACGCAAGTATGTCAAGCCACAACGCTCTAGAGACATTCAGAACACATCTTTCACATATAATTCAACCTGATCACAGAATATAATAAATAAACTAATTAAAGATTAGCTAATAATCTAATGAAAGTAATAAAGCGAACTTTTATCGGATTTCATGAAGAATCATAAGTGGGACAACTTTTAGTGGGACATGATGGGTGATTGGTTAAAGCGCTCGCCTTGTAAACCGCTGAGAGTAGGCCTATGGTTTCGAGCCTAATCCACTGTGTAAGGATCTTGAGCAAGTCCTTAATTCACAATTGCCATTCCTTTGTGCTTGGTCATTTCTTAGTGGTGCTTAATAAATGGCTAATAATTATTATTATTATTATTATTATTATTATTATTATATTAGCCTGCTTTTCAAGTCAATTATCGGTGGCAGTATCAACAAAATCAATGCAAAAAATACAAAATGTGATGTGTTTTAAAACAAGTCCATGTTAGGCCTATCTGACTTTAAACTGATATCCCATCACAGTAAAAAAAACTTTTGCAATCAATAACCTCTCCAATGTCTCAGACTTCCAACTCATTCCGTCAGGGGCGCCGCCAGGCTTAAAAAAATTGGACGCACACCCCTGCAGTCTCCTCCCATCCACACACGTCCCCTGTCTACCACTCGTAGTCATATTCAGAAAATGACTCAGAGTTACTTATAAAAGTACAGTATAACACATGCATATGATATCATATGATATTATTTATACAAATTGTATGGCAAACCAAAATTATACAGTGAAATTGTCAAAAATATCGAAACGATGCCTAATCGTTGTGTGATTTTTATTTGGTTGGTGGACGCCCCTGCATCCCGTAAAACTACATAAAACATACTACACTTACGTGCAGTCAATAACCCAACCAGCGTCTTGGACTTCATTTATTTATTGGGGAGGGGGATAGAGTAATGGTAACACTCATGGCCAGGAGAGCAGTACGCGGTTCGATTCCCGCAACCCGTCGGGCGCGGGCGCCTTGTATGGCTGCCATAACGTGTGTTTAGTTAAGATATGGATTATTGTACTGTCATGTCTCAATGTAATCTTACTGCGTTTGTCGGTTTGAATTAATAAGAAAAAGATTATTATTATTATTATTATTATTATTATTATTATTATTATTATTATTATTATTATTATTATTATTATTATTATTATTTTGCCCAAAGGTACATATGATCCCTCGGGGACTTAGATATTAATTTGTTGATATGTTATTTCTAGGAAATCAGGCCTCTTCCTCCGCTGAGTCATATTATTATTATTATTATTATTATTATTATTATTATTATTATTATTATTATTATTATTATTATTATTATTATTATTATTATTATTATTATTTAACCCGAGGTATCAAGGAACCCTCTGGATTTGGAAAAAATTATTATTTATTTATTATTATTATTATTATAATTATTATTATTTAAACTGACTTTGCATAACTTTTCACCCTATCACGATGCCGTCTCTCCTCGCCTTGACCACCCCAGACTCTGGCCTGGCACCAAAACTGACCAAATAACCTGACTCTAATGATTTAATTTAGTGTTGATAAATATGCTGGTCTCTGCAATGCGGCTTTCGTGTGTCACTGAGAAACTTAGGAGATTTACATTTACACGTCACTGTAAAGATTGTGTTACGTGAAAATGGAAACCCTACCCTTCCAGTTGCAAGAATGGAGCTGGACCGAGAAGCAAGAGACCGACTCCAGACAGACCAAACCCAAAGACCAACATTGGCGAAGTGTCACTCTGAAACAGAGAAGCAATAATATTCGGATACTACAAGTTCGAATGAACATCCATAAAAATAAGAGTTTTAGGTAATATTCTGATATTAAAAGTTAAAATGGACATCAGTGTAATTACTTGACAGCAGAGTTGGACAAATTAAAACCCCAACTACAATGCTAAAGTATTGGAACAAAGGCTACGGGTTTGAGATGGAACCTCGAGCGAGACCTTCATTCACAATTGCTCAGTGCAATTGACTGATACTTGTTCATTAGATAGTGGCGCTTAATAAATGCATATGAAAAATAATTCTGCACCACCACAACATGCCAATACCACCATCAACACCACCACAAATAATTATACGATCACAAGACTCACCATACGGTCGGCAAGAGCTCCCCAGATGGGGGAGAACATGGCATAGGAACATGACAACAGCAGGAAGAGTAGACCCATCATCGCCGAATTCAGCGCAAACTATGCATCAGAAAATTGAACATCAGATTAATGATCACCGTTCGGTAAAACCAAAAAAGCAAGCCATAGTTCAACAACGTTCAGACGTTCAGAATCAATTCCAAAATGGTCGGCATGACTACATAAATCATAGGAATGGAAAATCATCACACAGCGCAAGATCGACAAAGACTATTTATTAAGTCACAAAGTAAAGACCAATAACCCAGCTATTCGGAGCTGTTTGCTTTGTAGGTTCGCTTCCGAGGTGTTCCTAAAATGAACTATAAAGTCCAGATACATAGATACCAGCGACGCATTGCCAGGTCAGCAACGTTTATTTGGCTCTACCTAGTAAATGAATAAAACCATATGCCAAGTAAAAATAAGCAATTAGCAAAGAAGAATAACAGTGCTGTAAGCTAACGAAAGGAAGGGCAGTCTTTGGTATAAAATTTGGGACTTTAGTGTCTTCGCCTTGGCACAATAGGTTGGGTGGCCAGTCAATGACTGTGTAATTGCAATTGTAATTGAACATTTACAAAGTGCAAAACGAATCAACTTCAGCGCCAAATTATATGATGTTAAATATTGTCTAAAAATAATATTTTAAGCTAGCAAACAAAGCTCAAAACATAGCTATGCACCGTCTGTAACTCATCTGTTTGCCCAGTTCTCTATGGGGCAGTAGTGGAACAGAAACCTTGAAATACCCTGTCCAGGAAGAGCACTGAACACATGACCTCCGAATCAAAGGTCAAGCATGCTAAGGACTAGACTGCCATGCGGGATATTGTCTTCCGGTCAGGTTTGAAGAACCTCTGAGGAGTCTAGGCTCTCAATATATGAATAAATGTTTGCTCTCTGTCATCTAAAGTAAAGTAAACAGAAACCTGAACCGACTTCGTGACTCAGTTGAACCGACAGAGTCGGGTCCAAGATCGACCAGATCATTGCAGCTATGATCACACCAAGGCAGACGACAATGATCGCTGGAATGCGGAAGATCTGGTAGAACGAAACGGATTGTGAGCGCGGATAGGAAACTATAGAGAAGTAAGCGTTCAACAATGTATCAATACGCTAAACTCAAAAGTATGAATATTTAATGATGAATGTATGAATATATAAGGAATAATATGTAACAATTTGATATATAATGTATAAATATATTCGAATAATGCATAAATAAAGAAATATATAATTACTAATTTATAATTTAATATTTTTATTAAAAATTTTGAAATATTCAACGAATAATGTATCAATATTAAACAAATAATTAATCAATATTTAAGGAATAACGTGTAAATATTAAATGAATAATGTATTAATATTTAATAAACTTGTTTCTGCTTTTCATTGGTAGACCTGACAATTGAAACAACTTCTATATTGTAATGATTGTAAAACCTTGAATAAATATCTTCTGCGTTTACGTGTACGTCATTTTCTTGAATTTATGTATGTATTAAGTACCATCATCTAAAGACGAAGCATCAGCCGACGGCAATGAACAATTGTAAATTAAGGACTTGTTGAATGTCCCTGTACTGCTCAAACTCGTTATCTCCGCGTTACAAGGATATCGCTGTAGCAAATCGGCCCCGTGTTCAACAATTTCTAAGACATTTATTTGTACGTTAGTTTAGTTGTTTTTTTGCTGGTTCACTGTTCACTGTACTTGCTAGTTTCGTTTCTACCTTAATACACTCCTTTATTACAGCTCGACTTGATTACCGTTCCTCACTTTACTGCGGCCTACCTTCTAGTCGTCTAGCCCGACTCTAGCGTGCTTCGATCGAGTGCAACACTCTGTGGCGCGCCTTATTGGCCGAATACCTAAATTCTGTTGGGTCTCAGGTTATATGCTTGAGGTCCTGCATTGGCTTTCCGTCAGCCAGCGTGCGTTATATATAGGGTTGTTTCCCTAGTCTGGCGGTGCCAGCTGGTCTGTGCTCCAGCATATCTGCGGGTCCTTTGCCGCCCCGTGCAGGGTAGCCGCCACCTCCGCTCTTCGGGGAAGGGGTGCTCATTGTGTCTTTTGCCCGCACAGCCACCGCGCAGAATCCTGCTTTTTCAGTAGTGGGCACCGCTAAAATCGACTCCAAATCTTCCCAATATCTTCACCACCATACCCATGTCAAATACAAGACTGGGCTTTAACATGCTTGGTTAAAATGAGTAAGCTGCTATATAATTGTTACTGAATTTCAGAAAGAATTTCAAACTTATTTCATAAGTTATTGTTGGTATTATTACTAAGTCATTATTCACTTATCAGTGAATTTCTTCAACTGTTTTCACTTACAATCGTCTGCAGGGAGGCAATAGAGCTGAACAGGAACAGTCACGATCATTATGCCACCGAGAACGGCAAACGACAACATGTAGCCACCGACCTATAAAGAAATTGACGTACCCTGTCACAAGAGACGCTAAAAACTCACATTTGTCATTCCATCAAACTAAACATTTCGAAATTCCCACAGATTACTCTTCATCCATTTTTAGGATATAAGCAGTCTCTTTCTTCTTCAGATCTGAACCTGTCCATCCCCATTGCAGGCCCTGCAAGTCTGCAATTGCCCCACTGTTTAGTTTCGGTTTAATTAGTATTCTTTAAATCTTAGTCGTACCTTGTTTCACTGCAAGAGAAACTGATTTGAAAAATGTTTAAAGGAAAAACTCTTGCAGAGCTTTCAACTGACTGCAGTACTGTGGCAACAGTTTCATGTCAACAGTTCCATGGAAACAGTTCTATGACAATAGCAGTGTTGGGCACTAAACTATTTTTTAAAGTTAAATTAAAACTATTTTCCAACTAAAAAATAGTTTAACTAAAGTTGGCAACTGATTTTGGAAATTAGCTAACTAAACTAAATAAGTAGTCAAACTTTTTCCAACTTTTTCCAACTTTTACGACGAACATTTTCACAATAACAGAGGTTAAGTGAACTGTAATAATGCAGAACGTCAATGAGAATTTCACCTTCCAACTATGCAATGTGTACTGTTCTAGCATACAGTTACAGACGTACTGTAAGTAGTGCATTAATTTGAAAACACATTCTTTTAATACTAAAACCTTGCAGTGTTAATCATTGTAGTGTTCAATGTTCATTGTGGAAAATAGTTGGATATTGCTGATTTTTAGTTAAACTTTTTAATTAGCAACTAAATTTTTAGTTAAACACCAGTGATATTATCGTTAACGAAAACGAAACGAAAACGAAAAAGAAAAGTCGATCGTTAACGAAAACGAAAACTAAAACGAAAAAGATTTTATAAATGGAAAAGAAATAAAAACGAAAACGAAAAAGATTTTGGAAACGAAAACTAAATAAAAACGAAAAAGAATGGATGTAAAACTAATAAAAACTAAAACGAAAATGATTTTTGGAACGAAAAGTATTGAAAATCCAACCATGTATTTTATTAAAAACGAGATTCGAAAATGAAAAACCAAACAATCTCTATTATTAAATTATCGGCGCGGCCGTTGAACGGCGCGTGTCTATATGTTTAAAATTATTATCAGGATACAACTTCCTGTTTGCGGTCTACGATTTATGTCAAACTGTCGGTGCATGTTTACGAAATTTGTTATTAATAATGAGTCTAGTAAAGCTTTTATCCGGTAGGAGACGCGAAAGTATTGTATGGGAAAACTTTATACATGAAGAAGATAACGACAAAAGCCGATGTACAGTTCTGAATGACAAAGGAGAGCCGTGTGGGGTTCGCATAGCTGGTACGTAACTACGCAATTTACGCATCATACTCGCTACTTTTTCCGCATTCGTCTTTTGGCCACACACCCTTAATTTTGTATGTGAAAATATAGCCTACAGTAGTAATCACAATAAGAAACATGTTTTGTAATTTTTTATTGCAGGTAAAAATCCAACAAATCTTAAAACACACATAAGTCATAACCATGCCGAGGTTCACACACTCTTAAATTCAAAGGAAGATAGAAACAAGAAACACAGTCTAAGCGTAAAGTGGAGGGTTGGGAGAGCCCGTCAATACAGAATGCCTGCATTTCAAGGAAAGAACCGCATACACGACTGATTCTACAGAATAGGCCTATATAAAGCGACTAGAGTCTATAACCAACTTTATCATTACAATAACCATAACCGCCAGTTTATTGGTCCATCAAAACGTTTACAGTACAAGTTATGCATAAATCGTCTTACACTATGAATGCTCGGATGGGCACAATTGGGGCACCTGAAAGGACCTAAGTCCCGCTAATAAGGGTCTCAAGTAATTTCTTCTTCATTAAAGGTATGCTAACCTACTTTTTCAGAACTTACATTCAAAGTAAAATGAAGTGAAAACGAAAACTGAAACTAAAATGATTTGAAAAACGAAAACTAAAATGATTTGGTTTTGAGAAACTGAAACTAAACTAAAACTAAAATGATTTCAGGAATAGAAAAGAAATAGAAACGAAAATGATTGAAAAATTAAAAACTAAAACTGAAACTAAATAGAAATGATTGACACCTGACAGAAATAGAAACTAAAACTAAAATGATTTTAGGAACGAAAATAACACTGTTAAACACTTAAACTATGATTTTAACTAAACTATCTTATTAGTTAAACTTCATCCTTAACTAAAACATTTTAGTTAAACTAAAAGTTAGCAACTTTTTAGTTAACTATTGCCCATCACTGGACAATGGTTCATGTAAACAAGGTCCTTATCACAGACTGCTCAGTCTATCTTACAATCACTCAGGAGGATCACTAAATTAGAGGAAAATTATCAGTATAATCTTGAAATCAGGCAATCTAAAACTGCTAAAGCACCACTTCAATAAAACGCACAAGAAACAACCAACGGTTATTGCTAAGCCAAACGACAGCAAATTGAAATCTGCGAAACAGCCACGTCAAAACCAAGAGCATAAGCATAAGCCAGACACAGTATACTATAGAAATGCTGTCTGAAAAGACGGATAAGGACCAACCTGGTTGAGAAGACCACCAAGCCCTGGTCCAAGCATCATTCCAATCCCAATTGCCGTCTCCAGAAGGCCAAAGACAGTCGACACATTGTCTGGAAAGCAGACGGCCGTGACAGCAAAGGTAGCCGTACTAGCAGCCGTGCAACCAACTGCTAGAGCCACTCGCAGGACGAAACAAAGTGATATAAAGACCACGTTCTGTTGCGGCTCAATGTAATCCAAAACCCTAGCAACACATGAAAGTTTCTCATTAATCATAGTAACAATGTAATCGCAGATTTTTTAGAGACCCTTCACAGGAGCTCCTGACCTAACGATGGAAATCCAAGAAAAAAAATATTTTATAGTCAATATTGTATTGTATATTGCCGTTATCACACTGCATTAGGTCGATTTGAGTTAAACCATTTTAGAATCTGTCATACGCTAGAAGAGGTAATCCACACTTTTGAGGACAAAAAGTCAAAGAATATCATAATGTGTCGACTGAAAAGCATCATCAAAGGTCTGTACATAACACTGAGCGGAGGAAGTAGGCTATCTAAAACTTCCATAGCGCCATCGTCACTATAATGGACAAAGCATTAATTGATGGTTGTAGGCCTAATTGTAATTGAGCATTTCTAAAAGCACCGCTGAACGATTCAGAGGTGTTCCCGACCCAAGTCAGTGCTACCACTTACAGACAAAATGGACTTCAGGCATTCCGAAACAGAGGAAAAGAAAGACTGAGGAGCTCAAGCCGCAATTCCTTCCAATGAAACCTTAGCAACCATTCGTAGGTTCACAAACGAATACAAACACAACAGGAAAAGCGACGTGCTTTGCTGTGCATTGGAAAAGTTTAAACCTGCTGACATAACACTGTAGATGTTTCAGAACTCACCCAAAGAGAATGAGGCAACCACCCGCGAAGAACTGACCCGAGATGATAAGGAAACGAGAACCAAGAACCGGCAGCTGCAACAAGCAACAGCAACTCACAATCAAACCTCAAGAAAACAGCAAGAAACATCTGTTTAGGTAACTTGATTTCTCTGTATGTCTATATGATTTACCTCGGGCTCTCACGCAATCTGAAAAGTGTTTTACGACTGACAAGTTCCGCTTTGTTGTCGTTATTAGTAGTTTTGCTAGAGCATTCACACACAATCTAATCTAATCCATTGAATTCTCTGGCACCACTATCAGAAATTCCAAAGCACCCGTCGACGGTTGTTTCAAAAGAAAATTGTAATATGAAATCCATTGAAGAAGCGACGTTGAATTCTGACACATGAGAGAGCATCCGTAAGTAAGGCTACCGTAGAGTAAGCAAGTTGAAAGAGACGAGCCGACGCACTGCAGCCCAGTAGCTACAACGCTAGGCTGTCAGCCGAAAGGTCACGGGTCTTCATCCATGCAAGGACAGCAACATATTTCAGGATTTCTCTTTCACTTACACTGCCCGATGAACTCAGCCTTAACGTGAAAAAAACGGCTCTACATTGACCAACACTGTCAGAGGGAAGATTAGGCGGTGAAGGATAGGATTTTACAATTGAGGCGAGGCTATCAAAAATGACGTCAACCACATTTCATACCCATGGCTGCCTCTCGAGTTTATCTCGAGGTACTGCGCCTCTCCCTTCTCTGTAGGTATTTCCCATAAATGGATGATTAATCCACTTACTAATTTTCCAAAAATAGGAGAAGTCACAACTTGAACGAGTGCAAAAGTCCCAAATATCCACCCAGACACAGTGTTGCTGACGCCCTTGCTCTCCGCCTGTCACCAAAAACCACAGAGAGTCAGATTCTACACAAAATTCAGTAATAAACTAGAATTGGAACTTCAAACATAACCTATGATCAGAACTCAAAACAACAAACACTCGACTACCTTATTTATAACGGAATAAGCACTACGTTGTAACTGAATTAGCATCATTAATCAAATTAAGCCTTGCATACGGAACTCGATCAGAAGACAAGTTAGAAGAACTATAGAGGAACAATATGAACGATTTCATGCGAAGTTGTGAACATTATACCAAGTAAACTTTTGAACAGTGATGATAAGGTTGTTGAAAAAAGATGGAAGTCTAAGCCAATACCAGATTTTAACATTATTTGCCGCCTCAAGTCCTCACTACAAACAAAGTTAAATTCTCAGAATCTATCAGGGTTTAAAAGGGGCAATGTAACTATCCCTGCAGATGCATGTAAGTTAAAAGCCCCAAACAAATTAGCCAACTTAAGACATATTTCAGTTACATCAACTAGCTTTTGACTAGATTTGCAGGGGCGCCGGCAGCGTGACGCACTGGACGCACGTGTGGCCACTCACCAAATCAAATCCACACAAGGATTAGACATCGCATCAATATTTCTGACATTTTCACTGTGTAATTTTGGTTTACCATACAGTATGTACTATGTATAAATACCGGTAATATCATATGGTATCATATGCATGTGTTATACTGTACTTTTATAAGTCACTCTGAGTCATTTTCAATGTATGACTACGAGACAGAAGACGGATGTGGATGGGAGGAGACGGGAGGGATGTGCGTCCATTTTTTTTAACCCTGGCGGCGCCCCTGTAGATTTGCATTGACAAATGAATGACTGAATGAATGACTGAATGACTGATTGAATGATTGATTGAATGGTTGATTATGACTTATTCAATAATTCATTTAATGATTCGTTGAATGACAGCTTGAATGCTTTCTCATTGTTCAACCAACTTACTTGTTTTGGATTGATTAACTGATTCACATTTTGTTATTGTAATCCGACACCTAAAAAGTGCCACTTAAGGAATAAACTCATCAGTGGCGCCCAGAACTAACATTAGATTGCTTGGTTAACATACTGAAATAGTGACCAACAGAAACGAGCATTAACCAACTGAAAAACTTTTGAAAATGAATTGCGTGAAAACTGCAGAGTGAATATCATTAACTAAAACTACAGAAATGAATATAAATGACAATACAACAGAAGAAGTGAATATCATTGATCGTAAAATTGCCAACCTCTGCTGGAAAGAACGGAGCCATGATCGAGAGACACATTTGTGCCATAAAGTCGCTCAAGACCAAGCAAAGAAGAATCAACTTTTCCCGTTTTGAAATGTTACAAAACCAAAATTTAGAAATGGCTGTAGGGGTCGGCACCTCTACGAGAATGACGAAAGGAACTCCATCATGCACATCGCTTTCACTCTTGGCCGTCTTGAAATCGAACACATGAAATATTGGAGTAAAGTTGCGTTCTGGAAGGCTCTTGACAGAATCACATCGATGTCTGGAATGCATTCCCAATTCCAGGTGCTTGTGACATGAACCTTCTGCACAGAATTCGCATAGTCCTTCTTCCAGTTCGGTGGCAGTCTTTGGCCGCGTCCTTCGATCCTCATCCAGCAGCGATTTGTTCCCTGCAAGGTAATTCCTCTGATTGGCTTCCACATTCACTAGACTGGTCAGCAGAGAATCAGAGTCATGTTCAGTACTGTTGGAGAAAGCACAGTTTTCACTCAGGAAATTCATGCTGACCGATGGGTGACGTTCAAGTGATGACAAGCGAATTTCTGAGTCTTTCAGCAACGGTTCTCCGTCTGGAAACGAGTCATCCAAAGAAAAACTTTCAGGGTGATTTCGCTCACAGTCGTTTTCCGCATTAGTGTCAAAGTCTTTCACAGTTTCTATCGATTGTAGTCCTTCCATGACCCCTTGACCTGACGTACCGACACCGAAAACTCGATTCAGGGTTGACAGAATCACAGCACACAATATCAGACTTTAATACATTTGCCTACACCTACTGAACAACAGAATCAACATATAGATATATAAATATTACTCAGTTACTCTAATCTAATCTAATCTAGCTGAGTGGACAGCACGTTTTTGAACACGTGGTTTTCATCATGGCCCTATCCAACATTTTACACTAAGTTGACTGAATCCTCTTTGTTTCTTTTCGGTCAGTGCTTGAAAACCATTGTATTCAGCTGTGGTCTTTATTCGTCAGGTCAGAAGTGCCTCTGAAGTTTCTTAAAAATAGTGCTTTATAAATTCTTCATAACACACATTTATATTTGTGTTAGTTTAATTCAGCGAAAGAACAAAGAAAACTTCCCAAAATAACTAATTTTATTTTTAAAAGTGTCTTAATTTAAAAGTTTTGTGAAAATTCTTATGCTTGACTACGATCAATCGAGCATTGTGTTTAATCTATTCTTTCAAAATGGTTGTTTGATTTTGACAGTGAAACACTTTACTGCTCGTGAACAACTGCTACTGAGTGGTTCACCCGAAAAGCACTGGGTTAACAAATCCGGCTTTGACTGGTGAAGAGCAAGATTTCGCGAGCAAATGCAATACGCAACGATGACAATTCTTACAGAATACAATAGCATGGCAAATTAGTTCAATTCAAAAAGCTGAATTAAGGCATCGGATTATAAGGATAGGAACGCGTTGTCTGGACAAATTATTTAAACATTAGACCTGCTGCCAAAGTAGTGTATGCAACAATGCAATTAATAATAATAATAATAATATATTTTCTTTAATTAAGCACCTGATAACCGCACTGCGCTGTACAGTGAACATACATATAGGCAGCCACGCAGGGCGCCTTACATACATGTACATGTATACAGTAGAAGCACATGATAACACTTTTTACAGGAGTTGAATACAACTGTTTTTAACGGCAGCCAGCAGGGCGCCAATCCGGGCCTAACACTCACTTAACTACCGCCGCCATCTAGCGAGTAGAAGGCTGAGTAAACCTTATAGAGGGCTACGGGATTCGATCTTGGTACCTTCTGCACTTCACGCCAGTGTGTTATCCATTACTCTACGGTAATGCCAAAATAGCAACTCATATCACACTGGTTTCAGTAATAGTTAGCAGTGACATCGCATTATTCACGACCCCTCCATCACCACGCGTATCCCTAGTGAAGTGTTTGACTCGAATTAAAATACCCGGTAGTAATTTTATGCAAGGCAGCTTTGAAAGCAACCGCTTAATAACAGAAAATGATAGCTACCCAATTAAAAAGTAAGCACGTTCAAGAAAATATAATTTTCTCGTTTTTCTTTAATTTACCGCATGTTCTGTCATCCTCAAATGGCAATGTCTAAATACATATTTCGTCGATTCCACGCAATGCGTCAATTACAGTTTATGAGTTCTGTCAAGGACTTATTATACCAGAGGCATGTAGGTCATGATGCATATATTCGTATCACTTTTTCCAGCATCGTATTCATACTGCACATGACCTCCGCAGTTAAGCACAAGCTGCACGTACAAAGTTCGCGGGCTAAGATAACATAGGCTACTCAGACCCTGTATATCCAAAGCGCTTCACACTTGCACTTACCCTTATAGTAATTTAAATAAATGCATTTACGAATGGTCCTGTTGTTCAAGTACATTTCTCAGCCTCTGCCATATAAATTGTACTTTGATTAAGAATATATAACAAATGCTCTGTAGCTCTTCCATACCAATATCGAACTCTGACCTCTTTGACTGAATGTATCTAACAATGGATCTATCGTCGGAGCTGCTTCTCCTACCCAGCGATACAGCCGACACGTTCTGCAATAGCCTAAAATCTGTTCTATGTCTCCGGTGGCTGCGCCTGGAGCGCCTTCAAGTAGAATTCTTAAAAGGCGCTATAAAAATCCTCTGAATGAATGAACTAAGCTGACCACGAACTTCATGCGATTGACTGCATGTACGACCACCGCACAGCTATTCCCACAACTGATTTTATTAATTTATTTTAATTATGTATTGATGAAGAAATTCGTGGTGCAGATGAAGGAAGAAGGCCAGTTAAAGTAAAAGCATTGGTCGACTCAGGTACAGGTACAGCCTAGCAGTGATCTACGAGAAACTGTTGAGTGGTATGAACGTGGAGGAAATGGAAAAGTTGCTATACAAAATACGGCAGGAGATGCCGTTCCTGCAAAGTTAGTGGAAGTTGCAGTGAGGGTGTGTCATGACGACGTGAAAGAAGAGATGTCTTCACGGAGGGTGAATACTGAACCGTATGTCACATTGATGTTTGCAAGTATTACAGAGATGGGGAGTAAAGAACAATTAACGTTACAGCCAGAAGTCATTGCTGAACTGAAAGCTATACCACCAAGAAAGTTTTGCAACAGGAACTGCAAGCAAATGTTATAACAGCGGTATGACTCAAGACTAACACTGATGATGGAGGTGCCCGAAAACGTCAACAGACTTGGCCGGGGCAACTTCACGGTGGTCTGGATCCCGAGTCACGTGTGAATCCGTGGAAATGAAGAAGCTGACACAGCGGAAAAAGAAGGACTCCACCTACCGGCAGTCAACTCCACCATGTACATCGAGAGAACGAAATGATCGGGAAAATCAAACAGTACGTAGTGGAAAAGTGGCAGAAGGAATATACCGACAACCCGAGGGAACCTTCTACAAGAAGATCGAGCCGCTCGTGTCAACAACAATAAAGTGCACGGATACTCCGCGGAAGCAAGAGCTCCAGATAACCAGACTACGCTTGGGTAGAGTGCTGTGGAATCAGTGGCTTCACAAGATCGACATTCATCCTGACGAAAACTGCGAGGAACGCGACGTCCCGGACACCATCGAACTTCTCCTCCTGGAATGCTCGCGAAAGAACATTAGCCGAACCATCCGCAACAAGTGCCAAGAACTCGGAGTCGACTGCACCACAAAGAACATGCTCCAGATCAGGGATCTGCAGAAGGAGGTGGTAAGAATCAGAGCTGAGATCTGTGATGGTAAGACTCTCTAGGAGGAGACTATCATAGTCTTCTTCGACCAAAACGGTACTATTATGAATCTCACATTATTTATTACTTTGCCAATATAGCAAAAATGCAGTTATGCTCACACAGAAATGTTTCCTAACATGATATTAAAGATAACCTCTTGTGTAAATACAGTGTATATAAAACTTTTACGTGTATTGCTTAAGAAAGCGAGAAATCTAAAAAAAAACTATATAAAATATTACAAAAACAAGAAAATTCTATTTAAAAAATTTATGTAAATATATCTGGTAGTGTTGTAGATAACGGAAACGTCAGAAAACGGTGCGACCTCAGAAATTGCCTTAAGATGCGAATCTGAAAACCGCTCGGAAGATCTCAGCAAGATTTCTCGTGCTGAAACTTAAAGAAAGTGCATAAAAAACATCCACCACAAAATCAACAACAAAGGGAAGACGTCAAAGACCACTGCTGTCATAAGACGTCCCTAAACACATTCACTTTCTTCATTCCCTTTCCCGTACGCAAGCGACTCTGGAACTGTCACTGCTATTGCTTCTGTAAGGGTGTTCTATGGCACCATATTAGGTGCTAAACCTACACGTTGTTAAATTAAATACATCATTACGACCTCTGATACAAAAGTGTACGATTTTATAATGGCGTCTCAAAAGAGAAAGACCTGTCTGTGACCTTAAGCCTGAATAAAGATCGTTAAGAGTAGAAAGTTTTTCTGCAAGCAAATGATTCTCAGACAATAGGAGATGTCACCACTGATGAGCTCCTGCAAACATGTAGAACCCAGCCAATGGGATTCCAGCCAGAGCTGAGACCATGTACAGCCCAGTCAATAGTATCCCATCCACAGAGAGTTCGTCATCTTAGAGGTGTTCTTTAGGTTAAATACATTCTTTAGTTAAGATATTTCTTTAGTTTCGATGGTCTCTTTAGTTAAGATAGTTATTTTAGTTAAGACTTGTACTTTGGTCAAGAATTTTTTTAATGTACTTCAGAAAATGCGGGGTCCTCAAAACTGCGGACCCCTCAAAACTGCGGGCCCGGGTGCTGCAACACTTAGCACATCCCTTAATGCGGTTCTACATAAGTCTACTTTGTCATTGCAATATTCGGGATCCAGAATACAGTGACCATTTGTACACTGAAACCGTTCCGGAAGAAACGCTGTGTGACAAAAGAAGACGAAAGGCAGCCTCGACATCAACTCCACTCTCGATTTTAATTGTAGTTAATTCTCAGAAAACTTTCATCATCATTATCAGCGGCACCAGCACCACATCACAACAAAACCCATATTTAAATAGATATTCATTCATTTTTTCATTCATCCTCAATTAGGAATTATAACGGCTTACAACGCAAGATTAATAAATGGCAGATGAAGAACTTCAAGATATGTTTAATATATCTGAACTAAAGAACATATCTTACCTATAGAAGACATCTTAACTAAAGAACTATCTAACTGAAGAACCTATCTTAACTAAAGCACACATCTTAACTAAAGAACAGCTCCTAACTAAAAGAACTATCTTAACTAAAGAATACATCGAAACTAAAGCAATATCTTAACTAAAGAACACCTCTAAACTAAAGAACTATCTTAACTAAAGAACACATCTTAACTAAGAAACACATCTAAACGAAAGAACACATCTTAACTAAAGAACAATCTTAACTAAAGAACCATCTTAGCTAAAGAACACATCTTAGCTAAACAACACATGTAAACTAAAAAATATCTTACCTAAAGAACTTATTTGATGAAAGAACATCTCTAAGCTAAAGAATTATCTGGACTAAAGAACACATCGTAAGTAAGCAACAAATCTAAACTAAAGAACTATCTTTAAAAAATACATCTTAACTAAAGAACACATTGAAACTAAAGAACCATATTAACTAACGAACAACTCTATACTAAAGAACTATCTTAACTAAAGCACAAATCTTAACTAAAGAACACATTGTAAGTAAAGAACTATCTGAACTAGAGAACACTTAACTAAAGAGCAATCTTGACTAAAGAACCATCTTAGCTAAAGAACACATCTTAACTAAACAACACATCTAAACTAAAAAATATCTTACCTAAAGAACTTATTTGATTAAAGAACATCTCTAAGCTAAAGAATTATCTGGACTAAAGAAAACATCTTAAGTAAGCAACAAATCTAAACTAAAGAGCTATCTAAACAAAAAATACATCTTAACTAAAGAACACATTGAAACTAAAGAACCATCTTAACTAATGAACAACTCTATACTAAAGAACTATCTTAACTAAAGCACAAATCTTAACTAAAGAACACATTGTAAGTAAAGAACTATCTAAACTAGAGAACACTTCTTAACTAAAGAACTATCTTAGGTAAAGAACTATCTTAACCAAAAAAACTATCCTAACTAAGAACATATCTAAATAAAAGAACTATCTAAACTAAAGAAAACAACAACTAAAGAACTATCCTAACTAAACAGCAGATCTTAAGAACTATGTTAACTAAAAAACACATCTTATCTAAAGAACAGCTCCTAACTAAAAGAACTGTCTTAACTAAAGAATGCATCGAAACTAAAGCAATATCTTAACTAACGAACACATCTTAATGAAAGAACTATCTTTACTGATGAACACATCTTAACTAAATGACTATTTTAACTAAACAACACATATTAACTAAACAACACATCTAAACTAAAGAACTAGCATAACTAAAGAATACATCTTAACTAAAAAAACTATCTTAACTAAGAACATATCTAAGCAAAAGAACTATCTTAGCTGAAGAACAAATCTTAACTAAAGAACTATCTTAACTAAAAAAACATACCTGAACTAAAGAAATATCTTAACTAAAGAGCGCATCAAAACTAAAGAACATCTGTGAACTAAAGAACTATCTTTAATAAAGAACACATCTTAACTAAACACCACATCTAAACTAAAGAACACATCTTAACTAAAAAACTATCTTAACTAAAGAACCATTTTAACTAAAGAACTATCTTAACTAAGAACATATCTAAACAAAAAAACTTTCTTAGCTAAAGAAAACATCTTAACTAAAGAAAACATCTTAACTAAAGAACTATCTTAGCTAAGCAACTATCTTAGCTAAGGAACACATGTTAACTAAAAAGCACATCTTAACTAAAGAAGTCTCTTTACTAAACAACCATCTTAACTAACGAATTATCTTAACTAAGAACATATCTATAGAAAAGAACTGTCTTAACTAAACAACACATCTAAACTAAAGTACTATCTTAACTAGAGAACACATCTTAACTAAAGAACTGTCTTAGCTAAAGATCACATATTAACTCTATAGAATTATATTAACTATTGTTCACATCTAAACTAAAGAACTGTATTAACTATAGATCACAGATAAACAAAAGAACTATATTAACTAAAGAACATATCTAAACTAAAGGACTATCTTAACTAAAGAAAAAATCTAAACTAATGAATTATCTTAAATAAAACTACATCTAAACTTAAGAACATACGCTAACTAAACAACACATTTTAACTTAAGAACTATCTTGACTAAAGAATACATCTTAAATAAAGTACCATCTTAACTGAAGAACACATCTAAACTTTGGAACCATCTTAACTAAAGATCATATCTTAACTAAAGAACACATCTTAGCTAAAGAAGTATTAAAACTATAATCACCCCAGCAAATCTATCCATCTGTACACCAGATATCAAAGGATCTACTTAGGACTAAAATTAGGCTATTGCGAACTGGACACATAGAGGCGTCCTCAGACGTCGCTTCCAGAATAAGTAAATGCATCCAACGCAAAAATGCCAGTCTAAGAGGTGTTAAACAAACGAGTAGCTTAAAAGAACTATAGGCTAAAGTCAATACCCTAACATGCAACAGAAGAAAGGAGCAGAGTCCGAATACTAAATTTACAGCTGAAGAACTAAACACCTCCTTTGCACAAATGTTGACCGATAACTCCTATACACTTCCGGCTAGAAAACTAACAGTAAACAACAACAGTTTGTTTATCACAGAGGCCTGTGTCTTCAATATCCTGGACAAACTGCACCATACATCGGAAGGACCAGATAGGGTACCGGCCTGGTTCGTTAGCCTAGCCGTTCCGGTGTTGTGTTGACCAATCACATCACTAATAAATGCCTCAATAGCAGACTCCCACTTTCCAGACAAATGGCGAGCTGCAACAATCACACCGGCCCCAAAGGTTGAAACACCGAAGAATGTCAACAACTACCAACCCATTTCAGTTGTCCCTTTTTGTCGAGGATCGTTGAGCGTGTAATAGTACGCAAATATCTATATCCATCATTTAATGAACCAGGTATCCGTGAACTTCTCGCAGACCAGTTTGTCTTCCGCCCCTCAGGATCAACAACAGCGGCACTCATATTTATTCAACATCAGATTTACAAACTACTCAGAACCGAACCCTTCGAGGCGCTCATTGCTCTTGACTTTTCGAAGGCCTTCGATGCGGTTCGGCATTTCACCCTTGTGGAATAGCTTCAAGAACTAACGATCCCGGATAGCATCTACAACTGGATACTTAACTTCCTTGAACATCGTTCTCATACAACTCGATTCGCTGGCATAGCCTCCTTTGTCGCATACATCAACTCCTTAGTCATCCAGGGTTCAGGTATTAGACCGATCGCCTTAATAACAAATGCATCAGAGATACAACCGTTACATCCTGATAACTCGATGGCCAAACATGCGGATGATACCTACCTAATCATCCCTGCTTCAATGTACTAGACCATAGTACCAGAGTTAGCACATATCGCAAATTGAGCTTACAGGCATAATATGCGGCTGAACCAAAGTAAATCTCTTGAGATGATAATTCCGCGAGTCAGATGCAAAACCATTCCACAACCTCAGAAAGAAGTTAAGAGAGTCAACTCCATGAACATCATTGGAGTCTACATATCTACTAAATTAAATCTCAAAGCGGAGGCCCATGTTAGCGCAACCCAAGCAACTTGTGCCAGATCACTCTATGCTTAAAGAGTACCGGTACTAAAACATCGCGGACTCTCCAATTATGCTCTTCGAGAAGTTACGAGAGCAACAACACTGGCCAAACACCTGTATCCCATTCCTATCCCAGCGTGATGGGGATTAGCCTCAGCATCTGACCGTTTAAGATTAGATCGTTTTATCAGAAGGTTGCGGAGAACAAGTCCTGTCAATGAAGAACTGACTCTTGCTGACCTTGTGAATTCTGCTGATTGCCGATTATTTACATCTATTAAGAACAATCAAGATCACGTCATTTGGCCTCTTTTATCAGCAGTCTATAAAACTGTATATTGATTACATCCCCAGAATCACCAGTACTGTCTTCCAGTTAAATACAAATAAAAGACTTTATTTCCCGAACACTATACTCAACATTATCTACTTCTCAGAACTCTATCTAACTTTGTTCCATGCTGCTGTTTGTCAGACCTGAAAGCACAGAACATGGAGATGAGGGATGCTGTTGAAAAAATCAGGGACAGAGCTGTTTGGAGACGTCACGTTGAGGCCTCATCGTCGGCGCACGACTGACGGAAGAGAGAGAGAGAGAGAGAGAGAGAGAGAGAGAGAGAGAGAGAGAGAGAGAGAGAGAGAGAGAGAGAGAGAGAGAGAGAGAGAGAAGTTTACTTCATACACAATAAACGAATATCATCATCAACTAAAGAACACATCTAGTAAGCAGTGTTTAACTATCTGCCTTTTGAAACGGTTTTATTAGGCAATCACCTCACTGACCTTTTCGTCTCTCAAGGAAAGTTGAAACAAGGAGGTGTTTAAAAAATATCAAATTTAGAAATTTAGATGCGGACGTCTGCACTAGTGCGCCTATGCGTAAACGCGCCACTGGCAAATGTTCAATCGATTATTCATTCGATCATAAATTGATCATTGTTTAAAAGTAAAAAAATTCTTATCCTAGTTAGGATATTATTGTGATAAATTCATCACAAATTGTATTGCATAATTTATAACTAGAAAAAATATTTTCCATCATTTGGGGCCCTCCGAGCTTTGGGGGCCCTAGGCGCGCGCCTAGTGCGCCCTTGTGTAAACGCGCCTCTGGCTAATGTTCGATCGATCATTCATCGATCATAAACTGATCATTCTTTAAAAGTAAGAAAAATTCTTATCCTAGTTAGGCCCAATGGGCCCATGCTATTGGTTCTTGCAAAATCTGAACAGTTTCACGCCTGACGAACTGATTTTGGCCCAAATCTTTCGCCCATTTAATCCGCTTAAGACATAGAAACTAAAAAGCAATCAAGTTACGTTTTCGCTATTTATCACATTTCTGCAGAGGCGCGTTTACGCATAGGCGCACTAATAATAACATTCTTTATTATTTCAAACTGACAGACGCAGTAAGATTGCATTGAAACATTAAAGTACAATCAAGATCTTAATTAAACACACGGTTTGGCAGCCATGCAAGGCGCCGCCCGTGAGGGGGTTTACGTGTATCGAACCGCGAACCAAATGCTCTCCGGGCCATGAGTGTTACCATTACTCTATCCCTCTCCCGTGCCTAGGGCCCAAAATTTCGGAGGGCCCAAAACGAATGACAATATTTTTTCTATTATAGGCCTATAAAATAACATTTTTGAATTTTGAATTATTTTAAATATAACCTATTTTATATTTTTCACAGTTTAGCATTCACATAAACGTATATTATTGTAACTTATAATTGCTTTGTTCATATGGGCTAATTATTCATTTATAGGCAATTTCCGCAAAATAACATCAAACGTGTTAGCAAGAAGCCGCAACGGGCCACGGCCGTCTGCTACAGTTTACGTGTTGAAAGTTTTAGACTGACGATTCCGTCATTTTTAGTGTTTAACAGTAATTAAAAGTTACTAGTATTGTTAACCGGTAATAATAATTGCAATTTTTATAATAGGCCTAAATATTGATTAAAATCTAGTTTAGCTTTGCTCTGCATCGAATCTGGTGAAACAAAGACCAACAAATTGATAATTTTGCTTGGTTGAAATGCAGAAAGAAAGCCCTATATTGCACATGATAGTGAGATGAGTAAGGGGTGAATAGAACTTTTTTAAATTCTGCATTTGCATGTTTTGCAACTTCAGCTTTCTCTTCTATTTCTATTATGCTGCATGTGACTAGTTGCTAAAAAAGTTACACCGATTCAATTTCACATAATTTTTTAAAGCATTTTATATTATATAGGGCCTAATATGGCATTGCTGCATTGCGTTGTACAACAAACGAGTAAGCTTACTGTACACTTACAGATATTTATGTTTTTAACTCTCTTTGTGCTGTCGGCTCTAGGAGCCCTAGCGATCGCCATGAAACACCGTCTCCATTGCCGTCTTGCTACTTCCCCAGCAGCCCTTGAGTCGCGTGTCGGCCTGGGAGTCCCACCATCAGCGCTCCGGCCTGGGAGTCCAACCATCAGCGACCATCGGCGTGGTTTGGAGTGTCGCATGACGATTTTCTTGGCATGTTAACAGGGGTGGTTTGCCATTGCCTTCCCCTGGTTTTGCCTGCCGTGCCCGTTCGTTCCCCTTCCTTTGGAAGGAAGGGTACTAACAGTCCGCACCGCGTGAAGGTGGGCACGGAGGACTTTGGTTCACCAGCCCAGGTCGGATCCGAGTCTACGCTCAAGAGAGACGTCGGTCAGGTCGCCTCCCTGCTTTACTCTGTGACAGAGTGACTGGTGAACCTTTGCGGACCAAACTAACTAAAACTATTAAATCAAATAACTTCACATTCCCTGAGGGTAGCGTCTATAACTGATCACAATCATAGTGTCAATAACATTCACAAAACAGCTTCTAATTCAACTTCGTGGGTTTTTGCACAAGATAGGCTAAACACCGCCAGAGTCTCAGACTCTCAGTCTATAAGTTCGGAAGGGCCCCCAAAATGTTTGCGCCTAGGGACCCGTTTGCTGTAAACGCGCCTCTGCATTTCTGGCCAATCTCAGCATCTTTCCGTACGGCCCTACTATAATCCACTAATTAATAAATATTACTTTTCGACTGTTTACTCTAAAATCAATTCTTCTTACAATGAAATTTACATCTACCATACAACAGTTTCAGCTAGATAGAGCAGCGTCAAACAATTCAGAAACTTTTGTCAACTTACTGTTTTCGCAACCGGCGGCCAGCCTTATGGAAAACTTATAGCAATCGAACAAGAGTGAAAATCGTTTTGTAAGGCAAGCTATTTCTTGATTACGGTCCTTACAGCCAGTGGCGTACCGAACTAGCAGAGGGGGCGAGTCGCCCCGGGCGGCACTTTCCTAGGGGCGACAAAATAGGGTAAAAGAAAAATAAAAAGAGTGAATTTTGGATATAAAAAGGAAAAAGTAGGAGAAAAAAGAAAAAGAAGGAAAGAAAGAAAACGTCACTTTAGTCAAGTCAGCTTGGCTTCCGTTGATCGTTAGGGGCGGCATCATACTCTCTACATTAAACACTAAACAGAATTGCAGTAAAGGAAGCAGAATCACTTTATCTAGTAAACAGAGTAACAGACTACATACAGCAAACTTTAAAGTATATTCTTGTTTTTTGCCGCCCTTCATAATCATTATATATATATATATATATATTCATATAATATACATATACACATATATATATACATCACATGTATACTGTATAGGTATCTACACGAATTAATTACTTATA
Source organism: Allolobophora icterica (assembly GCA_963556255.1). Classification (NCBI taxonomy): domain Eukaryota; kingdom Metazoa; phylum Annelida; class Clitellata; order Crassiclitellata; family Lumbricidae; genus Allolobophora; species Allolobophora icterica. Next base: position 80,899,303 of record OY744603.1, on the reverse strand, counting down.
ATAAAATTTAATCACAAACTATCAATATCGCCACCACAGCATTTCACCACTTATTTTAGACCTCTTTTTAAAATTAATATTAATTTTTTTCTACTTTTAACAGAAATTGACTGCATTATTTTGTCATTAATTTTGAAATGATCACTTATTGCAGTCTTATTCTTTCAACATATCACAGAGAGTCAGCGACAGTGTCAAGTTATGCAATAAAATGTTTTTAATTATGTGATAAAATAAATTTCAGTAAGTTGAAAATGTATAGCTAAAACGGATAATTACAAAATAAATACAGTGAAAAGTGAAAAATCCAGAAAGGCTAGGCCCATATAAACTGCACAAATAAAATTGAATAGCATATGTAATATGATCGTTATACAATGTCTTAGAGAAAATAGCATATAGAAAATTAAGTGTCCAAGGGCTGCATATTGGGCCCTCGCCCCGGGCGGCATTTCAGCTCCGTACGCCACTGCTTACAGCTTAGTAACAGCGTGCGCAACGAACTAACTCCAATTAGTAGGCCTAACCGGCGACTATGCCTTGCGAGACAAGTTATTAACGAAGACAGTTTAGCCAAAAACGCGCATAGGGTCTAATGAGAGGTGTATCGAATCTATCGATGGAAGCCGCCGTAACTGAGAAATATCGCAATGGCGTCATTTCATATTGACAATAATATTCGTTGCTAATAGTAAATAAAAAGTGATATGACGTCAAGCATTACGTCATTTCAGTCGTATGAGGAATATGAAAAGTTTCTACCACGGGTACACATTCATCATTGACCAAAGATAATCAGATCAATCAATCAATCAATATTCGTTTATTGCAATAATTCCCGTTGACACAAACGCAACAGGATTACACAGTCTTTTAAAACATTGACAGCAAATGCGGTTAAATCAGATCTCAATTAGGTATCAGAGAGCGTCAAAGAAGATGGATTGGCCATATAATGAGAGGAAATTCCCTGCTACGAGATATCATCGAGGGTAGAATGGAAGGGAAAAAGACAAGAGGAAGACCAAGAACGATGTTCCTAGACTGGACAATAAAGAGGGATGGCTACAGACAGATGAAAGCGGAAGCTCAACATCGAGAGGAATGGCGCCGTTGGACATACGAACCTGCCTAAGGGCAGAGAACCAAAGAAGAAGACTAGTTAATAAATGTTTATATAAAGCATGTACGGGATATAAAGGTTTTATCGTTCTTTCCAGGCAATGTGAAATTGTGAGTTCGCACTCGGAGATTGTGGCAGGGCCGGATTAACAAATGTGGTGGCCCTGTTCAGTAAAACTGTGGGGGCCCCAACGATTTTATACTGTAGAGTGCACACAATAAAATGACGTCAGTTAACAATGTGTCACGTGGCACTCGAGTTTCAGTCAGGAGAGAGGCGTAACTTTGGTCTAGAAAGTGGGGGTAGGCTACCAAATTGCGCATCGTTTCCCCTCCAAGGCCGTTAAATGATAATAATGGCGCCCAATGAATCTATATTTGCGCCATTTATGCGCAATGCCGAATAATAATGATGCTGATGCTGATAGTAATAGCAATAGCAATAAATATAATAGGGCCTAATGACAATAAGCGTAATAATAAATACTAGCTGTAACCCGTGAAAAATCAAATAATAAAAATTAAAATAATGATTTAAAATTACTAACAATAGACGTGTTTCATTATGGAAGCGTATTTCGATCATAATTGAAGTGACGTAACAATAGCCTCAATGGGTCTTTATTCTCTAGATTTAAACCTAATAACAATAGACTTATTCATAATTAAAGTGACGTAAGAATGGCTTTTATTCTCTAAAGCTATAAAATTATAAACTATAGACGTGTTTCACAATTGAAATGACGTGACAATAGGCCTTTAGGCCGATTCTCTAAATTTAAACTTAATAACATTAATAGACTTTTTCCTCATTAAAGTGACGTAATGAAGGCCTTTATTCTCAAAATCTAAAATTATTAGTTATAGGCCTAGACGTGTTCCATAATCGAAATGACGTACTTAACGAATGATAGTCTTTGAACTTAATTACAATAGACCTTTTCATAATTTAAGTAACGTAACAAGGCTTTTATTTTCTATAAACTTATCTGAGATTAAAAATAACAGATGTTTTAACAATTGTAATGACGTAATAATTAGCCTTTATTGTCTAAATTTAGGCCTAAACTTAATATATCAGTAGACTTTTCGTAGCTGAAGTGACGTAACAAAGGCCTTTATTCTCTGAATGTAAACTTATAATAACAATAGACTTCTTCATGATTGAATTGACGTAAAAATGCCTTTATTCTCTAAATCTAAAAATTACTAAATATAGTAAATAATGTGTTTTATTATTGAAGTGACGTAACAACGGGCCATTGGTTTTAAAATTAAAACTTATAGGCCCACAATTAATAGACGTGTTTCATAGTAAAACTTATGAAAGTGACGTTAAAAGGGTCTTTATTCTTAAAATTTAAATTTGTTAACAAAAAACGTGTTTCATAGTGTTTCATAATTGAAATGATGTAGCAATAGGCCTTTATTGTACCGTCAGGTAGTAAATGTAGGCCTAAGTGTTTGAATAAGCAAGTAAAAATAGGTCTTACTAGCATTTCTGGTTGATTTTTTTAGATGATTCTGCCTGATAATGGAAACTCCAATAGGGGCCCACACATGTACGACAGTTGTGTATTTGTTTATCTAAAGCCCAAATGAGTTGTTTCGAATAATTTGTTCCGAGGTTTTTGCTCATTTTTACTATTAGACTTCACAAATAAAAATGATTATAAAATATTGAAAATAATTTCTTTTGCATGTGTGGGGGCCCCTCAAGTGTGAGGGCCCCTGTTCGGCCGAACATGTTGAACATGCCTTAATCCGCCTCTGGATTGTGGGGAATATTTCGGTCAGCAGGGAAATAGGGTCGTAGAACATGGCCTGGGTCAGCAACGGCTGCATTGAATAGGCGTTCATCAGCCTGCGTGGCCAGTTCTGAAGCGCTTTGGATGGATGGGGAAAATGAGCTAGTTCGGCGCATTTTTCTAAGTAGTTGTAGATGACCTCGTTGAATGATATATCTGGGGATTAAGAACTGGTTTTTTAAAGTAATGTGGCTGGACAGAGTTCGACATTTTTATAAAAGATGAGCCCAAATTGAAACTATAATTCTTTCCTGAACAGGAATCCAATGCGAAGATTTAACCATAGAGGTTCAAATTTGGGAGTATTAATTATGGCAGATCTAACCAGATTTCTGAACTCTCAGTTTCATTGCGTCGGCATGTTTGACTTATAGATAGGCCTACCAGCAAGAAGCGAGTTAGTCATAGGCCTATAGGCGATTTGAAACCAATGCATTTGTATGTTAGTTTAACAATCATGTAGCGTAGAATTTAGGCCTACGTGCGCCGTCGCGCTGGGGGTCCATAGAGTAGTGGTAACATCACTGGCGTGAAGTGCAGTAGGGGACGTGGGGGCAAGTTGGTTGCGGGGGCAAGATGGATTTTGCGCTATAAAATTACAATGCGTGGCAGGAAAACAGTCTGACAGAAAGTTTATCAAAGAGCAAGCCAAGCCTGTTCTTTTGTGAAATAGCGGTTACGTGGTACGGTGCCTTCTTTCCGTTTGTCACCTAAAAGTAGGTTTTTCTATGTACCTCTAAAAATCTCACTGCTGTAAAATATCGCATATCTTAATCCACATGAATGCAAAAAATTGACAAATATGTTATTTTGTTTAGCAATTATTGCAGTGATGGGGTCTCGAGACCGCGGTCTTGGTCTCGGGACCGTCTCGAGACCGAAAACATGCGGTCTTGGTCTCGGTCTTGGTCTTGAAGGTGCCGGTCTTGGTCTTGGTCTTGGTCTTAAAGGTGCGGTCTTGGTCTTGGTCTTGGGCGTCTGGTCTCGGTCATTTGCCTTTGGTCTCGACCTTAGGTGCAGAGGCGGCCTCTGACAGTTGTGTGGCTATAGGCAAGCAGCAAGGACAAACATGCTGTCACTTACTAAAAACATATATTTCAATTTAATTTCTTATTAACCAAATTATATTATTTTTATTTTGCCGGAATTTTCCGCCCCTTGAGAAATGCCGCTCTAGGCAGTACCTATATCGCCTATAGCCTACCTAAAGCCAGCACAGCTTGGGTGGGATCGAGAGTGGAGTGTGGAGTATTTGTTAAATGTTGTTGTCGATATTTGCTGGTCTTTGCGATCATTAGTTTATTGCATCTCATCAAAACCTGCACCTGTTGATAGGGTGTTTAGCTACAGTAGTGGACTCTTCATCAGACCTCACAGGGCAAGATTTGGGGACAAAACCTTGTGTGATTTAAATTAGTTCTTATAAAATGTAATAAACATCTGATTTGAATGATGGAATTATGTTACACTTTAATCGAGAATGGCGTTTACGGTAGGCCTTATTGGTTTTGAGGCTTAGGTCTTGGTCTTGGACCATGCGGTCTCGGTTTTGGACCATGCGGTCTTGGTCTCGGTCTCGAACCATGCGGTCTTGATCTCGGTCTTGGTCTTGGACCATGCGGTCTTGGTCTCGGTCTTGGACCATGCGGTCTTGGTCTCGGTCTTGGTCCATGCGGTCTTAGTCTCGGTCTTGGTCTTAGGTTTTTGGTCTTGTGCACAACACTGAATTATTGTGAGTTATTACTGATATACCTCGTTTCTCCAAATCACGCTCTACAAACCATAGCCACGAGATTTTGTAATGTGGACCTGTTGGGGCAAGATGGTGGGGGCAAGTTGGCAGAATCAACCAACTTGCCCCACCGGTCAACCAACTTGCCCCACCGGCAAGATGGTGGGGGCAAGTTGGCAGAATCAACCAACTTGCCCCACCGGTCAACCAACTTGCCCCACAATTAGATCTTTATTGTTGTGCCTGGTTATTATTGTTACATTAAACTGGTGTGTATTGAAACCTGTTCATTCTGCGTTGTATAGGGTTACATTGAACAGGTATTGGTCAAGTTGTGATTGAAACATTTCCTAAACTGGTTCTTTCCATAAATAAATGAAGCAATATTTGATGATGTTTTTATTTTTTCAGTTATCTCTTGGAGTCATCAAAAGTTGCAGGCCCTACCATCGTTTGAAATTACAAAAGAAAAACCTGGTGGGATGAAGCATGTTCAGGCTAGGAAGGACGTGGCAATTTTATTTGCGATTTTTGTTGAAACATTCGAGCCAACGAAGGACATTACGATTTTTGTTTAAATATTGCCATTTTAATTAAATAATGTTTTTTTTATCTAACATCCTTATTAAGAGTAAATGTTTTTAAATTGAAACAAATCTGATCAACCGTAATGCATTCATTTTCCACTATTAAAAATAAGATTTATCATTTATGTGTATATCTATATTGTCACCATCTTGCCCCAAGCAGGCAACCAACTTGCCCCAGTGCAGGGGCAAGTTGGTTGACTTTCAGAAAATTTTTGAGATCATTTTTTGCTAACTTACAACATATTTGGATGCCTACTGTAGCTGTTATTAATAGAAACGTTGTGGAAAAAAACTGATTGTGTTGGCATTATCGTTGGCGATCAAATGTGAGAAAACTGATTTATCCGCCAACTTGCTCCCACGTCCCCTAGGTAGCAGGATCGCCTCCCGTAACCCTCCCAAGGTCCACTCAGCCTATCAATTCACGAGATGGCGCGTTTGTGAAAATGATATGTAGGACGTGATGGGCGCCTTGCAAGGCTGCCGTATACAGTTAAATTCGACACCTGTAATAACTTGTGATTATCCGTTCATACTGATTTGTAATCATACTGCGTAATTGTCAGTTTGAAAATAGGCTATTAAACAAAGATTACTATAATTATTATTTGCATAATATGCAATAATATGTGAAAGGAGAAATGCAAATTACATCAAGAGGAGTAATTTTCAACTTTGCAGCAGTCTTTTGATTGCGTTGGTGAAATTACCAATCACTTCACATTTATATTACACAATGACCTCGTACTACCTAATCGGCACCATATTAGATTACACACATTATAATTATATTATCTTTCTACTAGTAACTAGTCGTATGAAAAGTTTGACGGCTTCAGCTCACGGTGAATAAATAAGCTGTTGTGAATAAGCTGGTCTCTGACGTGCCTTGTGTGGCGCTTGGATTTTTTTGAGCTTTACATTACATTACATGCGTTGAGCCAGACGTCATGAGGTTGTTTCGTGTGAAAAGTAAACAACAACAGATTTTAACCTGATTTTGTGTACTTTGGTGATCTGTAAAAATGTTCAACTCCTTCCAGCTCGTTTTTGACAATCAATCAATCAATCTAAACTTGATCCAACACACCTTCAAAATTCCTACTCTGAGGTGCTCTAACAAGAAGCACTGAATCTACATGTTCTTAACTCCAGAAATTAATCTATGAATGAATGCGATCCTTAAAACAGAAATGCAACATCAATCCAATTAGTAATTCCAACTAAATTTGAAACGTTCACTTTGAACTGGTCGACTACAACAAATACTCCCTATAAAATGTTAAAGGTGTAGAAAAAACAAGTCAACAAAAAATAAAACAAGTGAAATGACAGTAAAACAAAATGTAAGAGGCCGAAAATATAAGAATATTAATGTACACTGTACAGATATTTAGAATACTATCCCAGACGATATTTAGGCTGTTAGCTGACAAACACATAAAGTATAGAGGCAATATATTGCACACTTTTTGATCAAATCATTTGGAATCAGAAACAGTTGGGAGTAGTGTTAACTGTTTATACATACTCATCACTGCTATAAACTTCTTTTGCATAAATGTTTAGGCAACAAAATCCCATCATGGGACAAATTGCAAACCTTTACAGATCTGTTAATACAGCTATGTTTCAGGTTCCTATACAATATTCAGATGCACGCAGGCAGGCAATCTCACTTTTATAACTTATAACAAGATCATGGCTTCCCATGACATTTCTCGATGTCCCCTCGGACACAACGCAGTGCTTGTTCACAAGCACTTGTGTTTGTGCCCTGCGCTTAGCTTTAGAGCAGCACTTTACAAATTTGGGGTCTATGGTAACAAACAGGATGGTTCAATTTTCAACATCTAACATAAGAGAGGGAACAAAGACCAGATAATCTCAGACTAATTAGAATGACAACAACAATGATGACAGACCGTCATCAAAGTCTGTTCAAGAACCTGCTAAAAGAACTCTTGGAAAAAGAAAATGATCAATCTCTCTGGAAAATATCCAATCGTTTACTGAACACAAAGTGTACCCGCACAAATGGTTCAGTTGACAAACAATGCAGCTAAAAAAATTCAGACAAGATATAACTGCAGTGCCCTCAATGGAAATGCCACACTAATAAAGGAAAATAAAAAAACAACATAATAATATATCATAATAAACTGTATATAATGATAAATAATATATAAAATATTATAATAATATAGATAATAAACAAAATAATTTTTCAATCATTAAGCATCATATATACCTTAGGTACGATAATAATAATAACTGAAAATAATAAAAATAATAAAATAAACAGCACTAATGCAATATAAATGTAATGGCTACGCTGATAAGACGCTTCAATACACAGGAAAGTACAACCAGTTTTCAGACGGTTAATGTACAACCAGTTTTCAGACGGTTAATAACAGACATAGACCTTTCTTTTCATGGTTACAATATCTGTTACTATTTATGTCAAATTAATGTCAAATTTATGTTCAAGTGATCGAGCGAACGTGCCAGGATTCCATTACAACAGCCATAAACAGACATGGCAATGAAACTAGCATCAATATTGCATGCACACAGACCATCACCAATATTACAAAACAAAAGAAACGCATATAATAACAAAATAACGAGCAATAACACAAACAAAATAAGTCGTTCTTAATCTCGAGAAAGTTTTCAATCCTGAGGATTCACGTGTACCTTAGGTTCAAAAGATAATAAAACAGTGCTTTTTTCAGCCGGAACGGCGTTCCGGCACCTTTTTTCAGCTACTAAAAATAATTTATTTATTTTAATAATTAAAACAATAATTTAGTTATTTTAATTTAATTTCAGTGTTTTTGAACTGTTTTCAGTGTTTATTGAGACCCCTCCCAACCCCCAATCCCGTTTTTCTCGGGGTTTTAGCCAGCCCATAATTGTTGCGTTCCGGAACCATTTTTCTAGAAAAAAAGCACTGTAATAAAATAATGAAAAGCAGCAGTAGTAATTAAAAACATTTAGTTTATTACAAAGCAAACAAGCCACTTAAAACAGCCTTAGAAATAAAAGCGAATTTGCCAAAAACAAGTAACAAATAGAAGTACACTCGGATCCAGTTATATAAGCAACGAAGTTAAATGGTGTACAATGACATTTTCTATTAGACTACAATGTCTCTCACTGACCATGTAAACAGTACTTGCAAGTCTTCATATATATTCATTCACGAAATATGCAGAATTAGGCATTATATGTCCATGTCTGCAAGAATATCTCTGGAAAATGCATTGGTTTCTAGTTCCAAGATCACTGTAACTTGCTTCTTACTGGCATCAACAAGTCAAACATGCTGAAGCTGCAGAGTTCAGAACTCATTGGCTAGAACCATAACTAATACATCAAAATATGAACATAAAGTTTATAAACTGTGAACTATAGCCAGCCACAATACTTAAAATCAGTTGTTATTACCAAGACTTATCATTATTCAACAAGGTCATCTGTTTATAATTATTTTTGTTTGGTCATACCTAAATCAAGAACTGTTCTTGGTGAACGAGCTTTTACTTTTTGAAACTCTCTCCCCGAGTCTCTGCGCTCTGCTCAGTCGCTTGTGTCATTTCGTTCTCAACTTAAAACTTAATCTTTTAAATTGCTTATTCATCATAGGCTGATGAATAATCCTTATGGACTGATCATCTAGATACTGATCTGATTACGGCTTGGATTTGGTGTGCCATTGGTTGATCCCTTGTGCCTAGGATACGGGCTCAATAGAAGTTACTAATTACAATTATAATTCAATCATATACAAGTTACAACAATATAACATCTCGAATTTTAATTGCACGATCTCATTACAGATGAGGTTGTTCAAGAAACTGCAGAAAGTTCAAGTTTTAAATAGTCATATCTGATAATAGACTAAGATAAATTTACAAAATAAGATCAAGTATAATATAAACTCCGGAATGCAAAATATGAACTCCATTCTTTGTATCAATTAACGTCTAAAGACTAAACTATAGTAAAATACAATACATTTGGGGTTTAGCGGTTAATCCATGCTCATTTAAATCAGTGATTGTGTTCATATGGTAAACCTGGGTGGTACCGGTCCAAGTACTTCATGGGAGCCTGGGTTTAAACAATAAACCAAGGTTAGTTATAAGGGTCTGGGGGCTTAGGAAATCCAACAGAAATTCAGAAAGCAGAGTCACCCAATTAATGTCAGTGGATTCAAACCCAGTTGACACTACGAAATGGTCATGAACTGTCTCAGGCAGCTAAGCTTGCATGTGTGTATGTATGTATGTATGTATTACGTATGCATGTATGTATCTAGATACTTCCTATTTATATCTGAGCATCCTTAGTGCTTGAAGGAAGAACTGAAGGGAAGAAACCTCCAGGAAGACCAAGAAAAATGATGTTGGACTGGAAGATGGATAAAGGAAACAGAGGAAGATATAAAGAAATAAAGAAAAAAGCACAAAATAGAAAAGAATGACATCGTTTCATTCCTAGATATGCATCTTTAAAGAAACTTACAAAAGCGATGCCTACATCAATCTTGACGACAAAAACGATTCCTAAATAATTATTTTCTACAGCACCTATATACACTGAGCAATGTCAGAATTTACATGAACTGCAAAATGCTGAAATTGTTGCGTCGACTAAGAAAACAACTATACAACCATAAAACTATAAGTACATTTTTCATACCCAGTCATCCTTTGCATATGTATGCAAGCAGAGCACAGTGACAATGTAATGTGTAACGAAGCATTTAATTAATTATTTACTACTGATTATAAACCATTTTTTATTATTATTAGCTTGCTATTTTTATAAACTTACTTATTAGTAATCTTAGTATTCTAATTACAGACATTATTATTGTTTTTGTTAACTTAGTAACTATTAACATTAACAATTATTATTATATTTTTAATGTACTATAGTTATTATTAACTTATTGTTGATATATTATTAACTATAAGTATATCTTGATTAAAATCATTGAAAACCCAGACTATGCTTGTTGTAGAGTCTCAGGAACATTGACCGTTGATGACAGACCATTGGTGCCATCTCCGTTAATGTCCAAATGACTAATCAGTGGAGTCGTTTCCGTTACACTGACATCCAGGTCAGAGTTCGGGATGGGGTCAGAATCACTAGGTTTCGTTGTCTGGCATTTTCTCTCGTATAAGATAAGTGCCAATATTACAACCACCTAAAATTCAATTTAAAATTCTTATTGCATTGCACGAGTCTAGTGATTAGCATGCTGGACTGTCAACTCAGATGTTATGGGTCAAATCCCTACCAGGACAGAAAACCGTTTGGAGATTTCTGTTCCACTAGTGCCCTCTAGCCAAAACAGGTATACAATGAGTACCGGTATGCTGATTACACACTGTGGGTGGGATGACCAAGTAATTGTAATTGTAATAGAACAGGCTTTTACGGAACAGAGGAAGAGAAAGACTGAGGAACTGCGTGGACGGAACGAATAAGCAAGAGTGTGAGGAAGGACAGGCCATGAACCCAGAATATGACGAGACCAAGAAAACGAAGTCGCTAGCACTCCATACCGATGGCTGCCTCTCTTGGGTTGGCTCAAGCGATAGTTCTTCTGTGATTTCATACCTTAGTTACATGCATGGATTACTGTAAGCTTAGATTAGATGAGACCTAGATCAGCATGAGTGATTTCATACCATAGTTACATGCATGGATGACTAAGATTACATTACACAAGACCTAGATTAACATGACTGAATTTCATACCATAATTACATGCATGGATGACTGCCAGATTAGATTAGATTACACTAGATCTGTAAGAGTTAATTTCATACCATGATGGCACAAGTGCAAGCCGTGTATGTCATCATAAGCGGAAACCCGGCTGTATCCATAAGCCAGCCGCCGATAACTGGTCCAAGGAAGTCCCTAGCAACAACATAATGGCTTATCAGAACTAACATGAATTGAACAATCCATTTTAAGGTAGCCATGAGAGGCATGAACCATTAACAGCTTCACTTTCTTAGCCTCGGCATAGGTGGCCAGTCTTCTCCCTCACCCGTCTGATCACCCAATAAACAGTGTATATGATCAGTGTCCTCATCTGCCACATTTGCTAGTGGGTGCAAATGGACTAGAAACATATTTATGCCCTGACAAGGATTCGAACCCCAATCCTCTCAATTGACCCATGCCGACTATTAAACAATCCCACAATAAAACTAACCGACATTTAGCAGAATACAGAACTAAACTCAATGACAACTGCACAGTTGTGGTCAGTCCAGCTGACCAACAACTTGCCTCTTTTGGGAAAACGTTTGAAGACCTATTTGCTCGATCATGGTTTCATTGTGTTACGTCAGAAGTGACCATTACCATTATCAAATAAATGGTTTCAAAAACTGAACAACTTGCCAATCAACCAACAAATGACAGCAACTAATGTCAATCAACCAAGCAACCAACCAATAAACAAATGAATGGCACTACAGAAGTTCTCATTACACTACACTAGAAATATCAATCAATCAATCAATCAATGATCTGACAAAGATCTGACAATTCACACGATTTTTTAAAGTTTCAAGAAGCCATCCGCTGGTTGACAAATCAACACTCAATCATCATTCAATCAATAAACACCAAACATTATCTAATCACAAACCAATCAACTAATCTCAATCAAAACAGGCATGACCAGCAGATCAATCCACATCTTTAAAAATTAAAAAATATTTAGAAAAGCAATTAACAGCCTATTTGTAGTTTTTCTCTTGCAGACAAATGGCAGATTTACCCAAACGCAAAGCATGCTCCCCAGACTCCTGCGACGAGGCTGTAAACAGTGAAATCGTCCTGATAACCAGCCTTCCTAAAATTCACAAATATAGTAATATCAGCTATCACAAGTACATCATTAGCAATACTGCTGGTATTATAATTATTACTTTTTCTACAATTACTACTACTGTGTGCTTTCTTTGAAAGTTAATTAATTAGATATCTAATGACTTCTGTAGCGTCGTTATCATAATGTACAGTATAAGACTTCTGCATTCTGGTAGCAGACAATCGGAAGAGATGTCGACTTCAATTCATGCAGTCTTCTAGAAGGTTTGGCGACTGTTCCTTCTTTGTTGCTGGACCCACTGCATGGAACAGTCTTCCTGACCATGTGAAGAATGCGCCATCTTTGAAGACATTTAAATCACAGCTCAAGACTTATCTTTTTCAACAGTTCTGGCATGAGGCAGAGCAGGAGTTAATGAGACAGATCATAAACGTGATTCTTTTGCTCAGATTGCAGTCATAGATCATTTTTCCAAAGCATGCGATGATTTAATTGTGAAATTAGTTCTAAATTGCTTAATTTACTTAGCTTTGGTGCTGAATGTTGAGGAAGAAAATTGGCCTCTAATGGCCTCAGATGTGGTGAGAGGCAATGAACTACTCCACAAAAGAATTTGAAAAAATCCAACAAAGCTAACCAGATCTGGTGCTGTGACAGCAATGGTCAGAATAAAGTAATATTATTCAATTATTACAGAGACAAATTAGATATAAATTGTTTAGTTAACTCAAATCACTATGGGGTCAGTCCATGTGAATTCACTGAGGGTCTGTCAGATTTGGCTGTAACTTTGCGATTTTGTAGTTTCAATATAATGTACAAACATATCAAACTACAAAATAGCAAAATTACAGTCAAATCTAAGATAGGTCATTTACAAGATGTTTCACATATTTCATTATTTCAAATGGATTGACCCTATTTTATACAAGGATATGGGCATGTCAGAGGTATTTCGTTCTCAACTTAAGACTTACCTTTTACATATTGCATACCTACCATGCTGTATCAGTGTTCTGCGATTCTGGATATACGGACCTGGTTACAACTTTGTTTTGCTGTACCATCAGTTGATGCTTTGTCCATTAGATGCCAGCATAATAGAAGTTACTAATTAACAATTAACAACAAGGTATATTAACTGATAACCCTGAATTGAAATGAAAAGAATACCAACTCGATCGCATCCAGGATCTTGTCAAAGGTTGGAACAAGAGCGAGACTGACGGAAACACCGAGAACGATCAACGCGAGTATGTCAAGCCACAACGCTCTAGAGACATTCAGAATAAAAACTCATATGATTCAACCTAGTCACAGAATATAATAAACTAATTAAAAATTAAATTAAAGAAGTAAAAGCAAACTTTTATTGGATTTCCAGAAGAATCTGTTAGTGGGACACGGTACATGATCGGTTAGAGGGCTCGTCTTGTAACCCGCTGAGAGTATGGGTTCCACCCTCCTCCCCTAAGGCAGTTACTGTGTAGGGCCCTTAAGTAAGTCCTTAATTCACAATTGACATTGATTGATGCTTCGTCATTCCTTAGGTAGTGACGCTCTTCAAGAATTCCTACCCTAATCAATCCAATCCTCTGCCTACTTTCTAAGCTTTCTTGTTCCCAATAAAACCCGCCGTAACAGCTGCTCTGGTCTCTCTGGCAACCGGAGTTGGACCTGCAGTGGACATCAATCTCTGATACAACACAGGGCTCGTGAAAAAGCTTTGTGCTAAGCTTTAGAGTACCGCTTTAGAAATTTTGAGTTTACGATTATGATTACGCTTAATCGTATCGTATCTGGAGATTTGTAAAGCACCGCTCACAGCTGAGGCCACTCAGCAGCGCTTTCAGTGAAGAAAAAGATCCCCTTAATAAATACATAATAATAATAATAAATAATAAGAATAATAATAATAGCCTGTTTTACAAGTCAATTATTAGTGGAAATATCAACAAAATTAATGACAGCAAAAAATATAAAAGTTTTGTGTTTTAAACAACTCCAGGTTCTCTGACTTTAAAGTGATCTCCTTTCACCGTAAACTGATCTCCAATCCCCTCTTTCACTTTTCCTACTTCTGTTCGTGACCTAGGCGTCATTTTGGACCAGGAACTTTCTTTTTCTAAGCATATCCATGAGCTGACATGTGATTGCTATTACCAACTGTGCCAACTTCGAGTCAGATCCCGCTCCGTCTCTTCTATGCAGCTTCTACCCTGGTGCAAACATTTGTTGTCAATCGATTGGACTACTGTTCCTCTCTTTGTTGGACTCCTTTAGGTTCGCCTTTGTTGTCTGGAGAGGGTTCTGCGGTCAGTTGCACGCTTGGTTGGGGTATCTCCAGATATTTCAGAGTTTATGTGAGCTGTTCTTCACTGGCTTCCTGTCCAGCAGCACATTCTTTACAGGGTCTCCTCAATGGCCTGGCATTGTGTCTTAGGGCAGGCACCGGTCTACCTTTGAGAGTTTTTTACTTTAACTTCCGCTTGTGATCCTTGTGCTCAACCTCTTTGGGAGACTTGATCGTTCCCTATGCTTGTATTGCCATGGCACAGCGCAGGGCTTTCTCGGTGGTTGGACCTGCCATCTGGAATTACCTCCCTCTTGAGCTTCATTCTTTCTATGGCCTTCTTAAGACCTTTCTCTTTGATCGGGCCTGGATCGGGAGCGCCACGGAGTAGATTTCTTGAAGGGGCGATATATAAGCTTATAATAGATAGACAGATAGTAAAAACATACCTTATGCAATCAGTAACCTCTCCAATCTCTCAGACTTCCAACTAATATCATATAGCTACATTCATTCATTCATTCATTCTGAGAATTTGCATAGCGCCCCATCAAGATACCTACTCAGAAGTGCAAACTGAGGTCATACAAACGTACTTCACTTCCATGCAGCCAAAAACCTTGTTCTTTAAACTTACCTTGGAAAACTTTCCACCCTAGCTCTCCTCGGCTTGATCACCCCAGGACTCTGGTCTGGCACCAAAACTAACCTAATAACCTGGCTCTATTGATTTGATTTGATACAGGGCTGATTAACAAGCTGGTCTCTGCAATGTGGCTTTAACATGACACTGAGAAACTTAGATTTCCATTTACACTTAACTGTGAAGATATGTTAGACGAAAATGGTAACCCTACCCTTCCAGTTGCAAGAATGGAGATGGACCGAGAAGCAAGAGACCAACTCCACACAGACCAAACCCCAAGACCATCAGTGGCGAACTGTCAGTCTGAAACATACAAACATAATATTCTGATGTAACAAGTTCGATTGGGCATCCATAAAATATTTGTTTCAGGCAGAATTCTGACATTAAAAGCTAGAATGGACATCAGCGTAACTACTTGAACTACTTGACAGAAGAGTTGGGCAAATTCAACCACCAACTACAATACTGCAGTAGTGGAGTTGGTAACCAATCATAGGGAATGGTAGTCCAATGTTTGGAGCGCTTGCCTTGTAATACAAGGACTACGGGTTCAAGACGGTTACATTTTAGGGACCTTGAGCAAGTCTTTCATGCACAATTGCTCAGTGCCATTGATTGATGCTTGTTCATTAGATAGTGGCACTTACTAAACGCATAATAATAATAATTCTGCAGCATCACAACAGCCAAACCACCATCATCATCACCATCATCATTAAGAGACTCACAAGACTCACCATACGGTCTGCAAGCGCTCCCCAGATGGGTGAGAACATGGCATAGACACATGACATCAGCAGAAAGAGTAGACCCATCATCCCCGAACTCAGCGTAAACTAGACAACAGAAAAGTCAACCTCAGATTAATGATCACTGCTAAGCGAAATCAAAAAGCAAGCCGTACTTCAACATTGGTCAAGAAAAATCCCAAAATGGTCAGCATGACTACAGAAATCATGGAACTGGAAAATCATTACACAGGGAAAGAGTGACCCACAACAACTATTAAGCCACAAAGTAAAAGCCAACATCCCATCAACTGGGAGCTGTTTGTTTCGTAGAGTCTGCTTCTGAGGCATTCCTAAAATGTGCTTTATAAAAGTCCAGTGATGCTTTACCAGGTCAGCAACTTTTCTTATTCTCTGCCTAATAAATGAATAAAACTATCTGCCAAGTAAAAGCAGCAATGAGCAAAGAAGAATCCAACGAAAGGAAAGAAACAGTCATGAGTATAAAGTTTGTGACTTTAGCGTCCCCGCCTTGGCACACTAAGTTGGATGGCCAGACCGTGTTATTGCAATTGAACATTTTACATAATGCCACCCTAAGTGCAAAACAAATCAGAGCCTAGATCAGAACATTTTTAAGTTAGTAAACAGCGCTCAAAGCACAGCTATTTCTGTAACTCATTTATCTGCCCAGTTCTCTATGGTACAGTAGTGGAACAGAAGTCTGGAAATAGTATCCTGTACTGGAAGAGCACTGAACAATGGCCTTGGTCGTGGACTTGTGAGATTAGGTTGGAAGAACTTCAGAGTTTTCCTGAAGGAGCTCTAATAACGTGTGCTTACTATCATATAAAGTAAAGTAAACAGAAACCTGAACCGACTTCGTGATTCAGTTGAACCGACAGAGTTGGGTCCAAGATCGACCAGATCAACGCAGCTACGATCACAGCAAGGCAGACGACAAAGATCGCTGGAATGTGTAAGATCTGGCAGAGCGAAACGGATTGTGAGCGCGGATAGGAAACTACAGACATGCAAGCATTCAACAATGTGTGAATATGAGCACATATTCAATGATGAATGTACGAATATACAAGGAATAATGTCCAAAAATGTAATGAATGATGTATAGAGATATATAACGAATAATGCATAAAAAAGGAATAATGTATAAAAATATTTAATTAATAATTTATAAAACACTTGCTCAATGTCCCTGCTCAAACCCATAATCTCCACGTTAAGAGGCAAGTACTGTACCCAATCAGCACCATGTCACACCATTTCTAAGACATTTATTTGTAAGTTTGCTTAGTTGGCTTTTTGCTGGTTGACTGTTCACTGTACTCGTTAGTTTCATTTAAATCAACATCGTTTAAGTGTTTCTTTTTTCCAAAAGTCTTCAGCACCACACACGTACCAAAACAAGACCGGTCTTTAATATGCATGATGAAAAAGAGTAAGCTGCTATATACTTCTGAGAGAATTTCAGAAGGAAAGAATTTCAAAAGAGAATTTCAGACTTATTTTCATGTTATTGTTGCTAAAAATTAAAGATAACATGAACAAAATAAAGAAAACTTTTAGACAAATTTATCAGCAAAGTTCTTTAACCATTGTCACTTACAATCGTCTGGAGGGAGGCAATAGAGCTGTATAGGAACAGTCACGATCATTATGCCACCGAGAACGGCAAACGACAACATGTAGCCACCGACCTATAAAGAAATTCACGTACCCCATCATAAAAGATGCCAAAAACTCACATTTAGAATTTGTAATCACCACATTTCTAAAGCGCTACTCTAAAGCTAACCACAAAGCACCAGCCTATTCATGACCACAGAGGGGTTGTCCAGAGATCAATGTCCACTGGAGGTCTGAGTCCGATCGCCACAGACACCAGAGAGGCAGAGCCATTCAACCTTACTAAACATTGTTCCAGCGGCATAATTTCGAACTTGCAGCCTCACAGGCTACTAAAATGGGCCCTCTTCACGCATTATCAGACTATAAGCAGGACCTCTCTTCTTCAGATCTGAGCCCCCTGTTGCATACTCTGCAAGTCCATAGTTGCACCACTGCTCAGTTTTGGTTTAATTTAGTATTCCTTAAATCCTGTTCATACCATATTTCACTGCAACCGAAAGTGATTTGAACAGTTCAAGGAAAAACTCTGCCAGAGCTTTCATGCCCTCAACTGACTCCAGTATTGTGGCAACAGTTCCATGGAAACAGTTCCATGGTAACAGTTCATGGCAACAAAGTCCTCATAATAGATTACTCACTCCGTCCCACAATCAGTCAGATGGATTAATGGCCATTGCTAAGCCAAAATGACAGCAAACTCAAATCTGTGAAACAGCCCAGCGAAAATCAAGAGTATAAGGAAAACCACCAGACAGGATACTAGAAATGCTGTCTGGAAAGATGGAAAAGGACCAACCTGGTTGAGAACACCACCAAGCGCTGGTCCAAGCATCATTCCCATCCCGGTTGCCGTCTCTAGAAGGCCAAAGACCGTCGACACATTATCTGGAAAGCAGACGGCTGTGACAGCAAAGCTGGCTGTAGTAGCAGCCGTGCAACCAACTGCTAGAGCCACTCGCAGGACGAAACAAAGTGAGATAAAGACCGTGTTCTGTTCCGGCTCAATGTAATCCAAAAGCCTAGAAACACACAAAAGTTTCTCATTAATCAGAGTAATTGTAAACATAGATTTATAAAGCACCTCTTCAACAGAGACTCGTCAGAGGTGCTCCCGACCAAATGATGGAAATCCAGGATCAAATAAAAAGATTTTATTGTCAATATAGTATTGCATATTGCAGTTGCTGATACCATACTGTATTGTAATTGTGATTGTTATCAAACACTTATATAGTGTCACTCAGATCAGTGGCGCTCTCGATTCGCATCAATGCCATGTGCTTTGTTGTGCATAAAATAAATAAAACCTTCAGAGGTTTCAGAACTCACCCAAAGAGAATGATGCAACCACCTGAGAAAAACTGACCCGAAGTTATAAGGAAACGTGAACCGATAACCGGCAGCTGTAACACACACAACAGCAAATCACAATCATACTGCACGAAAACAACATGCAAGGCACCTGTCACTCAACTTACACAGCACCGTTATAATGCACAGGACATCGATCGATGGTCTTGCCTGATCTATAATGTCAAGTCTTTATGTCATGTCACCTCATCTGTTAAGGTCCCACAGACAGCCATGTTCGCAGCGCTTGACGGGTCCTACAAAGATGCTATACAAAGGCCAAGATGCATACAGATATGTATACATATATACATAATTACATATACACATATATATATATACAGAATATATATATAATATTTTGCATACATTTGCTACTTACATCACTCCTCATTCACAAAGCATCCTCCGCACTAGGTACTGTATGAATGATGCTTCTAAGTAACTTGACTTCTCTGTAAGTTTTGTTGTAGTTATCGTTAAATAGTTTGCTAGAGCATTCACACACGATCTAATCTAATCTAATCTACTGACTATTTTGGCACCACTGTCATAAATCCCAAGGCGCCAATTGATGGTCACTTTACGTGAAAATTGTAGTATGAAATCCATTGGAAAAGCAACGCTGAATTCTGATACATGCGAGAGCATCCGTAAGTAAGGCTACCGTAAGGTAAGCAAGTTGAAAGAGCCTAGTAGTCACAAAGCTAGGCTGTCAGCCGAGAGGTCGTGAGTATTCATCCATGCAAGGACAGTAGGCCTAACATATATCAGGATTTCTTTTTCACTTACACTCCCTGATGAACTCAGCTACAACGTGAGTAGAAGGGCTTGGCACTGACCAACACTGTCAGTGAGAAGATTAGGCGGTGAAGGAGAGGACTGTACACTTTAGCCTAGGCTACGAAAATGACGTCAATCACACTTCATACCCATGGCCGCCTCTCAAGGTTAGCTCGACGTACTGTGCCTCTCCCTTCTCTGTAGGTATTTCCTTTCCTATAGAAGAAGAAGATCAGTCCCTTAAGCTAGCCCTGAGGCAGACATGGGTATGAAGTGTTAGTGACTTCATTTTCTTGGCCTCGGCATATGAGGGCGGGTGGCCAGTCCTCTCCCTCACCGTCTCATCTTCCCACCAACAGTGTCAGTGTACTCATCATAGCTGGGTTGGCTAGGGTGTGCAGGTGGAACAGAAATCTTGAACCAAATTTCTGCCCTGGTGGGTATATGAACCCCCAACCTCTCGATTGACAGTCCAGCGCACTAACCTCTACACTATCGAGCACCCCAGGTATTTCCTATAAATGGATATTTAATCCACTTACTAATTTTCCAAAGATAGGAGAAGACACAACTTGAACGAGTGCAAAAGTCCCAAATATCCACCCAGACATAGAGTTACTGACGTCTTTGCTCTCCGCCTGTCACCAAAAACAACAGAAAGAATCAGAACTCTAAACAAAATGCAATAATAAACTTGAATTGGAACTCCAAGCATAACCTATCATCCGAACTTAAAACAACACACTCTCTGTAGTGTAATTAAAACAGGAATCACAACTACATTTAACTCAATTAACAACAAAAATTAAATTAAACCTTGCATACGGAACTCAATCAAAACAAAAATCAGAAAAAAATAAAGACACAATTAAATGAAAAACAAGAAAAATTCTGTGAGAGGTTGCAAACAATATACCATGTAAAATTTTGAGGATTAAGCAGGTGATAAAACATGCAAGTCTAAGCCAGATTTCAACATTATTTTCAGCCTCAAATCCTTACTAAATTGAGGTTAAATTCTCAGAATCTGTTAGGGTTCAAAAGGTGCTACATAAATTTCTTCGAATATACATGCACTTCAAGAGATCCAATCAAATTAGCCAGCTTAAGACATATTTCAGTTAGATTAACTGGCTTTTGACTGGATTTGGATTAACAAATGAGTGACTGAATCTGAATGATTGATTGATTGATTTAATGATTGATTAAATGACTTACTCAATAATTCATTTAATGATTCACTGAATGAGAAATTAACAGCTTGATTGCTTGAAATCATGTTGTTCAATCAACTTATTTGTTTTGGATTGATTGACTGATTGATATTTGTAATTGTAATACAACACTTACAAAGTGCCACTTCAAGAATAAACTCATCAGTAGCACTCCCGACCCAACATTTGATTGCTTGCTGAACATACTAAAATAATGACCAGCAGATATGCATATAACCAACTGAAAACTTCAGAAATGAATTGCATGAAAAAATAATGAATATTATTGACTCAAGCGGCAGAAACTGATTAATGGCAAAACTGTAGAAATTAACATAATTCACTATAAAACAGTAGAAGTGAATATAGTTGCACTGCAGAAGTGAATATCAGACTGTACAACTGCCAACCTCTGCTGGAAAGAACGGAGCCATGATCGAAAGACACATCTGCGACGTAAAGTCGATCAAGACTAAGCAAAGAAGAATCAGCTTTTCCCGTTTTGGAATGTTACAAAACCAAAACTTAGAAATGGCTGCAGAGGCTGGTGCCTCGTCGATGATGACCAAAGGAACCCCATCGTTCACATCACTTTCACCCTCTGCCTTTGTGAAATCGACCACAGGTGATAATGGAGTCATGTTGCGTTCTGGAAGGTTCTGAACAGAAGCAGATCGATCGCTGGAATGCGTTCCCAATTCCTGGTGCTTGCGACATGAACCTTCTGCACAGAATTGGCATAGCCCTTCTTCTAGTTCGGTGGCGGTCTTTGGCCGCATCCTTCGATCCTCATCCAGCAGCGATTGGTTCCCTGCAAGATCAGTGCTCTGATTGGTTTCCCCATTCACCGGACTGGTCAGCAAAGAACCATAGTCATGGTTAATGCCGTTGAAGGAATCAGAGTTCTCACCCAGAAAATTCATGCTGACCGATTTCGTAACGTTCAACTGAAGACAAATGAGTTTCTAACTATTTCAGGAAGCGTTCTTTGTCTGAAAACGAACCACCCAAAGAGAAACTCGATCCAGGGTGATTTCGCTCACAGTTGTTTTCCGTATTAGTGCCAATGCCGCTCCCACCAGTGGATAGTATTCCAGTTTCTATCGTTTTCAGTCCCTCTGTGACCCCCTGACCTGACGCACCGACACCGAAAGCGTCCACAGCACACCATATCAGACGTTAACGCATTGACCTTCACCTACTGAACAACAGAATCAATATATAGATATATAAACATGACTCAGCTACTCTAATCTAATCTAATCTAATCTAATCTAATCTATTTAGACGGAGTGGACAGTACGTGTTTGACCAGGAGGTTTTCATTATGGCTCTACCCAACATTTTACACCTAGTTCCTTGAAAGCTCTTTGTCTGTTTCCTGTAAGTGCTTGAAAACCATTGTATTCAACTGTGGTCTTTTATCGTCAAGTCAGGAATGCCTCTGAAGCGTTTCTATAAATTGGTGCTATATATATTGTTTATAACACAATCAGAGTTATATTTTTTGCCATATTAGTTCAGCCAAAAGAACAAAGAAAACTTCCAAAACTAACTAATTTTCTTTAAAAAACTGGATTTTTATGCTTTATGGTCCTAATTTAAGTCTCACAAAAGTTTTTATGTTTATTGTTTAACTATGATCAAGCGAGTATATAAACGTTAAGTCAATTATTTGGCTATTCTGTCCTGATTTAAAGAATGCTAAACATATTCATCTATACAGGCCTTACAAGTGTTTAACGGGTGCGTACCGAATCCCCGAAACCCCAACACAAATTTCGCCGGATACCCGAAATCGAAATCGACGCTAACAAGACAAATTTGGATGCACATACATGGCCTTCTTTCTAAGATACATAAAGGCCACGCTAGGTCTATGTCATGTATCAGAGTTCAAATAGTTTTCGGGATTTTGACCGCTTTCTAAAAAACTGTTTTCGGGAATTCGGGCTGTTGTGTATTTTCAGCGTTTTCTGGGATTCAGGTTTCGGGACGACACCGTGATTAACCTATTCTTTTATGATGGTTGCTTTGATTTTGACAATATTTAACACCACGTTAGTTGCGTTTGTCAGCAAATGAAACACTCAACCGACAATAGTTACGTATTCTCGCTGTTCATTCACAACTATGGAGTGGTTCGCCCGAAAAGCACTGGGTTAACAAATCCGGATTTCACTGGTCAAGCGCAAGATTTTGCGAACAACTACAGTACTTTGCGATGACAGTTCTTACAGAATACAATCGCACGGCAAATTAGTTCAATTCGATAAACTAATTTAGAGCATCGGATTATAAGGATAGGAACTTGTCGTCTGGACAACTTATTTAAATATTAGGCTTAGTACCAAATTATGTAAAAATGCCATAATACCAACTCACATCACACTAGTTTCAGTAATCAGTTAGCCGTGACATCGCATTCACGACACACCCCTATCCCTACGCGTCTGTCTAGCGAAGTGTTTGACTCGAATTAATACAGTAGTTTTACGTAAAACACCTTTGAAAGCAACCGCTTAATTACAGGAAAATGATAGCAGCTTAGTTAAAAAGTAAGCACGTTTCAGAAAATGTAATTCTCTCGTTTTTTTGCTTATCAGTGTAAGCACACAATCATGTTCTATCATCGTCACGTGCTAATATTGAAAACATATTTCATAGATTCAACGCGATGCGTCATTAACAGTTCACGCGTCATATTATAGCAAGTTGTGCCAGAGGTGAAAAAGGTGGGTCTTTCTTTTTTTTACCCAAAAATCAGAAAACCACAGTATTTGGTTTTTCTTGTTTTTTAAAATAAATTTATTTATCTTGTAGAGGTTATTTTAATAACATTGATTTAATTATTTTTAATTTTGGAAATCGCAACAAAATTAAACTGACTCTTTATTCATGCCAGTTTTATATTATTTCTGTGATCCGAAATCCGAAAACTTTATAGCTAAAAAAACACAAAAAACCATAAAAACATAAAATAAAAAACCAAAACTTTGTTTTTTGCACCTCTGTGTTTTGCATAGGCCCTATAGCGATTACAAAATACATATCTATGACGTTACAACATTATTTGGAGGCTTGGCCCCTCCATACCTGTGGGAGCTCTGCTGTCCCAACTCATCCTCGCAGCGCCGCTGCGCAAGCTGAACTTATTGTTCCCGTGTTGTGGCGCAGAATTGGAATCAGGATAGGATAGCTTGAAGAGTTCGGTTTCCAGTCGTGAATGGAAAGCAGCGGAGGACAGCGCAAACAGGGAGAGGTGGATAATAATGACCCATCAAATATATAATGATGTACGGGTGACCCTACTAGGCCCTAGTCGGGATTTGCTTCCCATTAGGGTTTTTCTTTTCCCTTTGTTTAGGAGTGATAATGTATTTGCATTTATTTACAACTTTTTGTTCATGTTCACGTCGCTGTTGAAGCAATAAAAACTTGTGGTTATGGTTAAGGTTATTAATTATGGAATCACAGATCAATTCAAGGGTCGAGACCGTATAGCCTAGGTCGCAATCGAAAAACGTATAGGCTAGGCCTTTAATTTAATAGCTATAGGAAAACGTGTAGGTCTACATACATCCGTGCAGACATATATGAGTCATTTTCCGGTAAATGCATAAATTGACAATTCAGCTGTCCCCGGTCATTTCTAAGAAAACAATGCCTAGTCTGATCATGCTAAGTGATTAGATTAAAACGTTATTGATCAGTCAACAATTTAAGACCTTTGAAAGTAATTCAGAGCAATAAAATAATTTATTATAATTTATTTTGAATTTAAAATGTTCCACTCCGTTACCGTCCCTAGGCTATAGTACATATTGCTTTCGTCTACAATTTCAACATGATTTGCATTAAACCAAAAAATGTGACTGTTTCTTTTATAATAAACATAATTGCATATTTCTAAATACAACTTAGAAACTTACAACTTCAGTATAATTTTTAAAAATATATTTTAACTTGTCCCCGGAAAATTATGTCCGCTCCGTTAAAATGTAAAAATTATCTCGTATCTCACAACCCTTCCAGTTCTTTGGTCCCGCTACTTAACACATCTCTTCTGTGAAGATCTATGTAAGTAAGTATGTCTTAATACAGGATCTGAATGCTAAGACAAATTTCTTACAAATTTTCATTTATTACGTACCTCATGTGTTTTTTCATAATACATCCACTCCGTTACTGCATTTTGGCAATGATTATAAATAAATATAATTTAAATAATATTTTTAATATAACATTTATAAGCTATATAATGAGTGTACCGACGATTAATGTGGACGCATGAGAGATAGCCTAATATGATATTTACCGTGCTGATACACAATTTGTCCACTCCGTTAACTGTCCACTCAGTTACCATAAATGTGACCCTTGAGGTACTAAAATTTATTCCACTGTCAGGATAAGTCGTCTACTTAAATTATCATTTCTAATACAACTTATATAACAATATATGACATTTTAAATAAATTTTTGCTTCGGCAGCCTGTTTTTTTTTAAAGTTCACTTTTCACATTCTGTGCTCAATTCTCGACAAATGGTAACGGAGCGGAACTTTTTATGGTAATTTTTTATGTAATTTTGATGTTATGAGCAGATTTCTAAGACAACATCATAAATATTTTAATGTTTTTTTGCTCATTTGATCACTGGTAATGATTAGCTGAAGTGATTTTTATTTTGTTATTTGGCCAAAAAAATACAGTCAACTTTACGTTGATTAGATTCCCTATTTTTCTTTCGGTAACGGAGTGGAACTTCTTAACAAAATTTAAAATGTGATGGAATTAAATAATCATTTGTATTGTAATTTCTTTTATATTTATTTTATAAACATTAATACTAAGAACATATTGGCATGTCAAACTACGCAGTAGGAAGCTGTCTATATATAAATAGCTCATATGTTTTGGTAACGGAGTAACGGAGTGGACAAACATTCCACTCCGTTTTTCGTAGGGCTATTTTCTTTCTGCTAAAAACTTCATAATTTTACATATTAGTGCAAAACCAAATATATATTAGTGAAATAGAAATATTCAAGATTTGCTTCAAACAAAAATCAATGTAATTTGCCCAAAAAATTTTTTTGCTTCTTCAATTAGTGAATGTGACATATTACCGGAAAATGACTCATATAGGCCTGCATATAGCGAAGCGAACATCGATTGAAGCCTAAGGCAGCATTAATCTATAATAATGAAGCCCAGATGCTTACAGTTCATTCAATAGGTGGTGCTGCAAAAAGTAGCCTAAGTGTCGACTTCCCCAGTAGGCGCTGTATGCAGTCGATGGCGAGATTGGTTCATTTGCACAATCAGAGCGCTGCTGCAGTGGCAGTCTGGCCAAGTGGCCATTCATTGTAAGCTACCCGTGTGCCTAGCACATGGACCCATCTGGCTTCAGTAAGGGGTCATCCATAAAGGAAGTCCGCAAAATATGACCTACTTTGGACTCCTCCCTCCGCCTGTCCGCATTTGTCCGCGTTTGACCTTACCCCTCCCCTTTGCGGACGTCCGCACGCCAAATCAAATGAACGGTGGCTATATAAAAACGTGTACATTTGCATAGCTCTCCCCACTCTGTCTTGAACGATGAAATATTAGCCTGTCAGATCAAAACTTCCCAGTCTCCTATAGGCCTATCCTCATCGCCGTCATCGGTTATTTTGAACAGTTCTAACCGTTCCTACGGAGTAATAGGGGCCTACAGCTGGCTTCGTGAATTCGTGATTCAACTGACGAAAAAACAAAATATAGCTTACTCGTCAACGTTGTAAAGGTGTCCAAACAGAATTTTCTATAGGCTATATAATATAATAATAAAAATAAAAATAAAAATAATAATAATAATAATAATAATAATAATAATAATAATAATAATAATAATAATAATAATAATAATAATAATAATAACATGGCGACAACTGTTATTGTTTTCGTCTAACATTCTGGCGCAGCCGAAACGAGCGGGCCGCAGGCGAAATCTGGCCAACGTTGTCAAAAGCAGAATTGACAGACATGACCACCTACAGGAGGAGGAAAGGGAGATGAGTGACTTGGGAGGAGTCGAAGAGGGGCGAGCGATAGGGACCTGCTAAGTCTACGATACTCAGCATTACGTAGTGCAAATGCTTAGTCCATCTTAGTCCCAGGTTAAACCAGAGGAGTATATTTTTTCAGTGCATGTGGTTAGCCTACCCTTCAACGGTTCTGCTATTAAACCAACTAAATGTGAGGAAATCATATTTGGCTCGATAATCTAATCTAATTTAATCTAATTAGTCCAGTATAATCAAATCCAACCCAATCCAATCGAACCTATTAAACGGTTTAAACCTATAGTCCAGAGGCGTAGCGACCGCCCTCCGTACCCTCCGACCGGAGGGGGCCCCTTCCTGGAAGGGGGCCCCTAAAAGTGGCAACAACTAACCATCGATTAACCAATTTGCGGAGAACAAGGCTCGAAAGAAGCGCTTTGCGTAAATACAGAAATGGAATACATGTACACTGTAGGGCGTAGGCCTATGTATACATAATATGAACCCTGTATATTGTATATTACCACATTCCAGTTTCCGCATTGTAAGGGGCCCCGGACGTATGTTCGGAGGGGGGCCACGTTCTTTGTTGCTACGGCTCTGCTATAGTCTAACGTAATTGAGTCTAATCTAATCCAGTCTAATTTGGCTCAGGCCTAATCTAATCTAATCTATATAGTCTGACCAAGTCTAAGCTTGTCTAGCCTATAGTCTATTATAATGAAATATAGTCTCAAGTATAATCTATTTAGTCTAATCCAGTCCTAACTTGATCCGAGTAAAATCTAATCCAATATAATCTGATCAAATCTAATCTAATCTTCAATGCATCGATCGATGTTCGATTCAAGTGATATGTAGTCGATCAGTATTGTAATCACTTTGAAAAAGTCAATTTGCCCTATCTGTCAGCTTCTATCAGAATTTTTGCTACTTGGTGTCATGCTTGTTCCATCATTAAAAAGATGTTTTCCACTTGTGGTAGCATCTGTTCCTCCATTAAAAGACGCTTCTTCACTTGGTGTCAGAATTGTTCCACTTGTGGTAGCATCTGTTCCGCCATTAAAAGACACTTCTCCACTTGGTGTCAGAATTGTTCCATCGTTTACAGCAGCTGTTCCATTCACTGAGGTATCGGCTATGTCCTCTCCAGGAGCGACCGGAACAGTTCCATCTGTGAATGTTCCATTCATTCCATCTTTGACTGAAACTTCTCCGTCTTGAACAGCGTCCTGCCCGTCTGTACTTTTTCTATCTCTGCCCAATTTCTTCACTTCTTGCTGATGTTTGCCACGACTGGAAACGCTTTGCAGTTTCTTCATCGATCCGATTCTTGGACTTGGTGCGGGTCGATCTTCGCCGACCATGCTGCATATGGTTATGGACGAGCATAGTTTATTTAGCGCAGTGATATTGCGCGCTACCTGTCGGTCGAAACTAGGGTGATCTCTTGTGACGATAGTAGGTCCGTGTTCGGTGGAGTGATAGTTGGCGGTGGTTGATCTGGGAGGGTGGTGAGCTGAGCAGGTTCTGCGGAGGGGGTGCCCGCTTTTAGTCCTACCGTCCCTCAGAGCGCCGCCGGATGAGCTCGATGCTACTCCAGCCCCAGGTCGACGACGAGCTTCAGATGCTGAGGTGACCGCGTGTTTCCATGAAGATGCGGGCAGTTTCCATAGCGACCCGTCTGGAGATGCGGATCGTTCGGTGTCACGTGATCTGGACAACAGGTGGCAGGGTACGACGCTGAAAGGGTTAGGCGAGTAACTGGGGCAAGAGGGAGATCGGTACGAGGGAGAGGTGGAACAGATGGAGTAATGGTTGCTCCAAGTTGACAAAGGTCTTCGCGGAAGGCGAGGGGGGTGACAATAGCTGCGGTAACGACTGATCCAGGAAATCTCGTCCGGACCTGCGTCCCGGAACGGTGAGTAACTATGTCCGGTTAAAGTTCCGGTTCCGGTTCCTGGTCGGCTGTGGAAAGCAACCGGCGGTTGCCTGGTTGCTGGATCGTCTATGTGGAGTCCTGAGTACGAAGGCGGACGGGAGTCTACATCCGGTTCCGCATAGAAGAAGCTGGCCTCTGCAAATTCAACCGTCGGCCGCCTTCCCTTAACGTCCGACGCCCTTACGTCGTCAACCGGCGTTCGTCGCGTTTCCTTCGCGATTGCCCTTCCCGTCAGGATCTCTGCTTCCGCCAGCGACGTTTTCCGGTGACCCCTTTCTCTTATCAGTCGTTGCAGTTCCGGCGGAAGTTCAGGCAGAGACGCCATCTAGTGTTCTGTTTCTCCTCTGCCCTAAATATTTCAATGTTGATTTTTCGATTTCTCGGTCAGCTTCGAATACAACATGTAGGCCTATTGTAGATTGTTCTCCTTTGATATATAATTAGTGATTATTTTACTCTGATATGTGGCGAGCGTGCTTTTTTTCAACCTGTTTCAATGCAAACTGGCTTCATTCAAGATTGAATGCCATAGTTTATCTAATTGTCTTAATCCATAAAATCCGTCCTTCCAGGAAATAGTCAGGCCTAATGCTAAACCAATTTCATGTGCCTGTGAATAAGCTGGTTGCTACGACTTTTGAAGCCTTACGATTCCATATTTTCCGTGCGCTCTTTCCCTCTAAGATGAAATTGAAACGTTACGGACTGCACGCCATGCTGTCAACTAGGCGGTGTTGCAGTCGACGTATACGTTTTGTCCGTGATGAGAAGCAGCACTAGCCTGCAGAATAAAAAATAAATTCGCCGTTGTTATAGTTTTCAGTGTTTTAATTGGCGAAATTATCAAAACCATAAAATATACCCTTCAACACTTAAATTAAAAAAAAAATTAACCTTAAAATTGAAATCAGGAATAGGCCTAATAGTCGCCATTTGCGTGGATTGTGACAGACACCTTTAAAACGAATTCACATGATTGCTTAAAAGGAGGCATAAACGTACTTGTAACGAATAACAGTAATATAGACCAGGGGTTCTCAAACGGTGGTACGCGTACCCCTAGGGGTACGCCAGGTGTCGCTAAGGGGTACGCGAAAAAATTGAAAAAAGAAATTTTCTATGAGTTTATTCCCATCTTTCTTTTATTAGCTATTGACTACTGAAATCACAATTCTACGTCCACCATACGATTTCTTTATCTTTAAATTTTCTATGAGTTTATGCCCATATTTCTTTGATTAGCTATTCCATGTCTATGATATATTTTTAATGTTGAAATGTCACAGCCGCGTCATTTATTTTTTCACAACAAATAATTATTCTACAAGTAACTACAATACTGCATAGTAGCATTATTATTTAAAAAACCAGCAATGGATAAATGGTTGAAAAAACAACCGCTTAAAAGAAAGCCAGAACCTCTCAGCGCAACTGTTAGCACTGAATCTACCGAGACCGACACTCCACTGACTCCAGACGCCAGAATAGACCCTAACGAGGACGACGGCACTCGTAAGCAGCGTAAGATTAGACGGTATAACGAGAGCTAAATACCACGTAAATCCTTTGGATTTACGTGGTGTGGTGATGAAGATGAACCGAAACCTCAATGTGTCATCTGCAGTGAAAAACTGTCAAATAATTCAATGAGACCTTCTCTACGTCAGCGACATTTCAGTACAACACATCCACTTCTTCAAGGTAAACCACTTGAATTTTTTAAAGGAAGAAAAATGGAGATGCTACAAAGTAAGAAAAGCTTAAAGTCGTTTACTGCAGATAGCTCACAAGTATTAAGCATATTACCTGCTGCCAAAGATATTGTGCCTTGTCTGCTTGGACAAAATGCTGCCAAAAACTGAACATTGTTGCTTTGTCGAATAGCACTGTTTCCCAACGCATTCAAGATTTATCTACTGAAGTAAATTTGCCTACATATGCCATGGTCCTACGCTAATTGCAAGGGCACTTCGCGCTCGCCTGTTGTGGCTGATCAGACGGTACCTTTGTTGGGGGTACGCCAGCATTCGATTATTTTACCTGGGGGTGCAATAAAAATAAAGTTTGAGAACCCCTGATATAGACAGTCTCTGAATTCTTAGCGAAATCAAATTTTACATGTTGATGAACTAATCGTTTGTATAAGGTATGCGATGTCGACGGCAATGGTCCTTACAGCTGCAAAATGCACCGCAACTACTACACCACCACTACCACACCATCACTACTGCACCACCACTACTACACCATCACTACTACACCACCACTACTGCGCCACCACGACTACTGCTTAAAGCCCCTGTGAGGTTCTCATATCCGTAATAAAATTAGATAGATATGTATGCATGAAAACATACATACCACCACCACCACCACCACCACCACTGCCGCCACCACCACCACCCCTACTACCACCACCACCACCACCAGTGGGTATAAGTGGGTAAAGGTGGGTGTATGTTGAGGTAAGTGGATGTTTGTGGATATAACTTTACCTAACCTTACCTGTTCTTCTTTTATTAGCTTACCACATCATAACTCACAGTACCTTACCTTACCTGTTTTCTTATCTTGTTGTAACTCGCTTTATCTCAACTGACTTGCCAAGCTGTTACTTATTACACCATATCTCTTATTATGTTAGGTTTACCTTCTCACAAAACGGAAGTCGAAACAGGTAACTCCCTCCTGAACTTACTATTGTCATACCTGGATGAGTATTCCATCACAAAAATATCTCGATTCAAATAATTCCAGCGTCCATACAACGTACTCTACATTACGTATCCCATATTGGACCCATATTCCCATATGGACAATGGCGAGACGAATTCCTAAAAAAGGTCATCAAGTTTTTAGGGAGACGAATTCATAAAAAAGGTCCTCACATTTTTTGGAGACGAATTCATAAAAGAAGTAATCAAATTTCACTTCTTTTCTTAAACTCTATGCTAATTTACTTTTTTGAACCTTTAATGAGGGTGACACCATGACTTACCGCACTGGGTGACACCAGCCCTAGTGACGCCACTGCATATGGAATCCCAGTTGGACCCAGATGGGTTACATAGGTTAGAGCGTTCGCCCTGTAACATGGAGAGGTCGGGTTCCAGCCTCTTCTGAGACGGTTACTGTGTAGTGACCTTGAGCAGTCCTTCACTCACAATTGCTCAGCGCCACCGATTGGTGCTCTGTAATGAAATAGTGGTGCTCAATAAAGGCGCAGTAATAATAATAATAATAATAATAATAATAATAATAATAATAATAATAATAATAATAATAATAATAATATTTAATGCTATCGCGTGCCTGGGCACGATGGGGACCTAGAACCCTGATTTTAATGATGATGATGATGGTGGTGGTGGTGGTGGTGGTGGTGGTGGTGGTGGTGGTGGTGGTGGTGGTGGTGGTGGTGGTGGTGGTGGTGGTGGTGGTGGTGGTGGTGGTGGTGGTGGTGGTGGTGGTGGTGGTGGTGGTGGTGGTGGTGGTGGTGGTGGTGGTGGTGGTGGTGGTGGTGGTGGTGGTGGTGGTGATCATCATCATCATGATCATCATGATCATGATCATCATGATCATGATGATGATAACAAATAATAATAATAATAATAATAATAATAATAATAATAATAATAATAATAATAATAATAATAATAATAACACGATTTTCAACTAAAGATTTATCTCGAAGCTATCATCGGTTAATGCTTTTACAATAATATAGCGCCACCATAGAAGTCACTAGATTAGATTAGATTAGATTAGATTAGATTAGATTAGATTAACGCTTAATATAAGGTACGTACATGCACCGTGAATACTAGCAGTTGTTACATGCACACGAGACACTTTACATCTGGATCTTTGAACCACACGCAACTATGCGCATACTAACGACCCGTCTGAAACTGAAGGCATCTCAAGTATACGTTGTAAGCCATCTGGTCTTTGTTTACACCCGGCGCTTAGCAACCGAGCGAAAGCCCAGTTGGCGCCTTCAATGAGTCGCACCTGTCCGTCTCAACAAGGGCCTATCGAAGCAATTGGACGTGTATAGCTTAGTGCTCGATTTGGGTAGATAAGGTTACGGTATGGTGTGGCAATCGATCTGATTTATATACAGCGCCTATAGGTTCAACAAGCCGCAGAGGCGCGTTGCTCAGATGGATGGTCCAAAACAAGGGGGCAACTTTTCTTTTGACAAGAATGTTGTCTCCCCATCCACTTGAGAAGAATCTCAAAACGAATCTCATTACGGTTGTAATGACGATATGAGAAACTTTGTCACTGTGCTCTTTAGTTAGGATGATATGGGATGTGACAAGATTTTATTTGATGATATGATACGATATGATACAATACGATATCATATGACATGACATGATATGATATGACATGATATGATATGATATGATAAATGATATGATATGATATCATGATCATGATATGTTATGGAGCGGAATGGTGCAGTATGATATGGTACCGGTATGATGGGAGAGGATATGACAGGATACAGTAGGAAAGGATATATTATGGTATGGTATGATGTGGTATGGTATACATTGCAGAGCAATGCAGTACAACATTATATTTAAATATATATATATAATATATATAATAGCACGCCACGTACCGATAGCCCACATTGATAGACATGGATTCGCGTCGGTGCGCATCGAAATGTGACAGAACTAATTATTACACATCGTCTACGATTGGATGGTTCTGATGAGAAGCCTTTTCTCACGGTACGAGGTCCTACATACAAACAGCCCCCCGTTTACAACGAAGCTACTGTTGGAAACATCTTAATTGTCAAGTGCCTTCAACAAACACCATTGTGTGTATATTATATATTCTTGTATTTACAACACATATCGTTGTACATTCACCCTGCGGTGCGTATATCAACGAATATAATCTGCGTTCAATAGCAGGACTCTATATGTTTTAGACTGTTGCAAGAAGGCACAACGATATATGTATATTAAAGTGTTTAAGTGAATAGATATATAACGAATACGTATATTCAGAAACAGGAGTAGGCCTGTAGCATGTTTTATTATTGAGGCTGCTTTTCGCGTAGGCCTGCAGGGCCTAGGGTCGTGTTAAAGTGAACCGAAGCATGTCCTCGATGCAGTCTTGAGAACTGCTCGAGTTCCATGCAATTCACACAAAGTCCGGTGTTAAACAGAGCATAACGAACGACACAAAACGCCTGTAGGACCATTTAGAGGCCCGGCAGTGACATTAAACTGGTGACAAATCACAGCCGTATACGCAGATGGCGTCTTCAAGAATATACAAATATTCTACGAAATATATGTAGACTAATTTATATGGCTCGAGGTAGGTTTCAAGCGTGTATCCTACAAGCTATATATATTATATACATGAGTTATTCTACGATAGGCCTATTATTAATACTTAGATACATGCATACATGGACGTATAATAGATATTTATACGTAATAAGTATGTTAAGCATGTGGTGAGGAACTTTATGTGTCTGTAAAAATATAATTATGTGAGCCAACCCTGTAGGCTCTGCTATAGACTAGTAAGCATATAGGCAGCATAGACCTACATAAAGAGGATAGGTAGATCGATAGATCGGTTTCTTTTGTGATATTTAACAACAGACAGTCGTGTATGTAAGAGGTCGAGCAAGAAGACATAATTATTTGTAAGCATGTTTTGGCTTAAGGACTTCACCGCAGAATAGGTCTAGATGCTTATATATCATAAGGAGTTCAATGCTCTATTAATCGATGGCCATTTACGAGGATTAGCAGAGTCATACGCTTCACGACATGTCTTTGGGTTGGGTGAGGTCATCATAGGGCGAAAATGAAGCGTCATGGCCAGGGATGAAGCATAAACTTGGCCTAAAGATTCCAAGGATTTAACTAGCACGACGGCGGTTTACAAACGTGACGCATAACACGTTAAGTTAGATTTACTGTATAGGTCTAGTTTGTGAAAAAGGATTCAAAAGAAACACGAAGTTATAAACTGTAATGAATGTCGGTTTCAAAGTTGAAACTACAATTTTGAGCATTGCCTCCCTACACTCTAAATTACAACGCAAGACAGCGGTAGAATCCAGGGTTTAACACGACACTGTACAATTGTCAGGGACATTGACGTCGACCTTATCTCCGCTTTACACGAGTTATCTCTTTGATGAAAAGAATGGGAAAAAGCAATCGCACAATTATCGGTCAGACTCGTTAGATGTCGCTATACATGGAACGCAATTCAACATCTTCGATATTTGCTTGAGCCTGTGTCTCGTTCGTAATCACCCTGTTACGCTGACTACCTTTGGAGATCGTTGGAAATGCTGTTGACAGTCATCGAGAGGAAATAACCAAGGTAATGGTCACTGTTTCAGAGTATAAATAGTTACTACCATTCGCCTTTAGTGGTAAACTTCGTCACTACCATACCAGTGGTAGTGCCAGTCCCAAGCCTGGAGAAATGAGGATGGCGACAATAATCAACTAGGGTATGTTATGATAGGCCCTCCAGCGTCGTTAAACAGTTACTAACCAACCAATCAACCTTAGAGGTAACATGATCCAGTTGCGGACTGGTTGAGCGCTCGCCGTGGCATGCGATTTGCAGGTTCAAGCGATTAAAGGTCACATCTAAGACCCTCGCCTTGCTCTGCCTCACATTGCCCCTGTAACCAATGACATTCAACCCAGTCTCTCATCTGTCGTCAATTGCCTCAAGTTAAGTGGTAATTTATGCTCGAAAGCTTACGAAACACT
This sequence comes from Allolobophora icterica, assembly GCA_963556255.1. Classification (NCBI taxonomy): domain Eukaryota; kingdom Metazoa; phylum Annelida; class Clitellata; order Crassiclitellata; family Lumbricidae; genus Allolobophora; species Allolobophora icterica. Next base: position 80,863,734 of record OY744603.1, on the reverse strand, counting down.
TTAATCAACTCCAGATTTTGAATATCATTAATTTGCATTAATTATTTATGCAGTAATCAATTCGATTCGCCTGGGTGACGAGTTTGGTCTATCAGGTTTAAGGTGGCACGATGGCCGAGCGGATAACGCTGTGGCTGCTCACCTCAGTGATCACGGTTCGAGTCATCATGTGAACTAGGCATGCATGTTGTGCGTTTGTCCGTGTATGTGTTTGTTAATGTATGTTTGGATGTGCATCTGTATGTTTCTGTGTCCCTCTAGTTTAAATGCGAATTATAGGCGTGACCTTTGAAGTCTTCGATATAAGTGCCATCTTGGCTAATTGCTAAATGCTTTTGAGTCTCGGGTTGAAATCCAAGTAATCAATTACACTCTGTTGACTGGGTTCCACGCGTGTGCGAGAGCACGCCGGTGGTGCCGTTTCCTATCATATAAGCAATATTATTTGCCTACAAATGAAATTTTGAACCTAAATGAAGTTGCACACCACTTGAGCCAGAGTAGGCAGCGCTGCTATGATGTACATTAAAGGCGCTATATTAAGTTTCTGGGTATATACAGACATGCATGCATACACACACTGTTGTGTGAAACTGAAAATTGTTTCTCTTATGGATTCCTGTGACCTTCTAGCAGCCATGTGTGTCCAGTGTGTCCAGTTGTCTGATTACTCGAGTTGTACATCCGCCTCGGTCTAAAGATTCTTTGACTCAAACTTACCATATCATACCCTGCCTTACCTTACATTACCTTAAATTACCACGCCCTGTTCTTCCCGGCTCTTAAGCCGCATGCCCTGCCAGAAGTTGACACGTCATGCCATACAGCAAACCACACGGTGCTATAAGAACTGTTTACCATGCACACTTTTCCGTGTCCTACCATATCATACCCTGCACATACATTATATTATCTTACCCAGTGCTTTTTTTCTAGAAAAAAAGGTTCGGGAACGGAACAATAGGTGCCGGAACGCAACAATTATGGGCGGGCTAAAATCACGAGAAAAACGGGATTGGGGGTTGGGAGGGGTCTCAATAAACACTGAAAACAGTTCAGAAACACTTAAATTAAATTAAAATAACTAAATTATTGTTTTAATTATTAAAATAAATAAATTATTCTTTAGTGGCTGAAAAAGGTGCCGGAACGCCGTACCGGCGCGTTCCGGCTGAAAAAAAGCACTGATCATACCATTTGCTTAATCTTGAAGTAGAACATCTTTTACTTTCAACTGATTTTAATTGACTCTTACTTTCTTTTACTATGGAGCCAACCATACAGGAATTTTGAAAAGCTCACAAAGACGCTACAAAATTGTCCAGTTGAATATCATTTTACACCCAATTTTACATGGAACTAAAACCTTGGACACCGTGACTGAAGGCCAGCCAGTGTGGTTACCATGAAGCCACCAAACCACGATGGTTCTGCGTTTAATTAAGACAGCGCTGATCAACGGTGTCAAATGAATCGCAGATTGGAACTAACTTGTGAATATTAAGCGATTAATGCTGTCCAAGACTTTCGTATGTCCAAGACAGACTTAAGTTTTAATTTAAAGTTGTTTATTGAAATCAGAGCTGTGTGCCTATAGTGTCAAATGCCTTTCAACTTTAATGAATTGTCACACTTACGAGGAAACTTCGACAAAGGTCAGAACTTTGTCTTGAATGTCGCTATCAAATGCCTTATTGGTGTCCAAACAAGATTTGTGCCGGTCTTTAGGTTCTAAATTTTTAGTAACGAAATGATCAGCTGATGTCTTTAGAAACGGCTGATTTTTAGGAGAAAGAGTTGTTCAGTTCAAAAGTTCTGGTATTAATTTAGAGAAAATCAATCTTGAAATTTACGATGAAACGCCTGCGTATGCATTTTAATTAGCGGGACATGTATGTACACCTCCGAATATATATCAGCAAACATGTACACGGACATGCACACAAAAAAACAAGGGTACTTTTGCAAACACTAGTCTCTAACAAACAGGGCCTGACATATCATGCGGATTTTACATTATGCGGAGTTTACATTGCGCTGGTTTGCATTATACGAATTTACGCTACACGAGTTACATTACACATGGCTGCATTACTGGGGCTTTGCATTACACCAAATGGGCTAACATTAAACTGGTCTTACATTCCACAGGTTTACATTAAGCGGATTTTACATTACAAGAACTTTAATTACACGGGCTTCGCATTTCAAGGACTTTAAATCACATGGGCTTTACATTTCATGAGTTTTTGACTCAAGTTTACACTGTAGGCTGTACTTTATTTCGAATCCAGTCGATTAATATCTTCTATATTTATAGTGCTACAGAATCGCCATATTAAGCTTAGATTAGAAACTCGGGCGATATATAAACAGTGTTTGTGAGTCAGAAAGCATAAACAAGACGAACAATTTTTTCTCCCTCTGGACGGAGTATGTATGTAGGTGTGTATATGTATGTATGTACACAAGTGGTTGCATGCATAATGTATGTACGTATGTGCATGTATGACATTGTAGGCCTATGTATATGAATGTATGTAAGTATGGCTGGATTTATGTGCATGTGTACGTGTGTATTATTATTACGCATACATTTATGTACGTACATACGTACGTATGTATGTATGTACATATGTATGAATGTATGTATATATGTATGAATGTATTTATATAATTATGTATGTATGTAATGTATGCCTATGTATTTCTGAATGTATGTATGTATGTATGTATGTATGTATGACATGTATGTATGTATGTATGTATGTATGTATGTATGTATGTATGTATGTATGGTGTATGTATGTATGGTGTATGTATGTATGCATATATGTATGTATATATGCATGTATGTATGTATGTATGTATGTATGTATGTATGTATGTATGTATGTATGTATGTATGTATGTATGTGTGTATGTATTTATATATGTATGTATGTATGTATGTATGTATGTATGTATGTATTTATATATGTATGTATGTATGTATGTATGTGTGTATGTATTTATATATGTATGTATGTATGTATGTATGTATGTATACGTCGTAGACATAGATTGTATGCGTTGCTGGATGCGGCTGAGATGAATGGAGAACTCCTTTTGTCCGTCAGATGTTTTACTCTTTGTTTCCCATAACAGCTGTTTCATTTCGCAACAAAAGCCGACGTAACTACTCCACCTCTTCCTCCTCCTTCTCCTCCTCCTCCCCTTTTTCCTTCTCCCCGTGTTCCTCCTCCTCCTCCTTCTCCTCTGCATTAATCGATGTCTGAGGATGAGTGATGGCTTCCAACTGCCGTCCTCTACCTCCACTCAGCCAATATTTAAAGATCATCTTGGTTGATAGCAGCACTTACCTGGATGCACAGCTGAGACTTTTAAAGAGCGCCATATAAACGTATTGTTACCGCAACAGCTCATAGTAGTGCCAGTCCCAAGCCTGTATAAAAGAGGAGGCGACGCCATCTATTTTTGTTATGACACACAGGTTCTTATCTGCAGGGTCAAAGTTCGGGGTGGGCAAAAGAACGCAATTGGTGTGGATTAATCTAATCCGATGATTATAATACCATAGGGTAATCTAATCATCTGAATAGATTTGATTTGATTTTATTTTATTTTATTAAACATAAAACGCGATGTTCTCCAATATTACGTAATATGGATTGAAGTCATTCCAAATTAACACCTGGTCTTCAGTGACGTGTAAGCCGACGAACAAGAATCATGGGCGCTGGTTGGTTCTCGCGTGTGGGGGGAAAGCGACGTACTAATGATTAACCTGTGCATCTGGCTAGGCTTCTGCATGGACTTCTGAATAATAGCACGCTCACTGGAATACAATGGCGTTCATCGGCTGTTCGTCTTGCAAATGGAGTATGCAGGTTCATAAATTATAACATTATTAATAAAACAATTAATAAGACAATGTCGGTTAAATTAAATCAAGGCTTAGGCTGTCCACTCTCCAGCACAGAAGCAATTGCAATTGTTGGCCCTGTATCCTGGAATAGTCTTCCTTTTAAAATCAGAAGTGAGCTAATCAGTCTGTCACGTTACTATTTCCGCAAATGCTTGAAGTCTGTTTTGTTTAATCGTGGGGCCAACCTTCTTGGTTGGGAGCCCTGCTGGTGGTTTTTTCTTGAAGTTTACAAGTTTTCACTTAGATTATGTTAGGTTATGAGTTTCTCGTTCATTAGCTGCTGCACAAGAAGTTCGTTCCTGTATTGACGCGCGTACTAACACACGCTGAAACCAACGCACGTGCAAGTCCAAATGCGCTAACTGTTCAACAACACGACATTAATAATTGTATTCCTCCGCTTCGAAATGTTGAACCAGAACCAAGGGAGGCAGGGTCAGAGGGAGGTAGGCACGAGAGAGGTATGTACACAGACGGCGGGAGACACGCACGAAGGAAGACAAGTACGGAGACAGTACTTTTGGACGTACGGATGGGGACATGTACGAAGATGAACTAGTTAGGCGCCTGGGACATACGGAGAAAGGCAGGTTCGGAGGGAGGTAGTGGTAGGCCTACAAACTTGCAGCAAGGTTAACCCCTCTTAGCTACGGTTACTGCGAGCGAGGGGTGAATAGTTTGGGGTCGCGGATCAATGGGGTAGAAATACCCGACTGGGACCCGTGCTCCTCATTCGCTCGGTCGATACAGGACTCTGTAGGTGGACGATAATAGAGTTTTATTTCTCCTACGATCGGACTTTGTTAAGTGTTCGTTTGAATTTCTCTGAAGAGCTTCTTGATTGAGCGGAGATGACGGTGGACGAGAGTCGAACCCGAGCCAAGGTCATGTTACTTCATCACTTGATCGGACTGACGCTAGTTGCGGCGATCGCAGCCAACGGTAAGTAACGTTATTATCATAATCCTGTCATCATTGTGATAAGCGGTATTATTGTCATTATTATCGTTGTCATAGTCATCGTCAAAGTCATCATCATCATCATCATCATCATCATCATCATCATCACCATTATCATCAAAATCATCAACATCATCATCATCAATACCCACAACAGCATAATCATAATTCTGGTAATTGTTTTCGTTGTATTCATCGTCATCCTCATCATCATCATGACAGCAAGTATATGAACATCTAGAGCATTGATTCAGCGGTCTTGCATCATCATCATCATTGTTGTCGTAGTCATCGTCATCATCATAATGGCACTCGTAGCTATTCTGGTGATTGTGAAACTGATGGCAATTATTACCACTGGCTACTGCAGCTGACGTATGGAAGCGAGGGACCTGCGAATCCCCGAGACAGTAGAGCGTCGATGTGAGTTCCATCGGATGGTAGTTGATGCGAATGGTGCACGGTTTCCTTCCATCTGCTTCGTTTCTTTTGTTTCCAGATGGATCTCTCTGTTCGTCTCCAGTGGCGCAGAGTAACATCATCCTCATCAACATCGCAGAAACCTTTCCAATAAGTAAGAATTACAGCTTTTAATTATCGTTGCATTGAAATGATTCATGTGCATGTATATATGATTGTATGTATGTATGTATGTATGTATGTATGTATGTATGTATGTATGTATGTATGTATGTATGTATGTATGTATGTATGTATGTATGTATGTATGTATGTATGTATGTATGTATGTATGTATGTATGTATGTATGTATGTATGTATGTAGGTAGGTAGGTATGTATGTATGTATGTAATGTATGTATGTATATATGTATGTATGTATGTATGTATGTATGTATGTAATGTATGTATGTATGTATGTATGTATGTATGTATGTATGTATGTATGTATGTATGTATGTATGTATGTATGTGCGTATGTATGTACTATGTATGTATGATGTAAGTTGTGGTAGAACAGCGGTTATTAGAACAATATTGGGACTTGGTCTCGGTCCTGGTCTTGAAGTTCAATGCCTTGGTCTTGAGATTCAAAGTCTTGGTCTGGTCTTGAGGTTCACATTCTTGGTCTTGAGGTTAGAAGTCTTGGCTTTGGTCTTGGTCTTGAGATTTAAGGTCTTGACAACAAGACTTCATAATATATAATACAATACATATATAATTTGTTACTTTCCTCCATACAAAGTTGGGCGACGGGAGACATCAAGAACCGTAAACAGACTGAACAGCAAAACTTTCAGTTTAGAGGGGAAGATGGACTCGGTATGACAGTCGCGAACATGAGGAGTTGGACAGTTCCAGATGGATGGACCAGCAACTGTCAATGAACGAGAAGTGAACAAGGAACCACAATTATTGCATAATGTAGAAGCTGCTGCTGCTGTTGCTATAGATACAACGCTGACTGTTCTCAACATCAGTGGCACCAACGACCAGATTATCTTGGATATTGCGCGTAGCGACTACGTTGAGTTCGTGCCATCGACGAGGGAACTAATCAGCCGCAAGGAGTTCAACGTTTCCGGTGACACAACAATGCGAGTCTACGTCAACCTCACCTGTACCAGCCGATCATCTGCATTTCCGCCGGTAAGATCAAAGAAGACAAAATAAGATAAGACAAGATAAGAACAGTAACTTAAGCCAACGTAAAGTATTTACGTTAGTTTTAGGTAGGTTAAGGTAAGGTATGATGACGTAGGAAGGTAAGGTGACATAAGAAAGATGAAGTAGTAAGAGGTAAGAATTCTTAAGATGTTAAAGGTACAATTGCGTAAATTATAACGTAAATTACAGTAAGGTTAGACTACAGCAGGTGGGGCAGACAAGGTAAGGTCAAATATGATGCAAGGCAAGATATCCTTCACCTTACTCTACAACGTCATCTCACCTTCCTTGCCTCACCTTACCTTATCTTACCTGACAGTACACTAACGATAATAAGCTTGTATATGGTATCCAGCCTATAGTCGATCACCTTCTCCTTCAAATCGTCCATGGGCGCCACTCCTCTCGATGTTGAGCTTCTTCCTTCAGTTTCCTGTATCCATCCATCATCATCCAGTCCAGCAAAATCCGTCGAGGTCTTCCTGTCGTTCTCTTACCATCCATTCTTCCCTCCATGATCGTTCTAAGTGGGGAGTCTCCTCTCAGTATGTGGTCAATCCACTTCCACTGTCTCCCTCTTATTGTTGCCATTAGATGCCTTTCTAGTTGATGAACGCAACAAAATGTCTGCTTGTCTGCCACGTTTCAGGTGACGCTGCAGATCTTGATTCAAGTAACGGATATGAACAACAATCCACCTTACTTCGTGAATCTTCCTTATTCGGTCAACATCAGCGAGGTTTGTCTTTTCAATCAATCAATCAATCAATCAATCAATCAATCAATCAATCAATCAATCATTTTGCTTCATCTGCAGTGAAATATTTCACATTTGAATAGAATCAATAGAATAGAAGAGATTGGAATCAGGAGAATTGAATAGGCAGAGTAACTGAATAACCTTTGACCTGCTTGACCCTTCGATTTCGACCTGCAGAGCTGAACCTGACCTTAGCTGATGGGATACGGTAGCCGATTGGTTAGAGTGCTCGCATTTTAACGTGAAGGGTATGAGTTCGACCCTTATCTGAGGCAGTTACTGCGTAGGGACCTTGAGCATGTCCTTCATTCACAATTGCTTAACGCCATTGATGAATGCTTGGTCAATAGATAGTGGCGATTAATAACCTATGTAATAGTAACAATATCCTGTTTCCTCCTCTTCCCGAAGTTCTCTCCTGATTCTTCCTCTTCTCCACGTTCTATCCTGATGCCTTCTCTTCCCCAAGGTCTATCCTAATTCCTCCTCCTCCCCAAGTTTAATCCTGATTCCTTCTCTGGTCCAAGTTCTATCCTGTTCCTCCTCCCCATTACCTCTTTCGCACCTCCAATTACAGAAACCATTCAACGTAACTGTATGATTGCTTGTCTGACCCTTGGATCTTGACCTGGATTCGAACCTATTCTTACTTGCTCTACTGGTTCTGTTTTTGCTAGCGTCAGTCAATAATGAGTCAGTCTCATGCAGTTTTTCTGCATTGAGGTATTTTAAAGATTTACGCTTACATTACGTGTCTTGGGCGCTGATTAAGTCTCGAGATTACTAATGCAATACGATTGATTGTGGGGCGTGGTGGCTCAGTGGTAAGTTCGGCGCCTTGTGACCGGAGGGTTGCAGGTTCGAATCCCACTCTAGTCGCTGCGTAAGGACCTTGGGCAAGTCCTTCACTCGCAATTGCTCGTGGCGCTTCGGCGTGAAGATTCCGGCACAGTATCAAATGCTGTATTCGGGAGCGCCTCTGAGTAGTAGTTGACTTCGAGAGGCGCTATAGAAATATCCGGAATAAATGAAATAAATAAATGAGATCCATGCAGGGGCTTCAATCCCTATTCAGGGCGGGCGCAAGTTTAGCCCAGTGAAAAACAGGGGAGTGTTTCTTTCAATTGTTATCACACTCTCTACAAGTTACAGTCTTCGCTCACAGTTCCGTGAAAGAGGGGGAAAGGAGAGTGATTGAGCACGGTTGTTTAGTGGGGATAGAAGCCACTGAATCCACGCACGTGCCAATATTCGGTGCAATTGGTGCTGACGCTTTGGAAGTCAGTGTGTTTGAATGAATTTTATTTCTGATTACTGTCTTTGTTTTCCTAGCGAACCGCAGTCAATATGACGGTCTTCCAAGGGGTGCAGGCCAGTGACGCCGACCCCTGTGATCAAGGGTACCTCAGCTACTCGGTTCAAGATGACGGCAACCCATTTTCGGTAAGGCTATTTTATACCTTCTTATCGTCTTAAGTCTACCCTGTGAGGGATATACCAGGTTGTTATGGGGCAGGACAGGTCCGTCAGTTGCCAGGAATTCAACCACTGTCGATTTCTATTTATAGGAGCGATTATCTTAACGTACACTACTCCACCTACCCTACCCTGTCATACCCTTCGCTACATACCTTGCCAAACGATTCCCTACCATACGCTGATTACCTTAGGGACGTTAAGTGGTAGGTCTCTACCATACCCTACCCTATCTTACTTTACACTACCCTGCAGCTCTAACCGACCTTATGCTACCCAACCTAGCCTACCATACTCTATCTTACACTACCGACCCTGCCCTGCCATATCCCATCTTACACTGCCCAACCCCACTATAAATAGGACCGTTTAGGGAGCAGGTCCGTAATTTTGTAAAAGTCATTTAAAGTGCAAGTAATTAATTCTTTGTCGTTCAATTTGTATTCCAGATAATTGCAGCCCTGTGTACCTGTAGCCGCCTATTGATATAGCGCCTACCCAATAAAACTCCTTACCGGGATCTTGGGAAAAAATCTTTAAAAAATGGATCTTAAAAATTGTTCGATACCAGCGTATTGGTTTGTTCACGAATTCGAGTGTAAATATCGTATTTGAGTTGACGTTGTCGTGAGTTGGAGTTGTTTCGTTTTAGTCTTACTTCTCGTTTCCCGTTTGGAGCGTTGGAAGGCTGGTCCTGATGAAGAAGTTATCCTACGAAACAGTTCCAGCGATCAACCTTACGATAATAGTTATGGTGAGTGGTTGACAGGATGGTTGACTGACTGACTGACTGACTGACTGACTGACTGACTGACTGACTGACTGACTGACTGACTGACTGACTGACTGACTGACTAGTTGACTGGCTGACTAACTGACTGACTGAGTGCCTGACACACTGACTGGCTGACTGACTGACTGACTAACTGACTGGCTGACTGACTGATTGACATACTGACTGGTTGATTGACTGATTGATTGATTGACTGACTGACTGACTGACTGACTGACTGACTGACTGACTGACTGACTGACTGACTGACTGACTGACTGACTGACTGACTGACTGACTGACTGACTGACTGACTGACTGACTGACTGACTGACTGACTGACTGACTGATCAACTGAGCCATTTTAGTTGCAAATGAACATAGACAACTTTGAATGTTGCATGTTGTTTAGGACAACGGAAATAACATAACGATAATGGGACAACTGCAACCACAACATACTGCAACGACTACGATGCTGATAAACATTACTCCGGGCGACGACTACAATCCAAAGTTCGCCCAATCGACTTACAACGGCGCTATCATGGACACCACACCCGAAGTATTTACCAGGCTCCTTTCATTCATTTAAATCTATTTGAGTTTATTTGTTTACCTTTTTTTATTCAAGTTTGATGTTCTTGGCATGCTCTCAAAATGAGGTATGACATCTCTACTGTTGAAAGATGTTAGGCCTACTTTAATTTTGCTTATTACTTTATTACGGATTACGTTACATGAAAACGTATTGATGTTGTTAGGGTCGAACCGTGTCCATCTCTCCGTCAATTGCTGCGAGCATCAGATACGCCAGACCGGACGAACAGGTTGTCTACAGCATCATACAGGATACGAACAACGGTAATTGTAGTTGTAATCTGACATTTATAAAGCGCCACTTCAAGAAAATACTCACCCGAACCGAGCCAGTGAAATTACTGTCGAATAATACAGACTTCAGCCGCTTGCGGATCGGTCTAGGCACTAATCCTAAGCTATAGCTGCAATTTATCGTTGGAAAGTAGATGAGATAAGTCTAGTTACATTCTAGTGTTATCTAATTTAGTCTAGTTTAGTCAAGCGAGAGCGCGATAGTCTAATCATGGTTAGGTTGCTGGACTGTCAATCGAGAGGTCGGAGTTCATATACCCGCCAGGACAGAAACTTGTTTCGAGAATTATGCTCCACCTGCGCCCCCTATACAACTCAGTTGACATGAATACACTGAGCGCGCACTGTCAATGGGATGGTCAGATGGCGAGGTAGATGGATGATCTCATATGCCGAGGCTAAGAAAGTGAAGTTGTAAACAGTTCATACCCATGGCTGCTTCTCAGGCTAGCTTAAGGGACTGATCTACTTCTTCTAAGTTAAGTCTTCTGGTCTTTAATCAAGCATAGTCTAATTATAATTAATATAGGCCTTGTCTGGGGTTATGGTCTGAACTGGACCATCTCTAGTCTATTCATGACCTAATCTGAGACGATCTCGTCCAATCTAACAAAGATTCTTAAAGGTCTGTTAATCTTCCTGTCTGTTGTAGCCGATGGTTCCAATTTCGTCATAGATAACCAGACTGGCGCCATCATGACGTCATCTCTAAGCAACTTTGGTGCCAATCAGTATGTGTTTCAAGTACAGGTGAGCATGAAATCTGAAGCAGTCTACTTGTCAGTCTGATCAGTGTACCTGTACGACTGTCCCTCATACTCCGTGAGCAATTATAATAACAATTAGAATAACAATAGGTTTAACAATAACAATTTCTTTCACTTCGACCCTTGAGTGGACGAATGAATTCAGAGCCCTTGGACATGGGGGGTCAGCGCACCGGAGGACTTACCCTTCACTTCACGCTAGAACCAATTCTACTATTTGGCCATAGATACAAGGGTGGTGAACAACTTGTTCAAGGTCATTTCGCCAGTCCTGTGACTGGCCAGTCCGAACCCGTAATCGTTAGATGACCGTCCAAGCGTGCTATCGAATGGACAATCATGTTTCACATAAATTTACTTTACATTTACATTTACATAATCGATCTGCATCGATCTCTTGATCCGATGGATCATTTTGGTGCTTCTCAGGCGACGAAAGTCAACGAAACCTATCGTTATGGAACAGCTCTTGTTCGGCTGAACGTCATCCGATCTACTCAGCCGCTGACCTTTACTCAGCGCAGTTACTCAGCCGCTGTTGACGAAGACGCGCCCAACGGAACTCTCGTCGCTACCGTCGCCGTGGTAACCATAACCGTAATCGTAGCTACGAATTTCTACAGCGCTACTCTAAAGCTAAGCTAAGCGTTGCATGGCTTACCTCTGAATTCCTCTGGTTAATGGATGGTAAGATAACACAATGGCCTAATGTTCTTTCATCCAAGGACTAATCTATTGTTAGTTCAATGTTGACCAAATGAAGGTATATTAAGGTAATAGGGTAAGGTTAGATAGGGTAGGGTAGAGTGTTTGTAAGACAAGACCTGGTAGGGTCAAGTAAGGTAGGGTCATGTGACATAAGCTGCTTTCCATTTAACATTCTTCCATGACAATCATACCGATCAGGTTTATTCATTCATTCAGAGATTTACATAGTGCCCCTCCAGATACCTGCAAGATACAGGTGAGAGCTGATGACCTCGTGTCTGATCACATGTGGTTATACCTGATTATATATCATTTGAACCAATCAGACCAGTGTCGATAAGTAATTTGATGTGATCTTCCAGATCGATGGAGGACAACAAAGGACGTCCTACTCTATCAACGGACAAGTTACAGACTTTGATATCAACAGTCGAACGTGAGTATGTCCACTCTTTAGATTATATTATAGATTACATTAGAGATTATATTAGAGATTATAGATTCGAGATTGGATTAGAGATTAGATTAGATTAGATTTTATTGGGTTGATTGGGATTCGTTCTGATAGGAGTATTTTGAGTTTTGTTATGCCATGTTATATTATATAAGGTCATTTCAGGTCAGATTATAGTGTACTAAGGCAACATAATTATATCGAAGGACTGGCTCAAGGCCCCTACGCATGCATCTAACAGGAGGAGACTCGAACCCGTACTCTTCGTCATACAAGTCCAACGCTCTAACCAATCGGCTACCGTGTCTGACATGTCATTAATATTGACTGCTATTTGTCCAGGCCATAGTTTTTCACTTAACCTAATGCAGTTCAGTTAGTTAAAGTTAGGAATGAATCAACCAGTTAAGTGCCTGACAAATGCCTTTGGCTTTATTTTGTCATCTTTAGGGGTGAAATACGAACAGCGAAGAAACTGAGCTACAAGACAAATCCACTGTACAACCTGTCCGTCTTGGCAAAAGACTCAAATTTTGTAAGTAAAATCGGTTTAATGGAAAGAAATAATTTCGCTAATAATTAAATTAACCAGAGAGGCAGCAGTTATAAAACATTGTATTGTATTGTATTCGGATATTTATAAAGCGCTTCTAGCGGGCGGGCCATTCAGAAGCGCTGCCAGTACGAGAGACCCAGAGAGAAAAGGCAAGTTTTAAGAAGGTAAAAGTGGAAGACACGTTACCTGAGTAGTATTGCTTTTAATAGCAAATTTATATAGCGCCACTTAGTAGAAACTCGAGAGAAGTGATGTATATGATTCTGGATTGGACTCGATTGGCTGGGCGCTACGTGTGTGCAAGAGCTAAGCAGTGGTGGATCTCTTGCACTGCTTGCTACTGATGAACTTTTTGTTCATGGTGAACTTTAAATCCACATCGGCTAGAGCAGACAGAGCTTTCATTTGGAAATAAAAGGTGCTATATTAAGCATCTAGATAGATAGAGACGTATATGCATTGTATTGTATTGTATTGTATTGTATTGTATTCAGGGCTGTAGTCGAGCGTATACGCGGGTATACAGCGTATACTTACCTCTAGAGAAATTTGACAGCGTATACTCATGGCTGTAGACGAGGGTATACGCGGGTATACAGCGTATACTTACCTCTGGGAACGAAAATTTTTCAAAAAATAGAGGTTTTTAAAGGTTTTTAGGGCGAATGACTAAAAAAAAAAAAAAAAAAGGTCATCAACTTTTTCAGAGACAAAATCGTAAAAAGTCTGAAAATTTTCTGAGAATTGGTGAAAAGTCTGAAATTTTTCCTAAAAAAAGGTCTTCAAATTTTTTTTACGCCGCTGGTCACCGGTAGCGTATACTCACCTCAAATTTTACCACTACAGCCCTGATTGTATTGCATTGTATTGTATTGCATCTAATTTTGTCCTAGACCGACACATGTGTTGTTATTCTGACCATAACGAAGCCGAACAGATATAATCCACGATTCACTCAAAATATCTACAAGTTCAATGTCTCCACATCAAGCAACAACGTTGGTCTGGTTCAGGTAAGCTACGGTCGCCTATGAGGGACCTACTAACTACTCCTAATTATTTAATTGTATTGTATTGTATTTACGATTTTATAAAGCGCCTTCGCAGAACAGCCAAATCAGAGGCAGAACAGCCAAATCAGAGGCGAGACGTAGCAGTAATGCCCCCAATCAGGATCTCAGAACGAGTCATGGAAGGAAGATCATTCCAGAGGGACGGGCCAGCAGATGCATAGGCACGGTGTTGAGTCCGGGTCCGAGGGACCAAGAGGTCATGTCGATCTAAAGAACGGAGACAGCCGAAAGAGGTCGACAGATCACAGATATAACGAGGAGCTTGACCTTGGAACGCTCATATATGATATATGTATGTGGAAACTAAAAACGGTCGTACACCAAGACCGGTCTATACTTCATGGCTGTGTCGCTGACTGTCTCGTCCTAAATCTATGTATCTGTGGGTATCCATGTCTTTCTCTGTCTATCTCTTTCTATCTCTGTATCTCTGTCCCTGTCTCTGTGTCTGCATCTGCGTCTACTCGTTTCTGTCTCTATCACTGTCTCGCTGTGCATCTGTCTCACTCCCGTATCTACCACATAACTGTATCTTTGAGTGTTTACTTTATTTTCTCCTATTTTGTTATTTTTCTGTTCAACCTATTCTGTTTTCTTCCATCATATTTTACTCCATTTTCTCAAACGTCTCTGTATATTTCTCATAATTATCTTTTATTTTCTATACAATTCCAGGCAATAGACAATGATCCAGGGACGGTTTTAACATACAGTCTGATCGACACGTCCAGGTAAGTGCGACGAAAAATGCCGGTGCATGAAATCATATTGTTTCGTATCGTATCGCATAGCAACGCAGCAAACAGTACTGTATTGTTTCACACTGGCAATGCACACTTTGCACTGCATATCTTTGTATTACATCGTACTGTGTGGCATAGTATCGTATTGCATAGTATCACATTGCATAGTATTGTATTGGCATAGTACTGTATTGTATAGCATCGTATCTCACGGTGTTGTATCACATTACATTACATCTCATAGTGTTAAATGAAATCACTTAGCGTGACACAAAAATAATTGAATTAAATGCAGTTAAAGTATCTCAACTTAACAATCGCCACTGATGAATTTTTTCTTCACGAACGCTTTATAAATATCAGATTACAATTACAATTACAGTTTCACTTCTAGTGACATTTACACTGAATTGTATTTATTTTACAGATTGTTTGCAGTGGACAGTTCTGGACGTCTGACCTACTCCTCCTCCAGTTTCATCTCAAACTCCAGCTCTTCCCTTTCCCTGATGGTGGTAGTCAAAGATGATGGACAGCCTTCGCTCCAGGACAGCGCCCTGGTGGTGGTCAGCTGGGCCACTTCCGGGGTCCCAGAGGTTCCTGTGCCGATTGGACTTTGTACATCAGCTGGGGAAAACAGAGCCTACTTCATCGCCGTCATTGTACTTGCAGTGGTCGCTGGGATTCTGCTCTTGATCATAATTCTACTGGCTATCTGCCTCTCCAGGAGGTAAGAACCGAACTATACGTTATAATATAAATTTAGAATATTAAATAA
Source organism: Allolobophora icterica (assembly GCA_963556255.1). Classification (NCBI taxonomy): domain Eukaryota; kingdom Metazoa; phylum Annelida; class Clitellata; order Crassiclitellata; family Lumbricidae; genus Allolobophora; species Allolobophora icterica. The sequence goes on along the minus strand of OY744603.1, from coordinate 80,848,238 downwards.
TGTGTATACTCTATAATATTAAATTTAGAATATTAAATAATGTTTCTTTTTTATAATATTTAATTTATAATATTAAATACTATTTCCTTTTTATATAATATTAAATAATATGTATATTTTATAATGTTACATTTTTACACTACTTTATAATATATAGAAGTATTTATACTTCGTAATATTAAGCTTATCATATTAAATAATATTTCTATTTATATAATGAAATTTTTTTATACATTATAATATATGTATTTATGTTTTATAATATTAAATTTATAATATTAAATAATGTGAAATTTAATGTTTAATTTAATTCAATGTGAAACTTCTATAGCGCATTACTGTGATGCATAAGGAGTCAATCGATGGCGCTTCTAAGTAATACAACACAGTAAACCAAGGCAAAGTAGCCAATGTAGGTTGACCCAATGTTGTTCAATGGTTGACCTACGTTGGCCGAAATTTGACTCAGAATGTTAGGTACAGTGTAACCCTATTGCTGATCCAAGCTGTTAACCCCGAAAGTGGTTAATTAGGGTGCTCTATTGTCGACCCATATGACTGAACAATACAATACAATACAACTCTATTAGATAATACCCTTCTTCGAAAGTTCAGAAGTCAAACAAGACCATACGACAGAACATCGATGGCGCTGAGCAACTGTGAGTGAAGGACTTGATCAAGACTCTTACACAGTGACCGACTCCGTGGAGGAGGCTCGAACTCGTGCCGAGCACCCTGTCCATTCGGTTCCTGTGCCCACTGACCTAATTAATGTCCACGTGACTTAGCAGGCCAGCAGAGGATTGACCCAATTCACCAACCGTACGTCTGAATTTGTTTTGACAAGATGCGCGTTATTTGCCCCCATAGGGAGCCCCTAAAGTCTTTTTTGGGCTTTTCCCTCCGCCCGGTCGAAGGCAAAAGAGATTCAAACCCGGAACTTGACACCGACGATTCAGTCTCAGTCAATGTAGGTTGACCCAATGTGACTTAGCAGGCCAGCAGAGGATTGACCCAATTCACCAACCGTACGTCTGAATTTGTTTTGACAAGATGCGCCTTATTTGCCCCCATAGGGAGCCCCTAAAGTCTTTTTTGGGCTTTTCCCTCCGCCCGGTCGAAGGCAAAAGAGATTCAAACCCGGAACTTGACACCGACGATTCAGTCTCAGTCAATGTAGGTTGACCCAATGTGACTTAGCAGGCCAGCAGAGGATTGACCCAATTCACCAACCGTACGTCTGAATTTGTTTTGACAAGATGCGCCTTATTTGCCCCCATAGGGAGCCCCTAAAGTCTTTTTTGGGCTTTTCCCTCCGCCCGGTCGAAGGCAAAAGAGATTCAAACCCGGAACTTGACACCGACGATTCAGTCTCAGTCCAATTGATTGACTACGTCGCCCGCAGAAACGGAAGTCAAAGAAGGTACTCGCACGCATGCGTAGTGAAGAATAACATGGCCGACAAAAGGCAGGGATGGAGTCAGTACCTTACCAAAGATATTACAATCAAGGCCAAGTTTAATTGCAGTTGTTATCAGAACAATTCCTGTAGTTTGTAGAGCGAGATCCCTTCTAGGGTGCATTACATTGGCAACTGTCAGAGAGCGCAGTCAGAAACCTGATTGACAAGGATATGGCCTAAGACTGGCCTCGATCTTCAAAAAGTCGTGTGCTATCTCTGTGTAATTATAGCTCTTATGGGTATATCTCGTTTGTAAATAGAGTATAAATACCTCATGTGTGGGAATATCTCTGCGCTATATATCTCTTATGTGGAAATATCTATTTTCGCGGGTACCCATACCCTCCAGTTTTTGGATTGGAGGGTACCGTACCCGTCCCCATTTATCATACACATTGTTTGCCCATTATTAGGCCTATTTTATCTGAGGAAGCCCTCAAGATTCAAAAGAATTACCAAAAGCCTACTGTTACGTCACTTCAATTATGAAACACATTATTTAGTATCCTTTTGTTTTATACAATAAAGGCCTTTGTTACGTCACTTCAATTATCGAAAAGTGTATTGTCATTATGAGTTTACATTTAGAGAATTAAAGCCTTTGTTACGTCACTTCAGCTATGAAAAAGTCTACTGTTATTAACTTTAAATTTAGAATATAGAGGCTTATTGTTACGTCATTCCAATTGTTAAAACTTCTGTTATTTTATTCTCGGATTTAGAGAATAAAGGCCTTGGTTACGTTACTTAATTTATGAAGAAGTCTGTTGTTATTAAGTTTAAAGTTAGAGAATAAAAGACTATCATTTGTTACGTAGGCCTACGTCGTATCCATTATGGAACACGTCTATCATTAGGCTATTATTCGGCATTGCGCATAAGTGGGGCCAAATATAGATTCCTTGGGCGCCATTATAATTATTTAACAGTCTTGCAGAGGAAACGATGCGAAATTTGGTACCGTACTCCCAACTTTCTAGACCAAAGTTACGCATCTGTAAATATCTCCTGTGTGGAAATATCTCTTTGCGCTAAATATCTCATAACGTGCAAAAATATATCTTTGTACTAAATATCTCATATGTGCAAATATCTCTTTGCACTAAACATCTCATGTATGGAAACATTTCTACGCTGAATATCTCTGCGCCAGAACTAAAAAGCCCCGAGACTCCATCCCTGCCTGTCCGACCCAGAATGATTCCTAGTGAAGCAATGTCACAGATCGATAAGTTCTGCAAATCACGCTCTCTCCAGAATAATACTCAGATATTGTGCATGAACTCGTATCCGCGCTGTTGATAGCTAAAGCCTGAACTAATCAGCCTTAATTAGCCAGAAAGAACATACGTTGTCTGGTAACGAAGCACTCTAGCCACATGTTTGATCTCCGTTACCATATGCGCACGCATGCATAACCTTATTCTGATGCATGTTAGTTGAATTCGATTTTAAAATGTTTTTTTTTACAATCGGCGACATCGGAACAGATACAGTCAGCACAATAGTGGCTCATAACTAGCCCAGTAATAGCCCAAGGTTGCAACTGATTCAGCAATTACGATCCCCCGTGGTCCACATGTTTAACCTCAGGGTCTCGATTTCTATCAACTAAACCTAGCCTTAGGCTACTTTCGTCGCAAATTTTGATGTGACTGAGCGCCCGTGAATATGCTAGTTCCCACGACTTAGCGGTTGAACACTGAAGATATAAGGAGTTTACGGTTACGATTTACGGCACTCTGAGTAGGTCTCCTGTGGTAAGTAAGATAAGGGATGCGATGGTCGATAGGTGTCGTTCAGTTCGTTGTCGTATCTGACGCAGAGTTAGATCGAAGCCCACTCCTCCGCCTCGAATCACAATCGAAGTGGACCGAAGCCCCCAGAAACCTCGACATCCCTCGTCCCAGGGAAGCGACAGGTAAACCTGCTGTACCCTCACACGGGAATGGATTGGCTTTACTAACACGACCAATCGCTTCGGCTTCTAACATTGTATAGTTATATCCATGGGATTATAGCATAATAGTTTAACTACATCTTATGGCTGCCAAGGTCGTAGACGTCGCCCTTCTACTTTATCCAGGCTTGGGACTAACATCACCCGACTACAGCAGCGGCGGAATTAGGATTATAGCCTCGGACGTTATAGTGCCCTGTGCTTAGCTTTCAAGTGAGGCTTTAGAAATTTGTAGTAGGTCTGGTCTGAGATAGGTTGCTTAGAAAAATCAGTACGCCGGGGAAAAGTTATCACAATCAGGACTGTTTGGCATTTGCATTCATGACCAACCCCCAATGAGGAGCAACAGAAGATTTTCTTCAGAAGGGAATTCTGCTGTACTAGCCTTGCAGATGCTTTGAGTGAGAGGGGCTATTTTTCTAAAAAAAAAACATAACCTGGCTAAAATTGGGCGTATTGAAAAAAATACTAGTGGAATTATTGCCTTCGTTAGAGCCTAGGCCTACACGTTAGTTGAAAAATCGAACTGAATGGCTTTGTGTTTATTTCATATTCTGGCTTTTTGAGCTTTTAACAATGGGTGGCTTGCGTTGGAATGCGTTGTTAGAACGTGTGCTTTCTTTCCTTTGCATGATACTTCACGTACCATTTCAGACGTTTCAAGTAACAATTGCATATCTAATCTAATCTAATCTAATTTAATCTAATCTAATCTAATCTAATCTAATTTAATCTAATCTAATCTAATCTAATCTAATCTAATCTAATCTAATCTAATCTAATCTAATCTAATCTAATCTAATCTAATCTAATCTAATCTAATCTAATCTAATCTAATCTAATCTAATCTAATCTAATCTAATCTAATCTAATCTAATCTAATCTAATCTAATCTAATCTAATCTAATCTAATCTAATCTAATCTAATCTAATCTAATCTAATCTAATCTAATCTAATCTAATCTAATGTAATGTAATCTAATCTAATCTAATCTAATCTAATCTAATCTAACCTAACCTAACCTAACCTAACCTAACCTAACCTAACCTAACCTAACCTAACCTAACCTAACCTAACCTAACCTAACCTAACCTAACCTAACCTAACCTAACCTAACCTAACCTAACCTAACCTAACCTAACCTAACCTAACCTAACCTAACCTAACCTAACCTAACCTAACCTAACCTAACCTAACCTAACCTAACCTAACCTAACCTAACCTAACCTAACCTAACCTAACCTAACCTAACCTAACCTAACCTAACCTAACCTAACCTAACCTAACCTAACCTAACCTAACCTAACCTAACCTAACCTAACCTAACCTAACCTAACCTAACCTAACCTAACCTAACCTAACCTAACCTAACCTAACCTAACCTAACCTAACCTAACCTAACCTAACCTAACCTAACCTAACCTAACCTAACCTAACCTAACCTAACCTAACCTAACCTAACCTAACCTAACCTAACCTAACCTAACCTAACCTAACCTAACCTAACCTAACCTAACCTAACCTAACCTAACCTAACCTAACCTAACCTAACCTAACCTAACCTAACCTAACCTAACCTAACCTAACCTAACCTAACCTAACCTAACCTAACCTAACCTAACCTAACCTAACCTAACCTAACCTAACCTAACCTAATCTAATCTAATCTAATCTAATCTAATCTAATCTAATCTAATCTAATCTAATCTAATGACTTCTATAGCGCCTTTATCATAATGCACTGTGAGGTCGTTGTCAGGAACAATGATCAGTCACAGAAACCGTGTCGAAATCTATTAGACCATGGAAACCAAAAGCAGGCTGCAGCGGTTATGCAGGTTGAAACCGGTTAATCTTAGGCTTAGACCTGAAGTTAGACATGGATTGGTTCAAATTGTTCTGGTTCAGTTGACTGTAGTTCAAATGGGTCCGGTTCAGACGATTCTGGTTCAACTGGATCTGGTTCAAATGGTTCTGGTTCAAATGGTTCTGGTTCAGATGGTTCTGGTTCAGATAGTCTGTGGTTCAAATGGATTTTGCTCAAATGGTTTGGTTCAGAAGGTTCATGTTTCTCTGGTTCAGACGGTTCTGGTTCAAATGGGTCTGGTTCAGATGGTTCTGGTTCAAATGGGTCTAGTTCAGACGGTTCAGGTTCCAATGTTCAGATAGTTCCGATTCAGACGGCTATTACTTTGCATTATTTATCCATTTATTTATTAGTTAATTGGTCTTTTACTTATGATAATTATGTAGAAATTCGGCGTCACTAGGTTGTTGGCAATTAGGCTGCTGTTTTAAACTGATGGTAACAACCAACTCTACGTCTAAAACATTCTGTAATTGCATTGCCCAACGTTGCCTCAAATTGTAGTTCAGTCTTCGTCTTGCCTAGCTTGCCTTTCCGTACCCTTCCTTGCGTATACCTCCTTTCTACAACCTTATCTTATCTACCTTACATTGCCTACTTATCCTAACTGCCTTCATCATTTCGTACGACCTTACTTATCTTACTTTATCTTACCTCAATTGCCCTACATAACCTTATATTGCAAGACCCTGTATGTCCTACCGTCCGAAATGACCTCAAATTATCTTACATTACATGATCTAATATGTCCTAGCTTATCTGCCTTTCCTCAACCTACCTTTCATAAATGACCATATATTACCTACCGTAACTTACCTCACTGCACCTGTTGGCAGACCTGTGGTAGGTGGCTTCGAAGTGACGAAAGAGTACGGTCCGTACCTGCCCTACGCTCCAGGTGAAAGTACAGATGACATTGTCATTCCATCCTCATCAGTCCTCAGCTCCAACGACAAACTTCAGAAGCTGCGCATCTACCACAGCGTTCCAACGGACCGCTCCGACCCAGCCTACCGGACCACCAGTCCGACGGCAGACCCCCGCTCCAGTTCGCAGCAGTCCAAGAAGCCGTCAAGCTCCTACCCTCCCTACTCGTCAACATCCATCAGCACCACGTCGTCACCTCCCAGCAGCCGAGTCGAGCGGTACAAGTTTGAGGAGGACCCAGTGTCTGTTCACCCCTCGGGGTCCGCCCGTCCGCCCCGGTCAGTCTCCCCGACGCGCAGGGCATACCAGACGCCGGCCCCTGTCGTGCCCCACAACAGCGCTCCTGGACCGCGGAGGACCGGGAGTCGCTTGCAGGCGACGGTGGCGGCGTTGAGGGACTCCAACTCGGGCGATACGAGCAGCACCGAGACCCTCGTGACGCCCGTGAATTCCAGGGCGAAGACAAGCAGTGTATCTTTCGTGGACAATCCCACTGGATATCTGTCATCACAGGTTGGTCTCCTCATCTCGTCATTTGTTAATCGAAGCACTTTCCAGTCTATATGCCAGCAGAGGTTTTCAACAGGGGTTCCGCGGAACCCTAGCGCGAGCGTCGGCCAGAGGTTCCGCCGGAGTTCAAAGATAAAATTAAAAAACACCAACTGAATTCACAAAAGGATGAACTCTTCACAGCTTTCAGTCGTTCTGTGGCTAGACACGATATTCAATGTTTAAAATTCTAAAATCTAAATATTATTCCAACATTAATTGCAAACGTAATCTCGAGATTTCTACAGCGCCCAAACAAGTGGAGTTACGGGAACCAGCTTATTCAGTCAAAAAACGGATACCCATGTTGGATCAAAATCGGTTCCAGGTCAAGATCCAGATGGGTCAGGCAGGCAGACGGTCAGACGGCTAAGGTGAGTGGTGTTTAGAATTGGAGCGGCGAGGGAGGTAAGGGGAGGAGGAGGAGGAGGAATCTGGATAAGATTTCTGAAACAGCAGTGTTTAAGTTTTGAGTGAAAGAGATGTGGCGAGATAGCCAGAGGTGAGGCTTTGGTGAGGTCGTTGGATGAGTCACATAATTGTCCTAATTCTGGCGGTAGTTTATTCCAGAGAGACTGAACAGCTATGGCTATGGAGGGATATGCAAATTTTACAACATACAAGTTAACATTTGCAAGTTAATATTCATAATAATATTTATTTCTTGAAAAATTGGACGTGTGAAACGCGCTGGGTTCCATGAGCAAATGAGTGCTTTCTGTGAGATTCCGTCACTACAAAAAGGTTGAAAACCACTGCTGTAAGGCTTTTTCTCTGTCTCTCTCCTTCCCTCTTTCTCCTGTCCATTCTTCTTTTGTTTCCCTGCTAATCCTCTAACTCGTTCTCCTCTTCCTTCAGTTTCTTCTCCTATCCCTATTTTGTCATTCTCTCTCATTATTTCTCTGTATACGTCTTTTATGTATTCATCTTCCTCTCTCGCTCTCCTATTATTTTCCTCTAACCTCTCTTTTCCTTCTCCTCCTTCTCTACTCTTTTCTTCTTCTCTTTTCCCTCTCCTTCTCTCTTCTTTTTTTCTAACTCCTCCTCCTTTACCTCCTCTGCCCCTTCCTTCTCCTCTTCCTTTTCCTCTCTTCCTCTCGCCCTTCGTCTCTTCTTCCTCCTTCTGTTCCCCCTCCCTCCTCCCACTACTATGAGAAAAAGAAATGTGTACATTGATCCATTGCTACCATTTTTGTCATCCGTTTTCCCGTAGGAGGGCATGGACGTCAGCATGTCGGCTTTGACGAGAACTGATGGAGAGTCAGGGATAATCGTCTACTACTGAGCCAACAAGGCAGACGAACAGTGAAACGAAACCAGCCGACGGGAAAACCCACCTGCGGAGTTTCGGTTTCAGTTTACTCGCATATGGCAACCGAAAGTCATGGACGGTCATTGACTGACGTCAGTTGTGACAATGATGGGCTTCAGTCAAAATATTCTGTTTACAATTGCGTTCCAGTACCAATTCTGTACCAAAACTGCACGTGCTATGCAGACGCATGCTTACCAAAGATGTAATCCGTGTGCCATTTACATAAACGTGTACGTGTAACTGGAAAGAGTTACGAATTGCTATGCACAAATTTATACTACATATAACAGTACCAGCTTTGGCAACTGTTCAAACGCACGTACCAACCGTTCAACGTACCAGTTACGCAATCTCATGTATGTGTACCAATGACATACTTTTAAGAAATGTAACTGTTATATACCATATTGTACCAGTTTACATAATAATATTATACCAATTTTTAATATAACTATTTTCTAGTATATCTATATATCTGGGTTTTTATATAGCTCCTTTTTTGACTTCTCAAACGCGTTATATCTTTTTAAAATTGTATCAGTTGACATGCAGCGTGATGTAATATATTGTATTCTTAATATCAGAGTATTGTTAGTTTGCATAATTAGTGAACCAAAGTATGATCAAAACAAAGACAACTGGAGAGGTGCTATGTAGATGTAAAATAATTACGATTACGATTGACAATGAACTATTGGTGATTATTAGCAATGAACGTTATTAATTAGTCTCTGTCGAGCCGTTAATTGCTGAGTAGCCGTCAATCTCTTGAATTTGTATATAACGAATTTGTATTCTTTCCGAGAGAACAGCATATATATATATAGTATATAACTGTATATATATATATATATATATATAAATATATTCGTTCGTAATACATATATACATGGTATATATATATGTATTACGAACGAATATATATACATGTATGAATGGCATAAGAGAACTGTATTGTTTTAAAATTAATATATATACAATTATACATATATAATTGTGCCAGCGTTTGACACGTCTTACAGCTTATTAATTACTCTTTCATAATTAAGTGTCTGATGATACGCGTTTCGTGATACTTCATGGCACTTAAAGGTACTTAACGGTACTTCATCCTTTGGGTTATCTAGAGTCATAGCAAAGTACTTAACGCCTTTGAATTAGTTGAGGTTCGCTTTGACGGATTCGATCGCTATAGTTTGCTCTAAAGACTCCTTCATATATACTGAACTTCTGGCCTGAATTTCGCATATCCAGCAATACAATGCAATACAGCTGTAACTTCTATAGACTGACTGTATTTGATTATTGCCGTCCATCCAAGGTTCAGAAGTGCACAAAGATAGAACAACGATTTAACCGAGCAAAAACTGCGAGTGAGGGATACTGTACCGTGCCAGTGAGCAGAGTTCCAAGTCTTCCATACAGACATTTTTGAGCAACACTGAAATTTGATACCGGATTGTTACAAAGCTGTTTAATTTGCGAACTGCTAAGCAAGAACTGTTAACCATCATTTTGAACTGAATTGTTAAGTGTACATATACACAATCCAGATTTTGGGAGGGGGAATAGATGAATAGTACCGCTCTTGGTCGAAGAACATATACGATCTTGAAAGAAGCGGTTCGATACCCATAAGCTCCCTATACATCGACTCATTCTTCCACTCCTTAGGGGGCAGATGTAAAATGAGTCGGCGCCTAACAGGCTGCCAAGACGTGTTCTATAAGATCTTGATAATTGTATTGTCATAATTATGTTTCAATGTTATTTACTGCGGTTTGTTAGTGAGCTTTCGATAAACACGAATACAAATTGATATAAACAAGTTGCGTCTGTGCCAGCTTGTAATTTTTGAATAAACGAATATTGATTGATTGATTGATTGAGTGGTTGGTTGGTTGGTTGATTGATTGATTGATTGATTGATTGATTGATTGATTGATTGATTGATTGATTGATTGATTGATTGATTGATTGATTGATTGATTGATTGATTGATTGATTGATTGATTGATTGATTGATTGATTGATTGATTGATTGATTGATTGATTGATTGATTGATCGATCGATTGATCGATTAAGCGGTTCATTCGAAAGACTTAAACGCTGTTAAGGCTCCGCATTCAAAGGATTTCGGAATCGTAGCTGTAAATTATTTTTTAACTAATTTCAGCTGTAGCTGTTGGTGAGCAGCTGTGTTTTGTTGAAAGCTGTTGTCATTGCTGTTGTTACTACTACTATGCAATTATTAGGCACCACTAACTAATGATCAAGCATCAGTCGATGACGCTGAGCAATTGTGCATGAGGGTACTTCCTCAAGGTCCCTACTTTGTTACCGTCTCCACGTTGATTAGATTTGAAAAGCTTCATAGGAGGGTTAACTGAATGGAATACCCCGAAATGAAATAAGGGTGTTGCAACTCACAGAATGCTCAGAAAATTAAATGGGGCTATTGCCTGAATTTCCCCCTCTGATTCCAGCTCTGATGACTTTATGCTGAGTTCAAAAGGTCATCAAGGCGATCGAAGAACGCTTTGTTCGACGTTTATGATACCTTCAGAAACTTTATCATATAATTCTTAGTAACTGTTCAAACCAATATGAGAACCTCACATGACACTTCACACGTACTCTGGTAACATTAATAAAACACCTTGAGACACAAGTAATCGATTTTCAAGTCGACTGAAAACGCCTTGTACTATCTTAACAACGTCCGCGGCGATTAGGTCTCTGCCTTGGGGGCCCGTCCGTCACTAGCAATCAACTGATTAGAACTGCTTCTGACAGCTCTCTCCAACACCGTTGGCAAAAAGCGCATCAGGTCTCTTAAGATTAGTAATAGAAATCTCTCCTATGATGCATTAGAGTGATTACTATCACTAGCAACAGTACTTCACTGATTACTGTATAAGTTTTTGCCCACCGTGTGGCCTCGTAAAAGGTATAAACAAGATATTGCGGCCCTTTTGTAAGACATTAAAGGTGCTATAGTAATTGTCCACAGCAACAAAACCTCGCTATTTATAGTATTGTGACTGTAAGGTGCAACACTACAGTACAACACCATATTACATTATTTTTTCAATTACATTACGTTAGATAGGTAACGACGTTTTGTTATGTACTGCAGTAACGCACGATTTGAGAAGCGCCTTGATGATAGTCGTCCATATCTAACCATCTACAGTGTATGCCTTAATCTAAACATAATCCAATGACTTCAGTCTAAGTCATAGCACCGTGTTATCATAATTCACAAGTCATTAGTCTACACTTGCCTCAAGTAATTAAATTAAAGACCTATCATTAGACATGTCTATTAAATCGCCAATTTATCAGTAAGCCCACTTAAATTAGCGCATAGACACAGATTATATATATACAATATATATATATATATATATAATTATATATACATATATTCATATGCCTATATACATATACATAATTCTTATTAATGGTAGGCCTCATATCAGCATAAGACATTGCGTATTATTCATGCAATTGTTTGTATGTTTGTACATATATATATATATATATATATATATTATATATATATATATATATATATATATATATTTAATAAACAGACAATCTACTGATTACATTATGCATTCGGTTAAGAGTTAATTTTATTGCATCTTGAAAATATATATATATATATATATATATATATATATTCGAGTATACAGAATACATATATAAACTGCTGTCTGCAATGCTACACACGCCACAAGCTACGTGGCTTTGTGGATCGCAGCACCGTCGTAAAGAGTGGATTATTGGTATTACTAGCTTTGTTCGTTTCATTTTTTTAGAATTTGGAAGAATCAGGCAGCTTTATCAACATCATATCGTCGGTGTCTGAATCTTCATGGCTTTCTTCTTCGTCGTCGTTGTCAATATCATCATCACCATCATCATCATCATCATCATCATCAGCAGCAGCAGCAGCAGCAGCATCATGATATCATCATCATCTCTCATCATCATCATCATCGTATGTCTGCTACTCTTAGCTGTATTGGGTGATACTGCAATAAAATCCCATGATGGTCGTCGTCCTATACTCCTACTTAGCATCATCCTCATGATCATCGTTATAGTCAACATCATCATCATCGTCGTCGTCGTCGTCATAATCGTAGTCGTATGCCTGGTTCGTTTCAGCCTCAACAATGGTCTACAACTACACAAAACCTCGCGTCCCAGTAGCAGCGACCTACTCAGGTCCAGGGCCATGCTACTCCCTCCCTTCCCTAGTTGGCCATTCGGGACACGACCCCCGCAGCGTCCACTCTCGGGGACCGGCCTTCCCCTTTGGCCTACGTCGAGCCTCGTCCAGTGAAAACTGCAGCCCAGGCCCGGCCTATTTCCCCGACGTTAGGGTCCGTCGTACGGGCATCGATAACCCACCGGCCTACACGATGACAGGGAAGCAAAGGATTGATCGCGAAGGGAACGGGATGCCCGGACCTTGTGATTATGATCGCCAGAACAGCATGAACTGCGTCTCGAAGCAGATGCGACCGCCTTCATACAGCTTCGGACTCAGTCTGAAAAGACGAACTGCTGACGATACGCCAGGTATGTTACTAATAGGCATGTATTTATGTATGTATGCAACTGTGCACATATGTATGTATGTATGTATGTATGTATGTATGTATGTATGTATGTATGTATGTATGTATGTATGTATGTATGTATGTATGCATGTATGTATATTATTATTACAGAGGTTTTACACTCTATATGTATGCATATATATGTATGTAACTATGCATGCATACATGTATACATGTATGTACATATGTATGTATATATGTCTGTATATATATGTATGCATATATGTATGTAACTATGCATGCATACATGTATACATGTATGTACATATGTTTGTATATATGTCTGTATATATATGTATGCATATATTTATGCATGCATGCGTGTATGTATTTTATGTATGTATGTATGCATGTATGAATATATATATGTGTGTGTGTGTGTGTGTGTGTGTGTGTGTGTGTGTGTGTGTGTGTGTGTGTAGGTGTGTGTGTGTGTGTGTGTGTGTGTGTGTGTGTGTGTGTGTGTGTGTGTGTGTGTGTAGGTGTGTGTGTAGGTGTGTGTGTGTGTGTGTGTGTGTGTGTGTGTGTAGGTGTGTGCGTAGGTGTGTGTGTAGATGTAATGTAAATGTAAATCTTCGAAATTTCTCAGTACCACACAAAAGCGCGTAAGAGAAACCAGCTTATCACCGGTGCTATATCTAATCAAGTCCGCAATAACGAGACAGCCTTGTCTGTTCCGTTGCCAGGTCAGAGTCCCTAGAGGTCAAGCCGAGGAGAGAGCATGGTGCTACGGTGGTAATTGGTGACGATGGTGGTTGTGTGGTGGCGAAGGAATAGAATCAGGATAGGATAGCTTGAAGATCTCGGTTTTCAGTCGTGAGTGGAAAGCAGCGGAGGAGAGTACAAGCAGGGGAGAGGTGAAATTAACATGCGAGATAGGAGGATGAGCAAACTGGCGGAGATCTTTTGAGCCATGGGAGTTAATTCCAGAAAGGGGGTGCAGCATAAATGTAAATGTACAAGATTTTAGATAGCGACCTTATACCTCGACCCTGGTATTTTTTTTTTAATTGACAGGGTGAGATCTTCATCACCGTTGCATAGACTAAGGAGCGGTTGCAGAATTTCATACAAGAGACTGAAGTTGGAGATAAAGAAAGATATGATGAGCGAGTAGACAGACCTGGGCGGTTTGATGGTGAATAGCTGGCGAATGTAAAAGGGTGGAGATGTTTGAAGGGCGTTGTAGGTAAGAGATACAATGTGCTGAGGGACTTTTAACCAATGAAATGATTTTTTTGGTGTGAATTATTGTGTTTTAGGTCCTGCTGTGTTTTAGGTCCTGCTGTGTGTTTTAGGTCCTGCTGTGTTTTAGGTCCTGCTGTGTTTTAGGTCCTGCTGTGGTTTAAGTCCTGCTGTGTTTTAGGTCCTGCTGTGTTTTAGGTCCTGCTGTGTTTTAGGTCTGCTGTGTTTTAGGTCCTGCTGTGGTTTAGTTCCTGCTGTGTTTTAGGTCCTGCTGTGTGTTTTAGGTCCTGCTGTGGTTTAAGTCCTGCTGTGGTTTAAGTCCTGCTGTGTTTTAGGTCCTGCTGTGTGTTTAGGTCCTGCTGTGTGTTTAGGTCCTGCTGTGTGATTTAGGTCCTGCTGCGGTCTAAGTCCTGCTGTGTGTTTAGGCCCTGCTGTGTGTTTTAGGTCCTGCTGCCTATGTGAGACCGACATGTGTCTTGAATATATCCTCTCGTGGTCCGGTTGAGAGTCACATGCGAAGGGCGCCGACGGCCATCGTCTTGGGGCGCAGAGGAGTCGGAGGCTTCGATCAGGACCTAGCCAAGGTTAGAGGCCGATGGAGGCAGGGAGGCAGAGGCTAAGAGAAGGAGGGGGAAGAGAAGGGCGGAGGGACAGGAACAAGGACAGGAAGGAATAAGGGAGGAACAGAGGGATGTAGGGAGAGATAGAGGGATGGATGGAGGGATGGATAAAGGATAGGAGGGAGGGATGGAAGGATGGAAGGAGGGATGGTACTGGGAAAGAGTGAGAGCGGGAAAGGATAATGAAGTATGTATGCACTATGCAATATGTATGCGTGTCTGTATGATGTATGTATACATGTATGTCTGTAGATATGTCAGTGTAGTATCTGTATGCATGAGTTTATGTATGTATGTATGTATGTATGTATGTATGTATGAAGGAATGTATGTATGTATCTATGTATGTATGTATGTATGTATGTATTGTGTCTGTATGTATGTATGCAGTTATCCCGGCTAAATAGATTAAATGTACCCCAGATCCGACTCATTGCAGGGCAAACACCTCATTCTTGCACTGACCGACGTTTAACTGATCTGTACATCTGAAAATCATTCAAAGTAATTAATTTATGATTTTATGTAATTGTAATTTACTAAGTAAGTCAGGGTCACTTCTAGAGTCACTTCTTATCCGTTGCTCGACCTCTTATTCTTCCTTCAAGAAACGCCTCAAAACTCATTACTTCTCGCTGGCTTTCAAACATATGGATATCTAATTGCTCTTCACCTGGTGGCTGACTAACCGCGCCTCAGATTCACATTTATGTGTGACTTTGCGCGCGTTAAAAATGTTTGTAATAATAATAATAATAATAATAATAATAATAATAATAATAATAATAATAATAATAATAATAATAATAATAATAATAATAATAATAATAATAATAATAATAATAATAATAATAAAACTCATCAGAGGTACTCGATGTGTTTTTTTCATGCATCGCTATTAGTGTAATCGATTTAGCTAACTAATTAATTAGTGATTGAATTCTTAACTGACTGAATGAATGATTGATTGACTGACTGAATGTATGTATGAATGACTAATTGAATGACTGATTGGTTGAATGAATGATTGAATGACTGATTGGTTGAATGAATGATTGAATGAATGAATGTATGAATGACTAATTGACTGACTGAATGTACGAATGACTAATTGAATGACTGATTGGTTGAATGAATGATTGAATGAATGAATGAAGTTGCATCACGGCAATTGAGGAAAATCACAGTGCCTGTTAAGAACTCTTTGAAAACCGAACGTGGCCCTTGTGATTTTCTTTTGATGTGCAGACTCCTGGCCCAGGTGCTTACGGCCAGACGAACCTCACGGTATACCGATTCAACTCACCAGCCTACAGCATGTCGACCCGAAAGTTCATGCCCCCAGACAACACCCAGAAACCAGGACCAGGGTCCTACGACACCCACAAGGTCATCTACTACTCACAAATCTCATTCAATCCAAACCGATCTCATCTGATCTCGTCTGTCGAATCTGGAGACTGGGCTTGCCTCGTCTTGTGCAATGCAATTAACATTATTGTCCATTTTAGTGCAGTGTAGTTTAATGTGGCCTAAATGTAGCTAATTCTAATGTTGTCATGACTTTGTGGTAGCCTACTGTTCCTCACGGTTGTTTTTATTACGCATTTATCAAACGCATTTATTAAAATCAAGTCTAATGATCAAGCATCAATCGATGGCGCTGAGCAACTGTGAGTGACAGACTTACTCAAGGTCTCTACACAGTAACAGTCTCCGAGGAGACGCGAATCCGTACTCTTAGCGTTTTAAAGCAATCCCACTAACCAATCGGCAATGTGTCCCACTAATTTCTCACAGTGTAGAATTAAGCCTACTCGTGACATTTTGTCTTCTGTAGCCAAGTCTCATTCGAGTTCATCCCGGATTTGTCTTAAAAACATGATTTTTATTGCGCTATAGCTTACCTTTATTGACAAAAAGCCTTCCCATCAAATGCTGGCGCCATATAAATATGATACTATAACAAATAACATGGTTAAATCAATTGTGTCTTGTTTAGACTTGGATCACCCGAAAGGAGCCTCCGAAGTTCTCGTTTGGAATTCGCCACAGCGCCTACATCACACCGCTCCTCATTGATGTCGTCGACTAAATCAGTGACGTGACGTCACTGACGTCATCTACAAAATCGTTGACGTCATCAACTGAATCAACGACGTCATCGACTAGATGGTCTTCACATCGTCATAATAAATATAACCGTTATTATAATTATCATCAACCTACAGTGACGTTTCATTTTCCGCTTAAGTCGTTTATTCTGACTACAGAGAACCAGAAGAAGAAGTCGTGGACGGGTCCCTATAAAATTTCGAACTGTCTGCTTGACTTTCCTCGTGAGGCATTTCATACAAATAGGCTTACTGGTTTTGATCGCTCGTGGTTTGTAAAGCTGGGGGCCATCCATATATTACGTACCATCGCTCCTTCTCTACACTGGAAAGGGCGATACGAAAGTTTCTTCTAATTTGAAGCGATAAATTAATAACTCCATGCACAGTTTAGCATTACGATTGAAGATATATTTACAAATAGACAATCTCTAGTATTCGGTTCAATATCATGCCCTTCACGGTGTTCGCCTCTATAAATGTGCCCGTCCACGCCAATAACAGACCCCTCTGTCTTACACTCCAGTCAATTCATGATACTCGTCTTCACTTTATTAGTTTCTATTGTCTGCCGGTAGGAACTGGTTATGCCTATAGGCCTATATATGCCTATACCACGACAAATAGAGACCCTCTGTCTTATACCCAGCCTATTCATGATACTCCACTTCAAACGGAATAGTTTCACCTGTTCTGGCTTATGCTTGTATTCACGTCAGTTCTCGCATGAGGGGTGGTCTTAGCCGTGACATGGCAATACAGTTGCCTGTTCTGCCCAGAAATTGTGACTTGTAAAACGAGTCAGCGAGTCAAATTCGAGTCCAGGGTTTGAGTCCGAGTCCAAGTTCGAGTCGTGACAGTCCAAGTCCGAGTCCGCAGAAAATCGGTCTCGAGTCGGACTCAAGTCCTTGCATGGCCGGACTCGAGCACTACACCACTGCTTATTGGATCAGTCCACAACGAGTCACCAATAAAAATTGTTAGAGTTCATATTCAGAAAAACTTGCATTAAAGATTGCCGCATCCTATTTCTATAACCTGTTGACAAAAGCCCAGCTACTGAAAAAATTCGCTCTACATAGGCCTGTGAGGCCGATGCTGAAACAAGATCTTCACCCAATGGGGAGAGTTTGGGGTAAATTGTGTTTCTACAGTGCCAGAATGCAAGTGAGTTATGAACTGCTCCCTGCTGCTTAATGTCCTGCAAAAAATATTTATCAAGTTCCATAGCAATGCTCCTTTCCTTTTTAGTGGAGTAAGTAAGTAAGTAAGTAAGTATATCCTTTATTAATCCAACTGCTAACCGCATTTTGGTTTACACATGTATATCATGTCCAGGTTAAAGTACTAAGGCCTATATTCCGGTGAAAATCATCCTAATTATGAAAGATTTACGAGCTAGACTGTCAGCAGTCGGGATAACCCGATTATGAACACGGGGTCGCAAAGTATAACCAGTATGCTTAACAGGAGGTAATAGCACATGAAGCACATATGTAGGACATGTAAGGACGGCCGTGAAAAGTTTAGAATCAGCAGTACGGATCAATTGTTCGAATCTAGGGTAGTCCACAGGAAGATAACCAGCTTTAATCAGTCTCCTAAATATTGCCTGTAGTCTCTCACGTCCCCTCTGCCCCACATAACCCCACCAAGCGGACGCAGCGTACGTCATCCTCGCCACTGTGGTAGCTGTCACCACATCATACATTGAGGGGCCAAGTAGTCCATGAGTAGTCAGGATCCGTAAGGCATACATTGATTGTCTTGCACCAGTGCATAGATTGTCAACATGCACATCAAAGCAGAAGTCATCGGAGAGCGTGACACCCAAGATCTTCATGATTCTGACTCTGGTAAGACCAGAAATCTCCATCGGCTGGTTTTCATTCAGTTTTCTTCTAGGCTTACGGACAACCATTTCCTGGGTCTTTGCTTGGTTAAGCTTCAGATTACATCTCGCAGCCCAGATCTCGATGTGCCGGATTTCCGAGTTTATCAGGTTGCTATTGGCAGCAGGAACCAGGAGATAGGTATCGTCAGCGTACTTGAGTATCCGGTTAGTTGGATGTTTAGGTTTAAGTTTGGATATTGCTGTTAAGAACAGTATCGGACCAGTTCCTGATCCCTGGACAATACTGCAGTTGATTTCAATCGCCGCAGAGGTAATTCCTTTAAACTTAGTGCAATGTTGTCGTTGGTGGAGGGCCGCAATGATCCAATTGTAAGCAACGTCGGGAATGGGTAAGTCCGCCATCTGTTCAGCCAGATAGTCATGCCTCACCGTATCAAATGCTATTTCTAGCGCAATTCTTTCTTTTCACATTCTATATAACTTTCTGTGTGATGACGCTGTAAATGAAGTTTAAGTTCGTGGGGCTTTCCTGCGATTAAAACTCCACATTCATCTCCGTATTATCGTTTACCACTAGGCTAAACATCGGCATTTGACGTTTTTTCAATGTCTATGGTAACTAAAGAAATCCCACACTGCACATTCCCTTTTGCGGCCAGTGAAGAGTTTCGAGAAACTCATTGCATAAAGGAACGAAACTTTTCTCTCAGCTTGTGAACAACGACAAAACAAAGAAAGTTTTGAAATATCGCACGAAAAAGTAGAGTTAACGAGAGTGGCTATGAAATTCACGCGCAGAGGTTCAATGTGATTTTTAAACATATTTTGTAGCGCAGTAATTAAGGGCCAATAGATAAAAGTTTCTTAATTTTCGTTCTAAAAATAATTATACTTCTTATTCTTATTCACTTCTGAGGGTCTTAATTTCACTTCTTATTCTATTCTCGTTCTTAAAATAATTTTTATTCTACTTCTACTTCTGCTGAACGAAAATCAAATAATTATTATTCTTATTCTACTTCTTATTCACGAAAATATCACTGGTGACGTCATCTACAAAATCGTTGACGTCATCAACTGAATCAACGACGTCATCGACTAGATGGTCTTCACATCGTCATAATAAATATAACCGTTATTATAATTATCATCAACCTACAGTGACGTTTCATTTTCCGCTTAAGTCGTTTATTCTGACTACAGAGAACCAGAAGAAGAAGTCGTGGACGGGTCCCTATAAAATTTCGAACTGTCTGCTTGACTTTCCTCGTGAGGCATTTCATACAAATAGGCTTACTGGTTTTGATCGCTCGTGGTTTGTAAAGCTGGGGGCCATCCATATATTACGTACACAAAAATCCGGGAAAATTGGACCCCCTCCCCCCTGTTCGCAAGCGTACTTTCTTCGCCACCCCTCCCCCCTGGGTACGTACGCTTGACGCATACCCCCCCCCCGAAGACCAGCTGCAGAAAGTGTCTCGACAGCCCGACTGTCTGCACTTTAGGCCAGATTGAATGATGAGTGAAGGGCCAATATAGACAAATTATAGGTGTCTCGTTCACAGCACAGAATAACTGCACATGGCTTTTATATAATGTAATAAAATGCCATCGGAAGACTATAGGACAACACAGAGTTACAAATAGGCTAATGTGGACGTCATTATTAGAAATTTATTTTGTGTACGTACACATTTTGTCCCCCCCCTCCCCCCGTTCGCACCCGTACGCAAAATCGCCAAAATCCGAACCCCCGACCCCCCTAATTGCGTACGTAATATGTGGATGGCCCCCTGACGTTTTAAAGTGTTATTTAACGGTATTTTCATGCGTGAAACTTCGCTTAGATTTTAAATTTTCAGAGAGCAACTTGAGAATAATTTAGCGCTTCTGTTACACAAAATGGGCTAATTTTGACAATTGTATGATATCTTTTCTCAATTAAAAATTGTAATTTTAGCGACTGTATATACAGAACACGTAGGCCTATTTAGCGCTTTTACCCATGACTATCAATACGATAGTTGCGCGATAGTCCAATGATTAGTTTATTAGACTATCAATTCATAGGTTGAGGGTTCAAATCCCCGTCCAGGGAATAAATTTGTTTCGAGATTTCGGTTCCACCTACGCCTCCTAGCCAACCCAACTATAATTAGTACACTTACCGTACACTGTCGGCCAGAAGATCAGACGGCGAGGGAGGACTGCCCACCCGCACTCATACGCCGAGGATAAGAAAAATGAGTCTTTTTTTCATTTCGAACATGACATAGGCTAGAACGCACATGTAGCCAAGCAAGACAATCGTTATACTATAGCCTACACACGGCGCATTCTGACGGCACGTGGCCTTTCGAGGCCGATGCTACATGACGTGGTGCGGATGACCACAGTGGCCCGTCTGGTATACGAGGCCTCGGCATGGGGAGGGGTTTCGTGGGGCAGCTGTAGTGCAGTCGAGTGCAGTCTGCAGTCTTGTTGTCCTCGAGACCAAGGTCTTGGTCTCGAGTGCACTCGAGTTCGTTTTTGAAGGTCTTGGTCTTGAGACTAAAAGTCTTGGTCTTGGTCTTGAGGTTCAAGGTCTTGGTCTTGGTCTTGAGGTTCAAAGTCTTGGTCTTGGTTTTGCAAGACCAAGACCAAGACTTTTGTCAATATGAACAGTCAGTAATTTTAACAAACGGCAAGAATTTAAAAAATTTATTTAATAATTACTCATACAGTTATTGCTTTAGTATTTACACGGTGTGAATGAGGCTTCACTGTTGTTTGGACAATTATTTTGACTTCCGGTTATTTACCATGGAATGATTTCAAAACAGACTCATGATTAATTTGTACATTTACATCCGGTTCTTGAAAAGCTGCTAGCGATTTCAGCACTTGTAGCCTGTTTTGTTAACATGCCAGAATTTTTATGAGGCCCCACAGGTCACGTCTTGGTCAGAAAATTCTGAGCAAATTGGTTTTTATAAAATTCAACAGGCATTTGGAATAACATTTCGCATGAAGGACTTTTGTAAATACGAATTCGGAATTCTCTGCAGTCTCCATTTAGAGTTGTTTTGCTTGAATAAAAGAAAAAAACTCATGTTTTCATTAAAATAACGAGTAGTCCAACTGGACAATTTTTAGTAAGGAATAGAAGTCTGGATACGACTATGATTTTTTTGGGGTCTTGGTCTCGGTCTTGGTCTTGAGGTTCAAGGTCTTGGTCTTGGTCTTGGTCTTGAGGTTCAAAGTCTTGGTCTTGGTCTTGGTCTTGAGGTTCAAGGTCTTGGTCTTGGTCTTGGTCTTGAGGTTCAAAGTCTTGGTCTTGGTCTTGGTCTTGAGGTTCAAGGTCTTGGTCTTGGTCTTGGTCTTGAGGTTTAAGGTCTTCACAACAAGACTGGCAGTCTGTGATGAACCGGTTTATCCGACTACGCTAGCTACAGAAGGGAAGCCCAAATTTAGAACAGCTGTGTCGCAGGGCAGACAAGAGCCTCTTTGCTGATGTCCTGGACAATTCGGGTCACGTGCTGTACCCGCTTCTTCCGCCTGAGAGGGCGATCCTCTGAGCCCTCGACCGCACGACCTATTGGTCCCACGAGCAAACCATTTGATACGTAAGACGTTCTTAATGAGAATGCTTTATCTTATTTAATGTGATGCTCTCGAAAGTGCGGCAAAGCAGTCGGAATTAATAAGGAATATACTTCGTCGCTAACACTAAGTACCTCTCCTCTTAGCTCTTCAGTACCACTTCAGATATCCTCCAGTTTTATCGCCTCCATTCCCCTACAACTACTCTTCGGATTAATACAATTAATTTAAGACATCATTAGGTGTGAATTGCACCGAGCTCTTTTGATCTGAAGATTGCTCCACAAATAAGGCTCTTGTTATGACGCCATCGACTAATGTGCCTACGTCATCTACTAAATCAATGGCGTCATAAACAAAATCGTTGACGTCATCATCTAAATCAACGGCCTCATCGACTAACTTGTTGACGTCATCGACTAAATGGTTTTGTCATCGTCATAATAATTAGTATCGTTATTATCATCATCAGCATTAACAAAAGTAGCTACAATAATAACGATAGGCCTATTTGTCATTTAACAGTCTCAAAGTGCGGCCGCCAGTATATGAAGCCTACATCGCTTGTGACCAATTTCTGGTCTATTTCAGTTGTCTGTAGACTTGAGTGTCTATATAAAAAGCTAGAATTGGTAAAGGTAATATATTTATAATGCCTCGATGGAAACTCATCGGAGACATAAAGGTCACACGACACCTCCATAGTAGCTCGTTGTAGACTCAAGAACCGAAGAGCGGAACCTCTTCTCTTCCTCTTCCTCTTCCTCCTCCTCCTCCTCCTCCTCCTCCTCTATTTCCTCTGTTTCTTCCTCTTCCTCTTCCCCTTCCTCTTCCTCTTCCTCCTCCTCCTCCTCCTCCTCCTCCTCCTCCTCCTCCTCCTCCTCTATTTCCTCTGTTTCTTCCTCTTCCTCTTCCCCTTCCACTTCCTCTTCCTCTTCCTCTACCTCTTCCTCTTCCTCTTCCTCTTCCTCTTCCTCTACCTCTTCCTCCTCCCTTCTCTTCCTCTTCCTCTTCCCCTACCTCTTCCTCCCCTCCTCTTCCTCTTCCAATTCTCTACCTCCTCCCCTCCTCTTCCTCTTCCACTTCCACTTCCTCTTCCGCTACCTCTACCCCTTCCTCTTCCTCTACCTCCTCCTCCCCTCCTCTTCCTCTTCCTCTTCCTCCTCCCCTCTTCTTCCTCTTCCTCTACCTCTTCCTCCTCACCTTCCCTCCTCTTCCTCTTCCTCTTCCTCTCCTTTCCAGTCTCTCGCCCAATAAGGAATCCACTATAGCAGCTCCCCGCTTCCCTCCCTCCCTTTCTCCCTCTCTCTGTCTCTGTCTCTGTCTCTCTCCTCTGTTCTCTCACTTTCTTTCTATCTCTTTTTACTCTCTTCTCTTTCTTTCTTTCTCTCTCTCTCTATCTCCCTCTTCTCCTCCTCCTCTCTCTGTCTTCTCCTCTCTTCTCTTCTTTCTTTATTTCTCTCTCTTCTCTTCTCTTCTCTGTCTCCTCTCCTCTCTTTCTTTTTTTTCTCTCTCTCTGTCTGTCTCTCGCTCCCGCTCATTCTCTCTATCACTCTCTCGATTCCCCATTCTCTTCCCATCGCTCTCCACGGCGCTTTTAGCCAGAGCGTAACGCGAATTGCATTCAGCGTTCTGTCGGCGGACATCTCGGTCGGTCTTGTCAATCCCCGGACTGCGATGTGTTCCCTGTTCTAGGTACGTTCGTCATGAATGCAATTACCTATTTTGTCGCACTCGAAACTGTTTATACGAGAGGCGTGACTCCACGAGCGACTGTTTAGGATTGCATCCTTACCGTTAGAGGCTACTGTCGGTTGCAGGGCTCGTTCAACGGCCGATATCTCGGCCGATCTTCAAGCCTGAGCAGTAACTGCGAATCGTCACCGTTTAGCTTTTTTACACGAGCTAAATAATTTTTTTCGCTTTTTCATTTACGTCGGACGAGGCGCATCTCCGTGGAAACCTTTGTATGAGACATTTCCACGGAGCTATCTGCATGGACGCAACTACGTGGAGGCTTTCCTTCGACCGCATCTCGGGGATAGCGGAATATCTTGCGGTTGGCTGAGAACTAGGTTGTTGAAGCGCTATATAAATTTTGCGTTCAATGGAGGCAAGATGCACTGCAGATAAATTTCAGATGCACTCCGTTTTGGTATGTAGACACATTAAAGGTCTTTGCAGTTGATCTGTGACGCCAAGCATTTAGTTGGAATGCGATTCATAAGGAGTTCACAAGATTGACAAGATATGTTTTGATAGATACAAATGCGTAATAGAAATTGTGGTAGATTTTAGGATTGATGAAATAGGTTGTGAATAGATCACAGGATTGATAAAATAGATTGTGATAGATTATAGTATTGTTAAAATAGATTTCGTAGGTTACGAGATTCATAAGAGGGACTGTAACACAACAGATTAGGCTGGCGATTCTCAGATGAGATGAAACATCGCAAACTACATCAACTTTAGTCAAGCTTTGCATAACGTAACCGAAGCTATTGACAACATTGCGGTCAACTTTTGACAACATTACGGTCAAATTTTGGGAACATTGCTGCCAAGTTCTGACAACACTTTTGGAGACATTACGGGTGTGACAACACAACCGGAGGCAACATCAACAAAAGCAGTCAGTCGCGCTTACTTTTTTTACTGTGTTCCGTCAACGTGTAGTGAGTCTTTTTGTGTTTTATGCTAACACGCTTTTGATTTTTTCTTTTGTTGTTCATCTTGGGCAGGGAGGCCTAAATTTTACGTCTGATATCATTTGAATTGATCACTGGTTAGTAGGCTACTATTCTTCGCAGTTTCTAAAATCCTACTCAGAAATGTGATTTGCACACTCTTCCTCAAACTGTCAATCTGTACTGGATCTGGTAAGAAAAATGTCCTGCATTAGAATGAAATCGTGTGTAATGACTGTGGTCGACTTGAGCAAATATAGGGCCTATCGGAAATTCATAGTACACACTGCACACTCCAGACAAGTCCACTACACACTTGACAATGTCAACTGCACACTTCGTCACACTCTATTTTAAGCCCTGCTACTTCGGTCTAGATAAACTGAGGCAAGATTGAGGCCAACAGCCTCGCTGGCACACGATGTAATTAAACATGTAACGCCCGTTACCGGATTACCTCACCGGGTTGGCTTAGGAGTCGATGACGAATACCGGAATCATTCGAATGCTAACGTGTTTCAAACGATTATTCCTTTCGATAATTATGTCGTCAGAAAACACGTTGATTATCGCGAAATTTTCATGTCTTAAACAACGTCTAACACTGAAAACGAACTCTGAATGAAAAAGTTACTTAAAGTAAACAACGTCACGAGCTCTTACGTTTTGGCGGTAAATAAGGTCTTGTTTCTCGGTCAATGTACTAAGGATACGAGGGAAAAATATGCAAACAGAAGAGATCGAATAACTTAACTTAGTGAGAAAATAATGAAAAAAGGGGAGAGGGCCTAGAACATTCTACGAATAAAGAAAGAACAGCATGAAAGAGAACAGGAAAGGAAAAAGAAGGAAAGAAAGAAACTATGAGAAAACGGGAAATGAGAAAGGTAAAGAGAAAACGTAGCCTATCCACATGCATCAACTATAGGCCCTAATGACATAAATAGGCCCTACCTCCTCTCATCACACAGCTATTGCACTCGGTGCCGGATTAAGGCATTAGATAAAAAAAATTTACAGCCTAGGGCCTCACAATCTGCAGGGCTTAAAAAATTAGAATTTTATGGGGCTTTTTCTACAGAATTTGTACTTTATATATATATAGTATAATATTATATATATATATATATATATATATATATATTATGTAGAACCTTTATGTAGAACCTTTAATCGGCTTGTGTAGGAAATTCCATCTCGCCTGAGTTTGCGCCAACTATACGCAGAGCGGATAAAAAGTGTGAGTGGTAAAATTCTCTGCGACACTGAACTGTCTTGCGAAAGATTAAACGTGGCACCCGTTCAGGTTATTAAATAATTAAAATGTATTATATGTTTTCAAGTTTTGTGAGACCTTCTGGTGTAATTTTTTAACAAGGGGCCCTTTAAGGTTTATATAATCAATCTATAGTAAACTTATATAGCGCCCCTTCAAGAAATCTACTCAGTGGCGCTGCCGACCTAGGCCCGGTCAAAAAGAAAGGTCTTTTTTGGGAGGGAGCGAAGCGAGAGAGGGAGGGAGGTCATTCCAGACGGTAGGACCCACCACGGAGAATGCCCTACGCTGTGCCATAGCAGTAAGAGCATGATAGGGGACAACAAAGTCACCCCGAGAGGCCGAGCGCAAGGCACAGCACCCCGCACAAGCGGAAGTTAAAGTAAAGAATTCGCAGAGGTAGGCGGGGCCCGCCCTGTGACACGATGCCAGGCCATGGAGGAGACCCTGTAGTGAATGCGATGCTGGACAGGAAGCCAATGGAAGACGTGTCGCATAAATTCATAGCTTATAATTATAGCTTAGGGCTTCACCAAGTCTAAATCCGGCACAGGCTGCACCACCATCTTAATTGTCCAACGATGGACAACAAAGAGATTACATCTGGATGAGGAATAATTGAACGACTGAACATTCACCAAGAAAAAAACACAGACATGTCATTTATGCTTTCAAATTGTCGTTAGTCACGTGTCTTTTATGTCAAACGACGACGTTTAACCTTGCAAATGAAAATTCTCTAGTCATTAAGTTAAGCAAATCAATTACAGCATACAGTACTTTAGGTTAGATCGATGTCAACGACCCTGGCAGCCGAAAGATGTCGTTAAACAATGAATTTTATTATTAACGTTACGCTCCATTTAGACACCTATCGCTTTCTCGCGAATCTATATATTCTTCATTTGTTCAAGGCTATATTGGATGGAATGCAAACAAAAACAAGAAAAGCAAACGAAGCTTGTGGATGAAAGATAAGTGAAAAGGAACTGAACTGTACTAATGAACTTTAAAGATGTCGACGGGCTTGGTATTTAGGCTACACGATGTCTTTAAGCAACCGATTACTACGAGGCTATAGGCCTATTGGGATCTTTTAGTGTTGGCGCAAGTAGCCTAATGGAAATTTCTCTCTTTATAATCTTAACGGAAAGAGAGATAGAATGACCTGGGAAGTCACAAAATGGTAATATTGTTTTGCAATTTATATCGGCAAAGTCGTAGATATTTGAAACTGCACCGAGGACATTGCAATCAAAGTGAACTCAGATTTCGAAGATTTGTGAACAATAAAAGAATTTTGATGTAATTGCATGTTCTGTCTATCCAAGTCGTAGGCCCCCTATAGAGCCTACGGTCGACGCGAGAAGGAATCTAAGGAAACCATTTAAGAAAAACCCTGGTCACGGAATCTACACTGTGAACGGAAAAAAACCAGCCCTCTCTTATTACTACGATAATTTTTGTAATAATATGCATATTTTAATAAAACGTGGTGGAACTTCAGTTTAAAGGATATGAATCATATTACTATTATTTTTTAGTTATAATGTGTGTTCAAAATGTCCTCCTTTGGCCTCAACACACGCACAAAGTCGCGCTTGCCACTGACTAATTGCTGAATCGATTACAGCTTGATCAAATTCATCCCATGCCTGAGTTATACGTTCACGCAGTTCTCCGACATCGCGCACCTTTGTCTTGTAAACTTTTTCTTGCATCACACCCCACATTTTCTATGAACTGAAGAAAAACATCCCTGCGAGTCGATTGCTACGCACACGCTCGACATTCAGCAAGAGAGTAATGGTTTCGGTCGATGTGTCGGCCCTTGGCAGAACAGCGATACACTTCGTGGAACCTGGGGTTAAAATTAATGGTGCATACTACCGTGATGTTTTGTTGCTGCAGAAATTGCTACCAGATATCAGAGAGTTGTCCGAATATCATACGTTTCAACAGGATGGTGCTCCGGCACCCCGAGCTCGCGATACTGTTGAACTTCTTACAAACGAAACTCCAGATTTCATACCCCCTACACTTTGGCCTCCAAATAGCCCGGACCTTAATCCCGTGGACTACAAAATGTGGGGTGTGATGCAAGAAAAAGTTTACAAGACAAAGGTGCGCGATGTCGGAGAACTGCGTGAACGTATAACTCAGGCATCGGATGAATTTGATCAAGCTGTAATCGATTCAGCAATTAGTCAGTGGCAAGCGCGACTTTGTGCGTGTGTTGAGGCCAAAGGAGGACATTTTGAACACACATTATAACTAAAAAATAATAGTTATATGATTCATATCCTTTAAACTGAAGTTCCACCACGTTTTATTAAAATATGCAAATTATTACAAAAATTGTCGTAGTAATAAGAGAGGGCTGGTTTTTTTCCGTTCACAGTGTATATAGAGAAACGTAAAATTGTAAATTTTATCGTATATCCGGTAGCATCCTTACCCACAGAGGTCGCCCCATTCCAAGTTTTTTTTACACCATATAATTTTTTATTAACTATAATTTTTATTTTCCACATTTTTACCCTCGCAAACATTATTCGGCGATTTTTCTATATAAACATAATAAATTGCCATGTATTTGCTGTGTAAACAACACGCACTTTTTCGGTCCGCCAGAGGGTCGCACTCGAACTAGTCACACCACGTAATATATGGACTTTCCAGTCCTATACATTATTGGTATAGTCAACAGATGTCGTTATAAAACCTTCAGATGCAATGGTCTCGTAAGACACGCTCAAAATGCATTTGGCTGACGCTAAATATCTTTTTTTAATAATAATCGTTTTAGATCGGTAAAGGAAATCTCAGAATGTAATGTACGATCGAAGTCAACGGCACTGGAAGCCATAAGATGTTGTTAAACACCGAAACTGTTGGCAAACTACCTATAGCGACAATTGATCAGATCAACCCAAATAGCCCTGGCGCCATAATATATCAACAGTGGCGGCGCGTGGATTTTTCAAAGGTGGTGCGAAGCAACAGTGTGCCGCCCCCTCCATCCTCCCCGTGTAAGGCGGCAGGCCTGTCTAGTAGTTAGTGAAATTTCGTCTGTGTTGTGTATGATAGTAGTTAGTAGTAGCCAATACAGACAAATTCTAGGTTTTACCTCTCTCCGTTTCCTATGCGTACGTACATTATCAGTAGACCCCCCCCCCATACTCAAGCATACGCAAGCACATGCATTTGGATTAACCCCTCCATGTGTACGTACGTAGGCCTACTATATAATATGGATGGCTCCTAGTGTACTGTGTACTGCGCACTTAAAATACTGTTAGAATTGAGCAAATCAAATCAGAGGGGGTTTTCCAGTGAGTAGTCAGAAAGAGGTCCGAGTCCGGTTTCCAGAAGGCCACATCAAATCAGAGTGTGTCTCCAGAAAGTATGATGATGTTTGGGCGTTCTAGTGACACCTCTGACAAGTGAGATTTGGATAAGTTGCAGACGCTTGATATGGGTGGATTAAGGTTGAGAAAGAGGAAATTGCAATAATTAAGCTTTGAATGAAAAATGGAGGTAACAATGGTGAAGGCAGTTTTAAGGTCGAGCATGAGCCGGATGCGTCGAAGGTCATGAATGTGCATGAAACAGGAGTGCGGGAGGTTGGAGATGTGAATCAAAAGTATACAATACCACATTATCAATACAATTAAGCGCAATCATTATTTCTAGAAACCAGAGGCTTAGCTAGGGGGCTCAGAGGGTAGGCCTACATGTGACCCGGTCGCCAAGGAGATGTGAATCAAAAGTATACAATACCACATTATCAATACAATTAAGCGCAATCATTATTTCTAGAAACCAGAGGCTTAGCTAGGGGGCTCAGAGGGTAGGCCTACATGTGACCCGGTCGCCAAGGAAAGGGAGAGCCAAAATGAGGGTTAAGATAAATAATTTTACTCTTAATGTTGATGAAGTTTTAACTAATTTATCCCAAATAAATTTATAAGATTTAATGTTGGCGCCCCAAATATATCCAGTGATATCCTCGATCACTACTTACAAACCAGTTCTCAGGCATGATTTTGACGCCCCATTGAGCAACTATAACGGGCAACGTGCATGTACTATCTGTATTTTTCATATTTTACTTAATTAAAATTAAAATTGTAGTTCAATTATTTGGAAATTGTGAAATAGTAAAACGGGGGTGGGAGCGCCAAATTCGTCCCCGGGCTCAAAATATCCTAGCAACGTCGCTGCTAGAAACTAGGCCTAAAATGATCTAAATCAATTTAAAACTAGGAAATACATTGAAGCTCACATGAACAGTGAAGATTTACAGTTCACTGAATTTTGATATTAAAGTTTCATTGACATTTCTAGCAACGAATTACGTAGTAACTCCAAATGAAACAGTACGGTGACCACAGGAAGCATCGAAAAAAATATTCCAGTAGTC
This sequence comes from Allolobophora icterica, assembly GCA_963556255.1. Lineage (NCBI taxonomy): Eukaryota > Metazoa > Annelida > Clitellata > Crassiclitellata > Lumbricidae > Allolobophora > Allolobophora icterica. Next base: position 80,817,768 of record OY744603.1, on the reverse strand, counting down.
AAAATGCCGCCCCCTCAAGTGGCCGCCCGGTGCGACCGCACCCCCTTGCACCCCCCACGCGCCGCCACTGTATATCAAACTTTACACTACTAATGGCCAGTCAAAAATCGGAAAATACTTTGGTGATGTAAGGTCGACGACAACGGCCGGTTTGCCACATATCATATCATATTTGGAGATTTGTATAGCGCTGCTCACAGCTGTGCCCATTCAGTAGCGCTCCCAGTGCGAAGGCCCCGAGAAAGAAAAAGGTTTTAAGAACGTAGAGGGATGTAGGAAAAGATCCAGAAAGTATGGTTGCACGTAGAGGGGAAGATGTCGTTAAACGTTTCATGTTACGTTCCATTTAGACACCTTTAAATCGCTTTCTTCCGACGCCATATATTCCTCACTTGTTCAAGCTTGGATAGGTTTTTTCGATTTTTTTTTACAATTTTAACGGAAACAGAGATGGAATGAGCTGGGAAATCATAAAATCCAGCCTATTATTTGCAATTATATTGGCAAAGTCGTAATATATGAATCTGCACCGAAGACATGTTAATAAAAGTGAGCTCAGATATGTAGGTATATATCAAAGCTTTGTATAGATACGGTCGACGCCAAAGGGAATCTAAGAAAACCATCTAAGAAAACCCTGGTCAAAGAATCTATTTAGAGAAACGAAAAATTGTAAAATTAATCGTTTATCCGGTAGCATCCTTACCCAGAGTTGTCGCCCCACTCCAACTTTTTTTTACACCAGATATTAACTATGATCACCCTTGACCAAGAACTCACTCTTTCGCAGCACGTGAACCTGCTTACCCGAAGCTGTTACTATCAGCTTCGTCAGCTTCGAGTTCTCTTTCACACGATGCTGCTGTGGTTCTCGTCCATGCTTTTGTTACCAGTCGAATTGACCATTGTTGCTCGATTCTAGCTGGTCTCCCACTCGGAGTCCTAGGGCGTCTGGATCGGGTTCTACGCTCAGCCGCTCGACTTGTCGGGCGTGTTCCCAAGTACGCTCCTGTCTCTGCTTACATGCGCGATGTGTTGCACTGGCTCCCTATCGCGCAGCGTATTTCCTATCGGATCGCTTCCTTAGTCTCTCGTTGTCTTCTGGGCTGCGCTCCATCTTACCTTCGTGACCTTTGCCGCCCGGTGTCCGACGTCGTAGCGCCTCGGGCACTACGCTCCTCGACCAGAGGGGAGCTCTTGGTCCCACGTGCTCGTTCTTCTATTGGGCAGCGCCGGGCTTTCTCAGTTGTGGGTCCCTCCACTTGGAATGGGCTCCCGCTGGAACTGCGATTACTACCTCTGAATAATTTGCCTGCGTTTCATAAATCGCTCAAGTCTTTCTTTTTTAGCCGTGGCTGAGCTGGGAGCGCACCTGAGTAGGTATCTTGAAGGAGCGCTATATAAATTTTCAGAATGAATGAATGAATGAATGATGTTTTATTTCAACCATCGCAAACATTGTTCGGCGATTTTTCTACATAAATATAATAAATTGCAATTCATCTGCTATGTAAACGACTCGCAGTTTTCCTGTCAGAAGGCTGCCCTCAAAATAGAACACGGCGTTAAATGAGGACTTTCCAATCTTGTGCATATTATTGACTGTTGGGTCTGAGATAGCCAATAGATGTCGTTGTAAAACTTCGTGATGCAATGGTCTCGTTAGATACCTTTAAAACGCTTTTGCCCGACGCTATAATAGTCTTTTGTAATAATTGTTAGTGATTATAACCGCGGTCTTATAAGATGTTGTTAAACGCTGGAACTAATGCAAGCTAAACAACTTTAGCGACAATTGATGAGGAAATTAAGATCAACGCCAAGACATCGTTAGACACTGGATACTAATAATGGACCGTCAAAATTCGAAGCATATTGAATTATTGGTGAAGTAAAGTCGACGTCAGCCGCGTCAGCGACCTGTTTGCCACAAGATATATTTAAACACTGTATCACTGCTATGCTAGACTCTATTTCGGCGAGTTTTCTTCATAAATATTATAAATTCCAATTTATGACTATTTCGACATCCTTAAATCGCTCCCTATCAATGCTTTATATAGGCCTATGCATCACTTGGGAAGTTAGGCTTAACAAATGCGCCACTGCCCGTGCTCCAGTAATACCAAAATCAAGCAAGGATAAAGTAAAAGGGCAATGCTAATCATCTTTGTTATGACAGCACCTTTAGAGAATAACTAAAAACGCTATTTACTGCACAGCGACTTACAGCGCCGAGAATTGTACAGAATTTTCCTATCGTCATCAACGGCATTTGACGCCGTAAGATGTTAAAAAATGGGAACTTAATTGCTAGTTATATGAAAAAACGTTGAGGTCAACATCCTCGCCTGAACTAGATGTCGTTAAAACACCACATAGTGCTATTGTTGTTTGAATCTCTTTGGACACCTCTAAATCGCGTTTTGTCGATGCTATATAAACGATTGGTCATCACCAATTTTTAACTCTGCTTGTTAGTCACTCATACATCGCTCACACCCCGCAAGCAATTCTATCAAACTTCCAATTAGCTATCAATTATACACGTAATCAACTGGTCTGGTCTCTGCTCCAATTAGCAAGTACCTACTGCACATAAAGAAACTTATCAAGATCATTTCTAGTAGGCGTCACTTGATTTCATATAACTTTACAGATATTTATTTAATATATGCACATTAAAGTAGGGACGTTCATCAGTTTTGGACAATAACATGGATTATTTAAGTTGCACAGATCACGTCATAGGAAACTAATTGAAGATTGTTCTTTTTAAAATTGGACAACTTAATCGCTAGCTTATTAAGCAAAACTTGCTTAATGCAAGAAAATTCACTAAATGTTTAATTGCAGGCTGCGTGTAAGTGATGGGGGATATAAACTTTGGAATAATAATACTATCGGACATTTATATAGCGCCTCTTTAATGAGAAATACTCAGCGGTGAATAGCTAACTTGTTCCAAAGAGGAGGCGCCCGCAGGCTTGAAAAACTGGACGCACAGCCCTCTAGTAAACAAATAATATGGCCGCTTGTCCGGTTTGCTACCATAGATATATAAGTAGGAATATTGAAATAGCTGCCATAGATAGTGAGTAGTGACAAGCGTAACAAACAAAATTCAATTTAGATAACATCTAAAGCTTTAACATGCCGTATTGCCGTTTACCAAAAATATCGATGCGGTCATATCGATTCTTTGTATGGATTTGATTTGGTGAGTGGACGCACGTGCGTCCAGTGCGTCACGCTAAGGGGGCCCATGTTCCAAAGCTCAAAGTATAAGCGCTAATAAATCTAGTTAAAAGGTAAGGTAAGATTGACGTCAGAAGCTTGTCTAACACTAGATGTCGTTGAAAATCGTTAAAAATCGCTAGAGTGGAATGTCACTATTAGTGGAATGATATTCTGGATATTGATTTGAATAACGCTTGGTTTTGGTGGTCCAAAGGTTGATATTTTGTGCATGTAACAACGGCGCAGTAGAAGTTACAAATAAGTTAACTAAATTAATTTTGGCCTCTGCTTAGATATATTCCTTATAATTATCCCTTTCAATCGGTGCTGCATATGCGTCATTTTGGGTCAATCATTAGTTCCCACTAAGGAATAATTGATATGCATCTGGAATTCGTTTTTCTGTGTATCCTATTCTGGAAGTATAATCTGAACACCTAGGCCAAAGAATCCCCAACCACTGTACCATGCACCGTGGACATCCAGATCAGCCCTACTGGTGAAGGAGGCGTGTATAATAAATTGACCAAAGGGTAAGTGGTAAACACCCTACCTTTCCATTTACCATTTACTTCACCATTTACCTTAACTTGCCATTTATTTTACCATTTATCTTAACTTAACCTTAGGCACCTACCAGTTACCTTAGCTTGCCATCTGCCTTACCTTTTACCTTAGCTTGCCATTTATTTTACCATAAATTTTGTCACAACTTGCATTTTACCTTACCGTTTGCCTTACCAAATACCCTACCTTACCATTTACCATTTACCTTATCTTGCCATTTACTTTACATTTATGTTAACTTGCCATTTCGATGTTTCCCGTGTCTTTTGCTCTTCCTTAACTGAGTAGCTTTATTTTATCTAACCTTTTTTTATCAACTTACATTTTCGAATAAACTTACCATTTCCTATCAGCTCACTAGCCGGTTGAAAGTACAGTACAATACAATACAGCCGTAGATAGATGATGAGCTGCTGAAAGTGCAGATTGAAACCAGGAAACAGGAAACATTAAGAACTGTAAACCGATTGGAAGAGACAATTTTCCAATTTAGAACGAAATGAGAGGCGAGTTGTGAAAATGAGGAGGCAGAGAGAGTTCCAGATGGAGAGATCAGCAACTGTGAATGAACGCCGGCCAAAGACGTGTTCCAGGAACAACATACTTCCCAGCAGATGCTAATTTAAGAGAACATATTGGCCATTAACAGAGCCACGTGATGTAGCCGTGGATGATAATGTAGGTTGACAGGTGATCTGTACGTGTTTTCTTCATGAGGAGTGGTGCCACCTTGAAGCGGGCACGTTCGTGTACAGGAAGCCAGTGTAAAGAACGAAGAGCAGGTGTTTCACGGTCTCCGCGTAATTACCATTATAGCTCTGCAATCGTAACTGTATATTATGTATGTCCGCACAACTGCATGTATATTCCTTAGTATCTGTCTATGTGTCAGCGTACCGTATCTGTATCAGTTTCTCTGCCTCTGCCTCTGTATACCTGTGTTTATATTTCTGTGTATATTGTAAATCTTCCTTCAAACGAAACTTGGAGACGGGAAGCGCTGGCAACCGCGCCATGGACCTCGACCAAAAAAGCCTCGTCTTCGCGTGGGCGTAGTCCACCGGACCGTGCTCCTTAATAGACCTGTATATATATATCCTTCGTCCGTGTTTGCCTCCATCCAATCACGCTGCTTTTCCACGCTCTTCACAACGACGACGACGACGACGATGGCGATGATAACATGCAACGACGACGCTCTTGAATTACTAAACAGTTTGCCGGCGACAAACACGCAACGCAGATAGTCTTCCGCCGGAAGAACGGATTAGATTCAGTTGTAGCGACGGCGACGACCTCTGGCGACGGCAGAGGGCGCTGTCACGTGCGCACGTGTCACGTGTCACAGCAGAGGGCGCTGTCACGTGCGCACGTCACGTAGGCCAGCGCCAGGTCACGTAGGCCATTAACGCAGAAAATGTCGACGTCACATAATATGCGACGTCAACATTTTCTGCGTTCATGGAGAGCGGCGATGTGATTGGCTGGCGGGCAGATCGCAATCGTCAACTTCAAATTTATATGGCGCCACTCTAAAGCTAAGCGCAGGACACCAGATTATTCACTGTTCTACAGATCGACGCTTGATGTCGTAAAACGTTGATAAGGGAAGGTGGCTGACTGGTAAGGCGTTGAGACATCGGATGTACGAACCGGGTTCGATTCCAACTGCGTGCCGGTGCGAAAAATGCATTCGTTTTCTGAAAGTGAAGACCACGTAGGGAAAGTACATCGAGTTGGGGTCATCATCTTAGTAATGAGTTCTTCCC
>OY744603.1:80704692-80807192 GCA_963556255.1 Allolobophora icterica | reverse complement strand
TACCTTCTGAAAAAACTCATGTCCGCGCTACTGCATCCTTACAACTACATTAGCTGTAAAAAAAAGTCGACAATCGTTGAGGGATAATTCGTTCGTTGACTGACGCCTGTCGAGGGATACTTCATTTGTCAACAGAAAAGTGAAAGTAGATATAATTCATTACGAATGCGGCGTTTCTACCTGCTCCGTCAAGAATTCTCCTATTTCTCCGTAAGCGGAAATCTAGGTTAGCCGAGTTTACTACGTCGACTTCCTTGCCCATAAAAAGAGCCGCGCTCTTCAGGGTACCCGACTGACGAATGACAAGGCCACTGATTGTTCCACAATCCACAGGGTAATTGTTTGCAATGTTAAAAAGACAGACCGATTCCTCCATCAGTACATTTATATACTCATCCGTCCATCCATTCATCCATGCATCCATCCACCTGTCCATCCATCCATCTGTCCATCCATTTCTCCATCCATCCACACGCCCATCCATCCATCCTCCAGTATCCATGTATCTCTCAATCCATCTATTTATCCATCCACCCGCCCATCATTCGATCTATCCATCCGTTCCCTCATTCATCCATCCACCTATCCATCCATCCATCCATCCATCCATCCATCCATCCATCCATCCATCCATCCATCCATCCATCCATCCATCCATCCATCCATCCATCCATCCATCCATCCATCCATATATCCATCTATCCATCCATCCATCCATCCATCCAGATATCCATCCATCCATCCATCCTAACATCCATTCGTCTTTCCGTTCATCCATTTATCCATCCATCCATCCATCCATCCATCCATCCGTCCATCCATTTTTCCATCCATCCACACGCCCATCCATACATCCTTCGCTCATCCACTCTTCCATTCATCCATCTGTCCATTCATGCACTCGTCCATTAATCTATCTATCCATTCATCCATCCATCTATCCATCCATCCATTCATCTATCCATCCATCCATTCATCTATCCATCCATCCTCCAGCATCCATCTATCTCTCAATCCATCTATTCCTCCATCCACCCGTCCATCATTCGATATATCCATCCATTCCCTCATTCATCCATCCACCTATCCATCCATCCACACTCCACCCATCTATCTATCCATCCATATATCCATCCATCCCTTCACTCTTCCAGCCATCTATCCGTCCCTTCACTCATCCATCCACCCACCTATCCATCCATTCATCCTCCACTCACCCAGCTCCTCGCCAAACCTCCACGGGTCAACATACTGCGCAAAAAACCGTCATCCTGACTGTAGTAACCGGATCCTATGATCCGATGGCGTCTGCTGTTTACCATTTGACAGCCATCAGAACCCAGACGATCCCTTCGTCTACGTCCACGCAAACGAACGATCCCTCTCCACTCTTTTCGTCTTCATGGGAAGCTGGCAAAAACGCACGGGGTGAAATAAGAAGTAAGTCTGGTTATCCACGAAACGACCCCAGCCAAACTAGACACGCTTGCTTTTTCCAATTGTTGTCATCTACGCTTAGATTGAATGAACCCAACTTTACACCATCCACCCATTCGTACTTTCATAATCGCCATATTAAGTTCCTAACATGATGTCTGAGAGCGATGATGACGACGACAACAGCTAAAACAACAACGACGACGATGATTATAATTGCACCCATGACAACAATGTATGGTATTGATGATGGCAATTATGCTGACGACTACACTTATTAGTACAACGACGATTGATGAGCGATGACAATGATAATGTTGGCGTTGAACAGATTCTATCAAACTTGAAGCCCTAGCAACAGCTCGCTGCCCAAACTCACCGATGTTTTCGTAACCGTACCCGACCCGCTGCGATTGTCTCGATACGATCGGACCGCCACCATAATTGGCAGAAACCAACCGAGCACATATCTTCGACTGCGAACCTCTTCATTGTTACTTGAACGACCGCAATTTCGACCGCTTCAGAACGCCACCAACCCCATAAACTCCCTCCACTACAGCCTCAATCAACCCCCTTCGATTGCCCAATCCCCTCGCCCACAACCCCCTCGTATTCTCGTCGTTCGGCCATTATCAAATCGTGTCCGATCAAACCGGAACCGGAAGCGATCCGTCGCTTCCGCTCAAGCCTCGCTCCGATCGAACGCTTCGACAAATATTGGAAGTTTTTGTTATGACGTTGTACGCGGTTGTCCTGGACAACAGCGTTGTTTACTAGTGAAACAACCGATGCAACAAAAGAAACTGCTGCCCCTTCCCGAAAATTGATTTAGTAAACAGTTGGAAACGTTTCGGATGTCGCGCTTTGGAATTATACTTATGATATGAAGTGGCCTGATGTCACGTAATATCATTTAATTTACTGTGATATGGTTGGTAGTCATGTTACGACTGTAATGCAGTGAAGTGTGATGCTATCTATAATGAATCACTCTGAATTAGATTACATAAGATAAGTCAGTTAAAATAGACATGCAAGACGATAAGAACAGAGATAACACCAACCGGATCAGATTAGATTGGAAAACATGGGATTCGATTAGATCACATCAGATTGGATTGGATTCAAATAGTCTAGATTGTATTCGATTAGATTAGATTTGATTCGCTTAGATTGGATTCGATTAGACTGGATTCGATTAGACTGGATTCGATTAGACTGGATTCGATTAGACTGGATTCGATTAGATTTGATTCGATTAGACTGGATTCGATTAGACTGGATTCGATTAGAGTGGGGTGGAATATCTTCATGGCGGATTGGACTAGATTGGATCAGATGAGATTTGATTAGATTAAGCTAAATTATATTAGATAAGATTAAGTTAGATTAGAACAGATTAGACAGGATCAGATCAAATCAGGTATGACATTAGATTAGATTTGATCAGACCACATTAGAGTAGGGTAGCCTAGATTAAGCTAGATTAGATTAGATTAGATCGGGTCTTAATATAACTTGCTGATTGAACTGCCACGAGTGTCTCATTACGGTCGCATTTCTTTGTAGCACAGTGTACGACGACAACAACGACGAGAATGCACGAAATCTGCACGGAGCTCCACTTCCGGTTCGGTAAGACGGACGTCCTGGCTCCATCGCCCAACGAATCCCTACATCCGGACCTACTACCACCAGCCAACCTCAGCGACCACTTTGACGAGCAATCATCTGCCTCGCGACTGTTCAACGCATCTTCTGACGAACATTACGCCGACCCCGACCCGACCCTCGAATTGGTCAAATTCGTCCTATCGAGCGTTGCCATCCCAGTTCTCTGTCTGTTTGGAATCATCGGCAACCTGCTCAGCATCCTGGTTCTCACCCGTCGCCGTATGAAGGCGTCAATGGACAGCACGATGGAGCAGGCCGCCCACGCGAGCCTCATCGCGCTGGCCGTGTCCGACATGGGCTACTGCCTGAGCACGGCCGCGATGTCGATGCTCACCCGTCATCAGACGGTCTACGACCGACTCACGGTCGCCATGTTCGTCCGGATCCTCGTTCCCGGAATCCAGAACACCTTCATGCACACCAGCACTTGGTTGACGGTCATCATGGCCGCAGGGAGATACGCGGCCATCTGCCGACCGCTTCAGGCGAGATACCTCGTCGGGGTACGGGCCACGAGAGCGGCAGTGGTAGTTACGTTCGTCGTCTGGACCGTACTTGAACTGCCGAGGTACTGGACGTACGAGGTCCATGAGCTGCCTTGCCAGCCACACACATACTTCGTCCTTGACCACGGAGCGTTCGTGCTGAACCGTGCGCTCAAGACGACCTTCACCTACGTCTGGGCGATCATCGGATTCTTCTGCCCGTTCTGCGTACTCGCCTACTGCAACTTCTACCTGATTCGTGCTCTGCGGGAGTCGATCCGGATGCGCCAGTTCTACCGGGTCAGTCCCAAGACGGCGACCTACGGAAGCCGGATCACGCCAACGATGGTCGCCATCGTCTGCATGTTCCTCGTCCTTGTCACTCCCTCTGAGATCCTCCACTTCTACTACTACACGATCAGCCATCACAGCGTCGAACTGTTCAGCGTAGCGATCGCTCTGACGAACGTACTGCAGACAATCAACTTCGCCTTCAGCTTCGTTCTCTACTGCGTCGTCAACGTTCACTTCTGGGAAACGTGGAAGGGTCTGGTGTTCTGCTTCGTACGCAGGGAGTGGCACCGCGGAAGGCGACGCTGGGGCAGGAGAAACTCGACGAACAGCAACGCCACAAAGGGATCGTTTGTTGCCCAGTCGACCGTCGAGACGCTCGTCTGAGCGTGACGAAGCGTGGAATTTCATCAACGTCCTCGACGCCTTCGGAAAGTACTTTATAACGACGAAATAACATTTCTGTTACTTTACATTACAGCTACGTCGTGCAGGTTGAAGATGGCTTCGCAGAATTGTCAGCCACAGATGCAGAATAGTTGGCCAGAAATTGGTCATAATTATGTGACCACAAAATTACCACGAGAGGACAATCACCAAGTTGACAATTGTGTGACCAACGATAGTCCCAACGATACTAACAAAGTTGAAGTTATGTGAGACAATAAAATAAGGGCCACAATGTTCATTAATAACTATTTACTTAGCACTGTAATACTTACTCAGTCCATTGCCAGTCTTTCAGCCTCGTCCCACGACGAGCACCGCAAGTACCTCAAGTCGTCCCTGAGGGTCTCCGGCCGTTTCTTCCGTGGTCTTTCCCTTTTCCTTTCATCACTTGGTTGGCTTTTCTATCCTTGTCCCATCTATTTTAATTCTGAATCGCTGTCTCTCTGTCTCTCTCTGTCTCTCTCTCTCTCTCTGTGTCTCTCTGTCTGTCTCTGTCTCTGTGTCTCTGTCCGTCTCTCTGTCTGTCTGTCTGTCTCTCTCTCTCTGAGTCTCTCTCTGTCTCCGTCTCTGTGTCTCTCTGTCTCTGTTTGTTTGTCTGTCTGTCTGTCTGTCTGTCTGTCTCTGTCTCTGTCTCAGTCTCTGTCTGTCTGTCTGTCTGTCTGTCTGTCTGTCTGTCTGTCTGTCTGTCTGTCTGTCTGTCTGTCTGTCTGTCTCTCTCTCTCTCTCTCTCTCTCTCTCTCTCTCTCTCTCTCCTCTCTCTCTCTCCCTGATGGTTTTCTCTATACCCTTTTCTCCGTCCGCTCTCTTATAGTTTAACTCGATATTTATTACGCCAAGAATTCGGTTCATCCAGGTTGTATGTTACGCCTCCATCATCTTTTCGCTTGCCGCTGTTCAGCGTTCATTAACAGCTATATATCACATTACATAATCTAAAGTGGCCGAAAGATGACCAGAATGTTGGCCGAAAGATGACCAGAATGTTGGCCGAAAGATGACCAGAATGTTGGCCGAAAGATGACCAGAATGTTGGCCGAAAGATGACCAGAATGTTGCCCAAAATGAACAAACGACGACAACATTGTTGATTAGAAGTCAACAAATATTTATCAGAAAAATGGTCACATGATGACCACGTTGTTAATTAAACTGCGAGCACCATATATTGACCACATTGCAGAATTAAAAGTGCACACAAAATCCTATTCTATAGTTTGCCAGCACTGTGTGTCGATAAACGCTCTGGAATGTCTTAAAGTCACACGGCCGCTGCGATGTCGAATGTATGGAATGTGCCTGACAGGCCGCTGGCCGACCCACCGGCCGAGGCGGCCTTAGGGAGTGTTACTGGGCCTGGCCCGAAATTGGACAGGCCCACGAACACTAGACACTAGGCAGATAGACTTACAGACGCACAGTCAGACAGACAGACGGACTGTTAGACAGACAGACAGACAGACGGATTGATAGACGGAGTCAGTGACGCAGAGAGGGACAGAGCTAGGACGGGATGGAGGGAGGGACGAAGGGAGAGCGGGTGGGACGTACAGGCGCACAGTCAGACAGACAGACGGACGAACGGTGTCTCTGCCTAACTCCCTACCGCACTTCCTCTTCCTATGCACACGATCTGACGGGAGTACTCATCAATGATCAAACCGTCATATATGACGGGTAAATATTCTAGTTACGAAATATTGTTCAAAATGTGACTACAAAATGGCCAGCTATTGATCAGACATGTGCACCAAATTGGGGTAAAACACCAAAACACAAAATATCTATTGGTAGAGCACAATATTTATGAGCAAAAGATTGACAATCTCTATACCTTCACGAAAATGATTTTCTGGCAGACAACTTATACACTTTTGAAGAATGTGGCCATACTAACGTCGGCTTTGACCAGCCATTGCTCGATCTTGACTCTGGCCAGTAGATGGCGCAGGTGGCTTAACTTATGTAGCGTCATACTTGAAGAATCAAGTGTAACCTCACTTTGACTATTATGTAGGTGCATACTATATCCACAAATATGCACAATTGTGTGTATGTTTGTGTCTATGTGCCTATGTGTTTTTGTGTGTGCTGTATGTGTGTCTTTGACTCTGTGTATCATTAATTCACTGACTCATTCATTCATTCAGTCAGTCAGTCAGTAAGTAAGTCTGTTTGTCCATCCGTTGGTCCGTCCATCCGTACATGTCTATCTGTTAGTGTTTTTGCATTTTCCCACTGTATTGCTCTCCTGTCACAGGGTTTCCCGTCAACACCATCCGTTCACTGCCCTCAACCACCATCTGCACCCCTTCCCACACCCCTCTAGGCTCCATCCCTGCGCTCGCAAACAACACGACCACCGACAATGTCACGTACAGCAGCTGACACAACGAAACTGGTGGCGACTTATAAACGCCTCTGAAGCATCATCACCTGTGGCTACAAAACAACCAAGCAGTCTGACTGCGGCGCTGGCTGCTGAGGAGGAGCGTGATCAAGTCTTCTATGCCATCATTTTTCTGTGAGCTGTAAAACGTAGTATCATCATCATCATCATCATCATCATCGTATAGGGCTTATTGGTGTATTCCAATAGCAGCGTGCTGGTATTATGTAACATACCATATATTTTCTGCGAGCTGTAAAACCGAGCATCATCATCGTATATATTGGTGTATTCCACTAGCAGCGTGCTGGTATAATGTATAAGACATTCCAGAACCGATATGCCATGGGGATTTGGTATGCCATTGAAAAGCACAGCGCGTTGGCTTACACAGCATTCCTAACATTCCAGATTCTCACGCGTGAGGTTCGAATGTGCGGTACATAGATACAACGCTTGGAGGCCGTGCCATTGAAAAGCACAGCGCGTTGGCTTACACGGCATTCCTAACATTCCAGATTCTCACGCGTGAGGTTCGAATGTGCGGTACATAGATACAACGCTTGGAGGCCATACATATACACGTACGTCTGTATGTACGTTTGTAAGTAATGCGTGGAGTTTGGATACAGCCAATTGCGAGGGCCGTATATGTATTTATGTATGTAAGCCTATATGATAACATATAATAACAATAATAATAACTTGTGGTTTTAACTATGTTTCTACAGGAACCTGTGGCTGGCGAGGATGATTCTACCCTATGGAAAGATGGGATCAATTGTCATTGCTCGTTAATTTTTTGTATTTGTGTTGGGCGTGGTGCAAAACCGCGCAAGCCCATTCGGTGTTTTGTATAGTTTGTTGTAGAACTTTTCCACAAGGCCGAAGATCAACTCTTTCAGTGGATATTTTTCCTCGAAGGCGGCGAACTGCATTTCTGACTGAAGCACATTAATATTTTTTTTCTCATTATCAAAAAACATTTATGTGTTACGGTGTTCTGATGTCTAAATTAAATTTTTTCATACTTGCGTTTCTTATCATACGCTATCTAAGTTTAACTTTTATTGTCCATTAATCTCGAGATTTCAAGTGTTGACTGTTGATTTGGAAAAGTTGGCACCGACCGTCGACATGTTGTACGATGGAAACGCGACCCCGGGTACTATTACCAACACGGCCTACTTTCGAAGCAAAGCAGAACCAATTACCAATGCGGGTAAAATCCAAGGGGCTGTTCGGAAGGCCAAGGCCGAAGTACTAAAACTCCTCGAGGAGTATACCAATGAGGGATCGGGGTGGAGGGTGAGACGGGTCGTGGCGCTAGACCTCAGTCTTGCAAGATATAAGCCTTTCCGAGGTAAGAGCTACTTTCCCACACCAAAGTATATACCCCCTCGTACGGTTATTAATGTAAAGAATAAAGATAACCGATGCTTCGAGTGGGCCATACTAAGCGCAATGTATCCAGTAGGTCATGGGCAAAATCCGGATCGCTCAACTAAGTATCGGGCCCACTTGCAGGAGCTAAACTTCAACGGTATAGAATTTCCAGTGAAGGTCACAGATATCGGTAAGTTCGAGCGTCAGAACCCGACGGTGTCCGTATCGGTCTTCGGGTGGGATAAAGCTTTGTATCCAATTTATGTCTCAAAGCAGAACAATAGAGACTATAATATCGATCTTCTACTGTTAGTCAGTGGTGAGAATTACCACTACGTCTGGATTAAAGACCTTGGTCGAATTCTTAATCAAAACAGCAAAGACAAAAACAAAAAACATCCATGTCGCCGCTGCCTACACATATTCTGTAGACAAGACTTACTGGATGCCCATATCAAAGATTGTCAGGGCATCAGTGAGAAGCGTCAGCGGATTGAGATGCCAAAAGAGGATGAAAATATCCTCAAATTCCAGAATCACCACAAACAGATGCGAGTCCCGTACACCATTTACGCCGACTTCGAGGCGTTGAACGTGCCAGTCCTAAATGCGGCCATGAATCCCAACGAGAGCAACACCAGACAGATAGCTGAGCAGAAACCGTGTAGCTTCTGTTATATAGTGGTTCGATACGATGGCCGCACCAAGAAGCCGGTGCTATATCGTGGAGAAAACGCCGTGGAAGAGTTCCTAAAACGACTACAAGGCGAGCTGGACTCTATCAAACAAGGCTGAGCACCCCAGCTAAGATGGTTATGTCAGCGGCCGATCGCCAATCATTCCGCGAAGCCATCGAATGTCACATCTGCGGAAATGCACTCGAAGCGGATAGAGTTCGCGACCACTGTCACATTACTGGTAAGTACCGAGGTGCCGCTCACAGCGAGTGTAACTTAAAACTTAGAATATATCCAGATAAGTGTAAGGTGCCAGTGGTCTTCCACAATCTGCGAGGCTACGACAGCCATCTCATCATGCAAGCGATCGGAGGCTGTGAAGCCGCACAGGATGAAAAAACTGAAATTAACTGCATCCCAAACAATATGGAGAAATACATGACATTTAACATTGGACAACTACAGTTCATTGATAGTATCCAGTTTCTAAACAGCTCGTTGGATAAATTATCAGGAAATCTGTCGCTAGAGGATCTGAAAGTCACAACGGCATATATAAAGGAAAATTACGTTCGCAATGATAGGACAAAACTAGATCTGTTGAGACGAAAGGGCGTATATTGTTACGAATACATCCACGATTACCACCGCTTCGAAGAAGAAAAACTTCCACCTAAAGAAGCGTTCTACAGCAGGCTCTCCCGAAAGAATATTTCTGATGAGGATTATCAACACGCCCAACGGGTATGGAATGAATTCGATTGTAAAACTCTGGGTGACTATCACGACCTGTATCTCCGTACGGATGTACTCCTACTAGCCGATGTATTCGAGACTTTCAGATCAACATCGATGAAACACTACAGTCTGGACCCGGCAAATTACTTCAGCCTGCCAGGAATGGCCTGGGACGCTTTGTTAAAAAAGACGAAGATCGAACTCGAACTTTTAACCGATATAGACATGCACTTGTTCGTAGAGAAAGGTCTCCGAGGCGGAATTTCGATGGTATCCAAGCGCTTCGCAAAAGCCAACAACCCACAATGCCCCGACTACGATACCACGAAGCCAGACAACTGGATCATGTATCTCGACGCGAATAATCTTTACGGCTGGGCGATGCAACAGCCACTGCCAGTTGGAGGATTTAGCTGGGAAAGTCCAACTCTCGATGAAGTGTTGGAAACTCCAGATGACGCGCCCGAAGGCTTCCTACTTGAAGTCGATCTCGGGTACCCGGAGCACCTCCACGAATCACATAGCGACTATCCCTTAGCACCGGAGACCCTGACAGTCCAAGAGGAGTGGTTGAATGACTATCAGAATGTGCTTATGAACGAGTTGGGAGGCAAGTTCACAAAGCATGTGAAGTTAGTACCAAGCCTACGACCTAAGGAGCGGTATGTGGTCCATTATAGAAATCTCAAACTCTACCACTCGTTAGGGCTACGAGTTTCTAAAATTCATCGTGTCATTAAGTTTAGACAGGAGGCATGGATGGCTCCATACATCGAGATGAATACGAAATTGAGAGCGAAGGCAACGTCGGAGTTTGAGAAGGATTTCTTCAAACTGGCTAATAATGCAGTTTTCGGAAAAACCATGGAAAATCTTAGAAAAAGAATCAGGGTCAACCTGGTCCCGACCTCAAAAGTTGACAAACTTCGTAAACTAATTGCGGACCCGGCCTACATATCACACAAAATCTTCAACGACCAACTCGCCGCGATTCACAGTTTGAAGAATAAGCTCAAGTTAAACAGACCTGTATATGTCGGCCAGGCGGTCCTCGACCTCAGCAAGCATCTGATGTACGACTTCTGGTACAACGATGTGAAAAACGAGTACGGAGAAAAAGCCCAGTTGCTATATACAGACACTGACAGCCTGTTATTTCAGGTGGAAACTCCGAACGCCTATACCGATATGTGGAATAAAAAACATCAATACGACCTCTCAGAGTTTCCAAGAGACAGCCCCTACTACGACGTCGAGAACAAGAAAGTCGTGGGCAAGTTCAAGGATGAATGTAACGGAGTGGCCATCGCTGAATTCGTAGGATTGCGTCCGAAGATGTACTCGATCTTAAAATCGGGCGGTTCAGAAATCAGGAAAGCAAAAGGTGTTCAGAGAGCAGTTGTGAAGAAGGATCTGCACCACGAGCTATACAAGGAATGCCTGTTCGAACGAGAAGAAATGCGGCACACACAAGTCGTGATTAGAAGCCATGACCACCAGATCGGAGTGTACGAGCAGAATAAGATCAGCCTCTCTCCATTAGACACAAAAAAGTGGATATCTCCGGACGGGATAACAACGCTGGCATACGGGCACTACAAAATCAACGACGGTTGAGTATTCTATCGGGGGGTAACTCAGTGCCCATAGGCACCAGAAGCAGCTCCTCACGGACAAAACCGCGGCCAGGCCCATCAACTAGATGGTATAAAGCCGGTTGGTCAGCCCGCCGAACAACATCCAAAATAGCGTGGATGGTGAGCGACCAGTTAGGATCGGTGGCACGTTTGCTTCCACCTTCGAGCTCGCCGGGAGCGTACAAATATCGGACGAGAACGTCGTGTCCAAGAATAGGCTCATCCATTCCCCACAAACGAGTTTTCATTTGTGAATGAGAGGGCTTCTGTGTCACTTTAGCAGCTTTCATCGCTTCAACCGGCTTCATGTCGAGCAAACGCGTCGGCTCATTGTTTAGTGCAGCTACAACTTCGGGCATTCGGCGAACCCATTCCACTGACCGTTCGGATGACCCCCTTGCAGCCAGGAGCAATTCCTGAGCGTACTGGGCACCGAAAAGTCGCTCAGCTAGAGTACGGTTAAAGCGTTCAACGATGCCCTGTTGGCGATGATTTCCAGCCTCCCCGCGTCTTACAAGAACGTCGTGCTTCGTCAGCAACGGTGTAAAATCACCCATAAATTCCCGTCCAGGATCGACCTGAAAAAGTCGAGGCCAAGTTAGAGGGCCCCGCTTATAGATCCGGCTTAAAGCGGCGGCGACTTCGGTCGCACTTTTGTTGATCAACGGTTCGGCTTCTTTGTATCGTGACGCAACATCAACAACAGTGAGAGCGTATTTATAAGTCTTTCGACCTACTTTATCGTGAGGTAAAAACAAGAGATCGGCTTGGTGTACGGAGTTTGGTCGTTTTTCGTCAAACTTTGGACGCGGTATGCGGCGCGGAACGGGTAAATAAATCTGCCACACAGCTTGTTTCTTCAACCAATCACGAGCCTCCGCCTCTGAAACCTTGGCGGCTAAGGCTAGTTTTTTCACCGCAGCCTTACCTCGCCAGTAACCTCTAGGGCTGTAATAGACGGCTGAAAGGTTCTTAGACATTTCAGTAAAACTATATATTACAAACAGGTAAACACATACACAAATGATTTTCATTTGCGTTTTCATAAATGAAACTCATTTATGGCCCTTCGTTCTGACACCCATCCCCAGCCTCGACTTTGCTGACATAATGGCCGATACGAGCCGGGCATCCTTCTTCTCATAATCTGGAGTTTCATCGGTGAGTGCGATCTTCGACGCGGCTGCAGCGAGGATGTCATCTGCGTGGTTACGCCCTGGGGTATCTTTATGAACTGCGTAAGCCACATCGTGGTGGAGGCACGCACGGTCGAGCTGATTAACACCGTGATATCGCTGTGACAGCCGTTTGTCGAGTTTTGTGAATGGTCCACAATAAGAGTACTTTCCTGTATTCTGAAAAGAACCTCCCGGATTATCTTCCGAAGACATACCGGATGGAAGGCTCATATGCATTTCTGGCAGAGGCAGAATATTAAGAGCGCTATTCAGTAGAGAACCACCAGTCTTTCGCGCTTTAGAAGGCAAAATTTGGCTCTTCTTTGCACCGCAGACGGCACAGGTTCCTTTCTTGGCTGGCCGACCGTTTCGTAACTCGACGATTGTTTCATTTGAAGTCTCAGTATGTTTCTTACATCGTAGGCAATACATTGTTTTCGTTGAATACAATCATAACTCGTTGTCTCTATATGGAAATAACAAATTTCGATCTCGAAGCCGACGATGGGAAAAAACACCACCATTGGTTGTTGCCATCCAGCATACGGTGTATAATCTATGGGCCTAGCGGATGTGGGAAAACAAACCTACTGCTTAACCTTCTGTTGAAGAAGGGGTACCTGCGTTTTGATCGGCTATACCTCTACTCAAAGTCTCTGGGACAGGAAAAATATCAGTTTCTTCGGGACTGGATAACAGAACTCGAAAAAGTTGCCGGGAAGGAAGTGGCTACCTTTCACTCTTGCTCAGATGAAATAGTTCCAGTTGAATCATTAAATAAGAATGCCAGAAGCCTTCTAGTTTTCGATGACGTCATGCTTGAAAAACAGTCGCCCATCGAAAGGTATTTCACTATGGGTCGACACGGTGGCGCGGACTGCTTCTACTTAACTCAAAATTACTTCCGCATTCCCAAGCAAGCGATCCGTGACAATGCTAATCTTATCGTCCTCTTCAACCAAGACAGCAAAAATTTGCCAGCCATTCACGATACGTTCGTGGGCGGTGACATGTCTTTCGATGAGTTCCGTACGTTCTTCAGCGAGTGTGCTGCCCAGCCATATGGATTCGCAGTCATAGATTTGACGTCCAAAGTGTACGATGGAAAATATCACTGCGGGTTCGATCGCTTCTATAAGCCCAAGGCAAGTATTTAAAGACACGATATAGACAACATATAGCTGACATACAAACGCGATGTGGGCAAAAGCTATCGTTACGGGCAACATATAGTCGACATACAACCACGATGTGGACAAAGGTTTCTTCTAAACAGGAGCGAGACGCGTTAACTCAGGATTATTTAGCTCGCAGAAATCGATTGAGACAGCGTTTCGTAGATGAGAAGCTCGGTGAAGCCAACCTTCAGTACGATGCGGCAAAGCTTTTCAAACCAATAGCCACAGCCACGGCTGAATCCCAGGCGGCTACGTCTAAGGAGCTGCAGAAAGTTACCAGCGCTTTACAGGATTTACCGGCGCAGATTTCAGAGTCTGCTAATTTTAACCCGATAGCAGCTTTATTCGGCGAAACCGCAGGAACAGCAGCTGCTCCAACGGCTCCTCCAGCCCTTCCAGCGCTTCCAGCATCCCGAATCCCCTCCGCATTGTTAGTCGATCCAAACAAGTATCTCAACGTCGCGGCAATCACACGGCATGGGTTTAAACCTCCTAGCGAGCTCGACCTGAACGACACGGCAGCTGTGAAACAGATTATTCAAGCCGTGAACCAGTACAATAGAAACACACTTGGCAAAGAGAAAATGAAAGCCACAAATCGTTCAGATGAAGAAAAGGCCGCTTCGCTGACTTTAGATATTAAAGCCCTAAAAGACTACAGAGAACGAATACGTTTTTTGGAGAAAGGCCACACCCTCACAAAAAAGGGAAAGGGTTTCAGTGTCCCAGCCATTCCTCTGAAATTACAAGGTAACGCCTTGGGTGAGCTCTCCGTCGACCCCGTCGCGCTGTCTGCTGGTAGACTAAGAGTGTTTAAAGGTGGTAACCTCGTGCTCGAAGCTCCTGCCGATGAGTCATTGTTCAGCCTGTTAACGAAACGCTTCGTTAAGACTAAGCAATATTCGCCTCAGGCAATTGAAACTTTCAAAAAGCTCGTACAGATGTCTGGTCTGCCTATTCATGGTCGAAAAAGCAAAAAGTTCCAGCTGATTCGAGGCGGCGTGGTACAATTTTACAACGATCCAAACGCCCTGGTAGAGAGGTTGCAGCTTTTGGTGGCCTCTAGGGCCGCGGGAAACACTGGTCTCGGCAACGAAATCTCCGCCATTCTTGATGAGTTACTGCGTTCCGGTGCGATTCCCAAAGAGCTGGCACTCGAATTGAATAGAAACATGCTCATAAAATAAAGTACACAAGATGGAACGCTCAGAGAAACTACTCGAAGAAATTCGAGAACTTTTGCAGCCTAAGGAGAATTTTAGTATAGTTGTTTCCTCAGATACTACAGGGTGGACCACGGCTTTCTCACCACCATTGTACCTGGATCCAAAAAGACGCTTTGAGCTTGCTTTGGTCAATCTTGAAACTTATAACTCGATCCCGAACATAGACAGCACAAATAACAAGTTCGTCTACAGCTCCACCAATGGACAGACGTGGAAGACGATCATTTTGCCCGACGGAAGCTACGAGATCACACAGATTAATGATGAAATCGGCCGCCAGTTAGAAAAGCAAAATCCGCCGCCGACAGGTGTTGTTCAACTCGGCTTTAATTCTCCTATTACTATAGGAGCTAACGCATCTACCCTACGCGCCTTCGTAAAGATAACGAATGCCCAATATATAGTAAATATGGCTCAATCTACCATCAGGCAAATGCTCGGTTTTAACCCTCAGAGGCTTGGTATTGGTTATAAAGAGGGAGAAAATCCAGTCGATATTCTCCGGGTGGACACAATCCTGGTAAATTGTGACATTATCTCTGGATCGTATCGCAATGGGAGTCAGCTGCCAGTAATCTACAGTTTTTTCCCGGATGTGTCGCCGGGCTACAAGGTAATCGAGTCTCCGAAAAATCTGGTGTACCTACCAGTTGCACCGGCTGGTAACGTACAGGGCATTCGTGTGTGGCTGACCGACCAGAATGGTGAACAATTAAACCTCCGCGGTGAGACAGTAACTATAAGGTTTCACATCCGCAGTGCGTAGATTTTCACACTTAAATATTCTCATGTTTGTTCTTGGAATTAAAAAGCGGCGTCGTGTCGTGGGTGGTGGACTTTTCGACTGGATACCCAAAATCGCGGGCTTCCTTGGCCGTGCAGGCTCCTTTATTTCGGCGAATAGAGGCGCAATCACGAACGTTGCCAAGGTGGTTGGTAATGTCGCGAAAGCTGGGGCCACAACAGCATCTGCCGTCAGGCAAATTGTTGATGCCGTGAAAGCGAGACGCGCTGCGGCAGTAAATGAAGCTCATTTACGAAATGAAAATTCATCTGCCGCGCCCGTTGTTCCCGCACCTTTGGAGAAGGCGCTCAGCGACAAGAGCATCGAATACTTAAAACAATTGGCTGTGAGTCCGCCACCCGTTGTTCCGACAATGGCTGACATAAACAGCCGCATTGCTGGATCCGGTTTCAAGACTATAAAGCCGAGTCGTGGTGGTAGAGGTCTGTTTCTCGCAAAATGAAAAAAAATTTCCGACTAATTCACAAAACGCAAAAAAAGTTTAACCTACCACATATGAAATTCATTTGTAACATGATTAATAATTGAAGCTTGAACTTTTTTAACTATAATAATGGCGGCATTTGACGTGCCGAGTGAAATGTTGGACATCGCTTCGGCGGTACCCGATGATAATAGCATCGAATCGTTTGAATACCGCGAGTATGAATCACAAAACCCTGCGGCTATTAACAATGGCCAGGCCATACAAATAGACATCCAGAACCAAGACATTTTCACACAGCCTTCTAAGAGTTACCTTCTTGTGGAGGGCAGGCTTACAACAACTGGCGCGGCTTACATCGCAGACACGTTGGTGTCATTCATCAACAACGCCATCCCGTACATGTTTTCTCAGATTCGATACCTGGCTAACAACACCGAGATAGAGAATGTCATGTCACCTGGGCAAGCCACGACGATGAAAGGCATGCTGGTATACGGCGATGATTTTTCCAAAGGCGAAGGTTTAAACATGTGTTGGCAGAAGGACACGAGTGCGGCGGCGGCGGCTCTGAATCTCGGCTTTGAGGCCCGTCGACTGATGATCATTGGAAAACCCGTCCCTATTGGAACGTTTTCATTCATCGTTCCCTTAAGACATCTATTCGGTTTTTGCGATGATTATCACAAGGTCGTATACGGGATTAAACACTCCTTACTGCTGAGCCGGCAGGGGGACGCAGACGCGATCTTCAAGGAAGCCGCTGCGGTCAATGGCCAGATCACGCTGACTAAACTCTCCTGGTTCATGCCACATATAATACCCGCTCTGGAGTATAAAAGCATGCTTATGAAGCAGATTGAAGCCAAGGTTAAGGTACCTGTGGCATTCCGCGCCATGCAATGCGACAACATTGCGGTGCCTCGAGCGACGACTTTTTCCTGGCGTTTGAGCGTTAAGTCGGGCACGGAAAAACCACGCTGGATTCTTGTTGCTTTTCAAACTGGAAAGAATGCACATCAAGGCCAGAATCCGGCACTGTTTGACCATGTGCAGGTTCGCAACATTTTCGCTATGCTCAACAGCGATCGCTACCCGGTGGTTGACATGAATCTCGACTTCACCAAGAGGACAACCTCTCGCGCATACAAGGCCCTACGTGACTTCAAGGAAGAATATTGCGGTATAGACGCGCGTGAATCGTCATGCCAACTGACACCAATGGAATTTGTAGATTTGTTTCCGATCTTCGTCCTGGACGTGCGCAGGCAATCTGAACGACTAAAAACCTCTGTACAGGACATACAAATCAAGGTGGACTTTAACGAAGGGGTACCAAATAATACGACGGCATATGTCGTCCTGATCAGCGACCGACTCCTGAATTTTGAATCGGATGGCAGCAAATTCAACGTCGTCTACTAGAAATCGGTTTTTCACATTTAGATACAAGGCCCTCTTTTGATATATTTTTTCCAAAAATGAAAACTGAATACGTTGCGTTCGGCCTTTCACTGACCGAAGGGCAAAAGCAAACATTGGCTAAAGCTCCGCGTGCCGGCACTGGCGCCACGATCCGGCTCACTCATGGCCAGCTTCGCGGAGACGACAAGCTCGCGCTGACAAAAGTTCAAGCCGCCCGAATCGTGAAGAAGATTTCGGAAGGCGTTGGCATGGAGCTGAGATTCACCAAAACGCAATTGAAAAAGATGACAAAATCTGGCGGATTTCTTCCACTACTGGCTCTGCTCCCGCTGATTTTTGGCGGGTTAACCGCGGTGGGTGCCGCGGCTGGAGGGGCCGCCGAGGTGGCAAAGGCCGTGCACAACAAACAGGCCAGCGATGCAGAGGCTCTGCACAAGAAACAGGCCAGCGATGCGGCCCAAGCCGAGAAAAAACGGATCGACGACGCGGCTTTAGCAGAGGCCGCGCGTCATAATCGCGAACTCGAAGCTCAGGTCCGTGGAACCGGTTTATATCTCGGGCGCCAGACTTATGGTGGTTGCTGTTCAAAGTGCAAAGGATCCGGTCTCTACTATATCTGGCAAAAAAACTAAAACCGTTGAGCAACTTTGACATAGAGAAAGTCGCCCGAGGTCTGCCGCATTTCCGAGGTGTTTTCATGCGAGATGGTCTGCCAGCCGTGGCTCGTGAGAAGGAGTGTGGAGTTGTTAATTTAGAATCCGGTTCCGGCGATGGTACTCACTGGGTCGCCTATCGGATAGATGGACCTACAGCCGTCTATTTTGACAGTTATGGGCTGGATCCTCCTCTCGAAATTTCTCAATATTTAAACCGTTCCATAAGAACACAGACGTTCCAGCTACAGAGGCCCGATGATGTTGTATGTGGTCATCTCTGTCTGGCCGTGCTAAGAGGGCTCACTGCTGGAAAGAATTTTGAAGATATCATTCTTGACCTATGTTAGACTTCCACCATCCTTTTTATATAAAAAATGCCGGTTGATAAATTTGGAAGAGACGGTGGAGGTGGGGTGGGAGGAGGGCAGATAAGCGCCGCTGGGCTCATCCACAAGGCTGGTGATACCATGCTGGGAATTCTATCGGCTGGAGGTTTTCGGCTGACAAATGTGGGGACTCCTACGACGGACACGGACGCCGCGACAAAGGCTTATGCGGACATCGTAGATCAGGACAACCTACAAATCACCGGTGGAACGATGTCTGGCGTTCTAAAAATGGGCGGTCATAAATTGACTGATTTGCCCACGGACACTCCGGGATCTGACAGTGAAGACGAGGGTTGGGACGAATTGGTGGGGGAGTCCGACGCTGCGAGTTGGAAACAAATAACAGAGTACGCGAAAGAGCGGGCGCACCAAGCTGAGCTGTATGCAGACGGCTTAAGCTCCGAGGTTACTGGTCTCGTTAAACGTTACGCAGACGATAAGGACACTGTGCTGGACACTGCCGTCAGGCTGTACGCGGACCAGAAGGCGGCCGCAGCCGAAAGGCATGCAGACCAGAAGCTGATCGATGCCAAACAGTACACGGACGAGAAGAACGAGGTGCTGAGAGATTCCGTTAGGCAGTATGCAGACGAAAAGGATGGTATTGTTAAAACTTACGTCAACGAGCAAGATGTTATCGTCAAGAACGCGTGTGTGCTAAAATCTGGCAGTGTAATGACTGGAAGTTTAGTTATGGGTGGCCACCGAGTAACTGGACTTCCAACAGAGATTCCAGGATCTGATAGCGACGCAGCGAGTTGGAAACAAGTGTCAACAGCGGTCGCCGGCGCTCTATTGAGCCTCGATAGAGTTCCCACGGAGTCGTTGCACGTGGTTAACAAACAATATGTTGATGTTCAACATATTGGTGCTAGACAGTACGCGGTCGATCAGGACACCGCGATTAATTCGGCCGTGAGGTTGTATACAGATCAAAAGACCGCCGCCGCAAGGGGGTACGCAGACCAGAAAGCCGAAGCTGCAAAAACTTACGCCGAAGAACAAGACGCTATGGTCAGGAGCGCTTGCGTGCTTAAAGTTGGCGACGCAATGACTGGAAATTTAGCTATGGGCGGTAAGAGGGTGACTGGGCTTTACACGGGGGCCTCAACAACTAATACCGACGCGGCGAGTATCGGGCAGGTGACGAGAATCGTAACCGGCAATATGACAAAATTAAATAAAATACCGACGGAGCCTTTGAACGTGGCCAATAAACAATATGTCGACAATCAGGCTGTTGTGGTTAAAAGGTATACAGACAGTAAAGGGGCCGCTGCAAAACAGTACGTGAACAGCATCAAATTTCTCAACTACGGCGGACACATTCCGCCTCTGTGCGAAAACGTTTCGGAAACGGGTTTTTGGGCCGCGGCCAGCACATCTCTCCCCGATTACCCGCCGTATATGGCATTCAACTCAGGAGTCGAAGGTCAGTGGAGTACCCCGGCCATTCAGGCTGGCGAGGATATGCCTTGGTTACGAATTAAATGTCCGGCGCCTGTGCGCATATGGAAGGTTAGCCTGACTGCAAAGAATCAACCGCGTATCACGTCTTGGAAGATTCATGGGGGTAATTTAACAGGCTTTACAGAACTACTCTCCTCCAACACCGCTTTGACTGGATATATGCAGGAGTTTACCATCAATACTGACACCGCATACAATTTTTACAGACTGTCGGTCTTAACCACCGACCAACTACAAAGTTCTCTTAGCATATCTCACTTTCAGATCTATACATATTTTAAAGTCGGGGAAACATAAGATTTAATAATGGCCGACTCACACTACAAGATTCGGGGCTATCTCCGGCAAAAAGGAGAAACAAATATGCACAAGTACAACCTCGATGATTTGGTTGGACTAACCAACTGGGGATATACTATCCCTAAGCCCACCGCAGATATGTTAGCCGCGGTTCCCCAAATCCACATCGATTTCGTATCGGACGATTACCATAGCCGCGATATTTACACAGCGACCAAAACTGTGACCCTAAGTTCGTGGCAAACGCTTCCACTGACCGCGGCACGCTATCCCTGTATTACGTTGCAAGCTAATAATGAGACGGTCTCATTAGACCGCGGATTCTGGAGGCTTACAATGTTTGGTGTTAGTACCGGTGATGCGTCAGTTCGCATTATTACAGCCGCGGGTAGCATCGATCGTACAGTTGACATTCAAAGTGGACAATTTGATGCATCTAGGGCAATATTCATTCCAGGACAAACGAGTTTTCGAATTGAAGGAAAAAAGATAGGCGTTTTAAGTACTTCAACTATTGAGTTAAACGTAACGTTACTGATAGAGCAACTATAAAAAAGTATGCCTTTGTACCCAACGCTGATGGAGTCAACAATTTCGTCAGACACGACGTCGCAAACATTTCGCTTGCAGAAGATCGGCGAAATAGAAGCATTCCTGAGGTCTGAGGCGATAAGTCGGGGACAACTGTGCAAAAAGTATAAGAGGGTTGTGGATGTTGCTAATGGGGCCTCGGCCGGCCTTGCTATAGTTAGTCTTGGAACTGGGGTGGGTGGGGCAGCTATGTTAGCCACTGGTATTGGTTTTATTCCTGGTATTGTTCTGGAGAGTTTGGCCATAGCGACGAGTTTTCTGGATATTATTGGAAATGTTGTCAGTAGAAGTTTTGTTGCTAAAGCTTCAAAACACGACGAAATTTGTATTTTGGCGGAAAGTAAACTAAACACAGTTCATGACCACATTTCTAAGGCGTTGGAAGACACGGCTATTAGCGATGAAGAGTATAAGCTTATTTTGGGAGAGGAGGAGAAATATAGAACGATGAAACGTGATATACAAAGCAAGAATGGAAAAAAAGAGTTGCCGAGTCAAAGCAAAGACCAGATGGTGGCAGAACTAATCAAGAAACTAACCAGCGCTGGGTCTTCTCCGCGAACCACGATATAAAAATTTTCATCGTAGGTGGTTGGAGTAGTGAGACCGTTATTCCTAGCGCACCACCGCCGTACGATTAGTGGGCTATAATTTTTTACTATTAGACTCCAATGGTTTGGGCCGGCCTCGTGGGAGGTTCTCGGCCGGCAGCAAACGACACTTTTGCGGTTTGGTGTGTTAAGGCCAACAATCGTGATCCTATTTTTTGTCCCTACCAGAGGCGGGGTGCTATAGAAATTTCGATTGACTAATTGATTGACTGTTTTAAAAACCTGACATGGTGCCAGAGGAAATATGCAGAGCTTCTGAGTAGATCGGTGTATAGAACTCCATTGGCTGATTGATTGAATGTGTGACTATTTTGGTCGATTGATAATTGATTGACTAATTGATTGATAAATTGATTGATGCCCCCAAGCCCGTATTGGTCCAGAGGAAATACAGAGTTTCTGAGTAGATAATCTTAAAGAGATGTGTAGATTTTCATTTGACTCATTGACTGATTGAATGACTATTTCGGTTGATTGATGATTGATTGACTAATTGATTGGCTAATTAATTGGCTAATTAATTACTGTCCCCAAGCCCGTATTAGACCCCTACTCAATGGTTACCCAGGTAGCCTTAAATTCATATTCTTGGTCATTGAACGGGCCAAGTTTCTCAAAGGCGAAATGCATGTATAAAAATTCATGTATATATACAATACAATACCATACAACTGTAATTAAATATGCCCTCCCTTCTTCAGAGTTCAGAACTGCACACTGACGCCGCGCAACAGGAAACATTGACGACCATAAAAAGACTGGAAGAGAAAAGTTGTCAGTGTAGAGCGAAAGACAATCCCTTTAGGAAA
Organism: Allolobophora icterica; assembly: GCA_963556255.1. Classification (NCBI taxonomy): domain Eukaryota; kingdom Metazoa; phylum Annelida; class Clitellata; order Crassiclitellata; family Lumbricidae; genus Allolobophora; species Allolobophora icterica. The sequence goes on along the minus strand of OY744603.1, from coordinate 80,784,966 downwards.
GTTGCGAACGTGAGGACGTAGAGAGTACCCAGGGTGGGAATTGTCGGAGGGTTGTGGGGTGCAACTCCCTAGTCTTTCTTAGGACCCCCACAGTTAAGTCTTCATTGCACACGCCCATGGCTCATTTCCAACCCCCTCAGTTGTGCTAGTGTGATTTAACATTATTTTACTCTGAGTCTCTGACAAAGAGAAAACGTTTCCATGGTGTATCATGTATGCATTTTTGAATTTTCCCAACAATAGAATTGATTTTGATTCGAGTCTGACTTGCAAAACTGCTAGCGTTGAAATCAGTTGCTTTCAAATTTCGTTGACATCAGTTTGCAAAATATGGATAAACTGTTCAACCCCCTGTCTTTTTCTACAATTCCGACAATGAGCGTACCAGAATGATGGAAGTACTGGCAACTGTGAATGAACGTCGGCCAAAAAGTCAGACAAGACGTGTACCAGGAAAAATGCACTTTCCAGCGGATGCTGAACGAAAAGGGTATAACCATGGACGATATAGGTAGGATGGTAAATGATCCATTCGTGCCTTGTACTTAAGGAGTGCCGGCTTGAAGCGGATGCGCTCACAGACAGGAAGCCAGGGTAGAGAACAAAGAACAGGTGTTCAATGGTATCGGTCAAATGTTCTAGACAGTCTTGCAGCTTGGTGCATTATTCTGGTCAGAGGAAGCAGCGAGCATTCAGGAAGAAAACAAAGTATGGAGTTGGAGCGAGTTTCGTAAGAATAAGGCTGTGTATCAGAGTTTTCAACGATGGCGAATCTAGATGTATGTATGCATGTATGTTTCTTTGTTTGCGTGCATGTAAATACATACAAACTTTGTGCCTATATATATATATATATATATATATATATATATATATATATATATATATATATATATATATATATATATATATATATATATATATATATATATATATATATATATATATATATATATATATATATATATATGTGAACTGAGTTTTGTGTACAGTCTTGCAGTGCGAGATATTGGCGTATATATTTAGTGCGCTTACTTTAGTTTCACGTGTATATGTATATATGATAGATGTATAACGTTTAGTCTTAGTGACACGCGCGGCCGGCCGATATCGGCAGCGGCGCGCTATATGTATATTATTAGAGTTCGCTTAGGCGCACAGAAGACAGGTGTGTCAAGAGGCGCGAAGAATTATGCTGACTGGAAAAGTTTGAATTCGTGTGTTCGCTGTAGTAGTGTGGCTGACTAGTTGAGTTGTAATCGAATTGAGTTCTGTCTGTTTGTTTCTTATTAAACTAAAAGATATTAAACTGTGTTGGTGATTAATTCAGGTTAATCTACACAGTAGAAAATAAAGCTACTTAGGGCCTATACGTAGAATTAGTGTTCAAAAGGTGAACGTTAAATAGGCGTTAAGTACGAAGAGAACAAGGATTTAATCAGAAGGATTGTCAACGGAAGGATTGGGTTGACATTATTGGTGGCAGCGGTGGGATAATAACTCACGGTGAATAAATACTCACGGTGGAATAAATACTCACGGTGGATATAAACTCACAGTGGATAAAAATTCTCGTTATCGCCGAAGGAGGTGATAGAAGAATTTACAACGGTGATAGAAGAATCTACGACGGTGTTAGAAGAATCTACGCGTTGTTGCTGTGTGACGAGTTTACGATATCAACGACGGTGGAACACGAGAAAACGGTATAAAAATTTCGTTGTTTTCCACGAACAAATATAAAAGAAATCCCGTTTGTTTATCGATTCACACAACAAGAAAAACCGTGACTTCTTTGAAAAGAGAAATCACCAAAGTAAACAAGTAAGATGGAGAAACTAAGTGCTGAAAGACAAGCAGATATTAAGAAGATGTCTACGGAAAGGCTAAAACAGCGTTTGTTGAAAGCCGGTTTTAAAGAAGAACAATTAGAAGGTATGTCACGTGGTGACATGATACAGGAACTCGCTGAAGTGTGGGTGAAAGAAGAAGTCGAAGAAGAAGGTGCCGTTGGCGGTGCCGTAGAAAAGGCTATTGAAAAACCACCTGCGCCTATGTCTATGGAGATGTTGATGCAGTGGATGATGATGACTAGGCAGGAAGAGAAAGATAGAGAGGAGAAACGTAGACAAGAAGAGAAAGAAAAAGAGGAGAGACGAAGACAGGAAGAGAAAGAGCTGAGACAAGAAGCAGAACGTGTAAGACAAGACGAATTGCGCTTGCAGAGAGAGAAAGAAGAGAAAGCAGAACGTCTGCAGAGAGAGAAAGAAGAGAAAGCGGAACTTGCAAGGCAAGAAGAATTGCGCTTGCAGAGAGAGAAAGAAGAGAAAGCGGAACTTGCAAGGCAAGAAGAATTGCGCTTGCAGAGAGAGAAAGAAGAGAAAGCGGAACTTGCAAGGCAAGAGGAATTGCGTCTGCAAAGAGAGAGAGAAGATAAAGCAGAACAAGTGCGTAAGGCAGAACTTGAATTGCAAAAGAATCAGTTTGAGATTCAGTTAGAACAGTTGAAAAGAGATAGGGAAGATGCTGAAAGAAGAAGATTGGAGCAGATGATTGCATTTGAAAAAGCTAGAAAAAGTGATGAAGAGGTTCGTCAGCAACAGATTGAAGCAAAGAGAATGCGTGAAGAAGAAAAAGAAAAAGCGCGAACGTTAGAGTTAGAACGCGCAGAACAGATAAGACAAGAAGAACTCAAATTTCAGAAAGAAAGTTTAGAAAAGGCAGAGACAGAAAGACAAGAACGTCTGAAACTGGAGAAATCAAAATTGACATTGAAAGAAACGCAAATGAGAGAAGAACGGGAAGCAGAAAGAAGGAAACAGCAAGAAAGTGAAACTTTGGTGTCAAAAATTAAGAAAATAGGTGATGCAATGAAGCATGTATTGCCTCAAATGCCAACTGATATGATGGAGGTGCCATTATATTTTGAAACAGTCGAAAACGCGTTTCGCAGTTTTGCTGTGGAAAAGCCGTTTTGGGTGAAATTATTACTACCATTGATGACGCCGAAAGCTCGAACCGTTTTGAATAGATTGTCATTCGATGATCTAGACAATTATGATAGAGTCAAGCAGCACTTATTAAAAGAATTTAAATTGACTTCGAGAGAATACAGAGCCAGATTTGTGGATGCTAAGAAGACAACAGAAGAGACTTATACGATGTTTACGGCAAGACTGAAGAACTTGCTAAACTATTACGTGAGAAGTCGAAACGTGAACAGAGAGTATGATACGCTCTTTGATTTGCTGGTAGCGGATAAGCTGAAAGAATGTTTACCGCCAGGTCCACTACAGTTTGTATTGTCGAAGGAAGGAACTGACTGTCTCCAAGCTAGTGCAGTGGCAGACCTAGCAGACATTCATGTAAACAATCGAATTGGGTTTGCGATCCCAAATATAAACAGTTATCCTTCTCAACGTTCCGTAAACCAAAGCCAGAGTGGAAAGTGGAAAAGTAATCCAGGAACAGGGAATCAGTTCAAAGGTAAAGAAGTCAAGGCTAGTGTCCCTGTACCCAATGAGACCAGAGAAGTGACTTTGGTCGTCAGGGATTTAACAAATCGTCAGCGCCGTTTGCCAAGAGGGAAGGCAACACATCGTTTACGCAGTATAAGAGAAATGAAGGAAATGAACAACGAGGTATGGTTGTGAAGCGTTGTCACAACTGTGGTTCAGACAAACATTTGGTTAAATTTTGTCGAGTTCCAGCGGCAGCAGCTAGTTCTAGCAGAAATCAAGAACACACAAGGGTGAATTTGATTCAAGTGGTTAGTGATACAGACAATCAAACCACGGGTCAAGAAAACCAAGAAACTGAAGTAAAGTCAGTAATGAAATGTGGTATTCAAAAAGAAATTCTATTGGATGCTGAAAGTCAGAGAGAAGTCATAGGAAAAGATGACAGTCGAATATTGAAGAAATCGTTCTTGCAATATGTCGAGGTTGAAATTCGTGCAGTAGACGGTAAAGAGCCAGTGAAAGTCAAAGCACTGAGCGACTCGGGTGCAGAAATTCCGGTGATTAGTGAAGAATTACTGGAAGGCATGAAGGTGGAACAAATTGGAAAAGTGAATTTGCAATGTGTGGCAGGAGATGCCATTCCTGCGAAGTTAGTGAAAGTCGATGTTAGACTGTGTGATAGTGACGTGGAAGAAGAGGGATTTCCGCGTAAAATCCAGTGTTCACTTACACCTTATGTCACCTTGATGTGTGCTAGTAGGGTAAGGTGGGGCAAAACGCCCCCTCGGGGAAAAACGCCCCCACCCCATCCTGTCTCCCCTATGCTAGGTAATCGCTACCTGACTGTTCTGGGGTCTATTAGTTGTATCTTATTTCGATAATTGTCAGTCAGTTTGTCTTTTTGATGGTTTGCTCAATTTTTATTCAATAAAATTGATTTTTTCGTGTTTCCTTGTAAGGGTTTATTGCCAATTCTGTATCGTTAAATGATGCAAATTGCTAGGCATAGCCAAAAGTACAAATATAGTTTAAAAGTATACGGTATATCGAATTATAATGCATAGTAAATGGGGCTTTTTTATTACGTTTTTGTATTTTATAGGCATTCTCACAAGGTAGCCCCAAGCGGGGCAAAACGCCCCGTACAGGGGGCGTTTTGCCCCACAGGGTATCTAGGCAGGTACATAGGCCTGCAGGTCGTCAGCATAGGACTATCTAAGAACTGACCCAGCCGCCGGCAAAGACCCCAGATCGGCAGTGTAGATTGATTTGATTTGACATTAATTCAAAATTAAGCCAACTTAATGAGTTCTAATACTCACTGTTGCTCTAGACAACACACTAAGTGTACCGGTAGGCTTAATTATTTCCAGAAATCTTAACTTCTTATTGTTTGTGTTGTATAAAAACAGTGATTGCAGATGATGATGTGCTTCAACTTTTCAGTGTCTAAAACGATAACCCTGTGGTATAGTTCATTGTCATTTAAAGCCGGCCTATTTTTAAACAATTGTTCTTTATTGCGTAAAAAGGTATGGAAAGGTAATCAAAAATTTTACGAAAACTATATTACAATAACCCTTAGAGGCAAGTAGACTAATGTATATCTTTAAAGAGTACAATAATTAGTGCATTTAGGCTTTAGAGGTCACAGAGATGTTTCGAAATTGCTAATGGGGCAAAACGCCCCCCTGGGGGCGTTTTGCCCCAAGTGCGGGGCAAAACGCCCCCTTTGAAGCATTTTGTATTTAATTATTTTCTATGGCATTCTTTTCAGAATTTTATCGAACACAATTATACTTTATTGGGGACATTCAGTACTAGACCCTACAATAATTTCATGCTTAAAATGCTATTATTCACGGTGTAAATAAGCAAAAACCCTTAAAGGGGGCGTTTTGCCCCACCTTACCCTATTGCAAAGATGGGCAGTACAGAAAGATTCTTGTTGCATCCAGAGATAATTGCCGAATTAAAAGCCGTACCACAGATGAAAGTTAAAACGATACAAGGAGATGTGAGTGTACGAGCAAAGGTAATGACGAGAGCGCAGAGTCGGAAACAGGAAATGGTAGATGTTGATGAGAAGAGTGAAACTGAAAGTTCCAGTGATGAGGAAAACGAAAGTAATGAGCAACGAAGCTTATCGCGAGATGGTGTAACATCAGAGATAAACGAGCAAGAGATGGCTGCATGCGAGAATGGCACATTAAATGAAACGGAAGAAGACAATGAATGTGATGTGGGGATAGGAGACTTGTATAGAGATGAAGAAATGGATGAAGAACAAAAGGTGCAGATTGCCGATTCGAAGAAGTTCGAAGAGCAACAGAGAAAGGATGAATCGTTGAAGCCGTGGTGGAAGTTAGCACAAGAGAAAGAATCTGAATTCTGTGTGATCAACGGTTTATTGCATAAGAAATATCAGATATTAGACCAGACGATATATCAACTAGTGTTACCAAAAGAGAGACGAATTAAAGTGATGGAATTGGCGCATGAATCGGTATTTGGAGGACATCTAGGAGAAGAGAAAACAAGAGAACGAATAAAGTTGTCTTTTGTATGGCCAAAGATGAGAAGAGACATTGTGAAATTTTGTAAGTCTTGTGAGAAGTGTCAATTAAAGGCAAGGAGTCTGGTGATGGATAGAGTGCCTATCACTCCAGTCTCAAGAGAAGAGGTCGGCTTCAAGAGAATGACGATGGACCTCGTTGGCCCGATCGATCCGGTATCTGCTGCAGGTCACAAGTATTGTTTATGCATTGTGGACTCGTGCACCAGATGGCCTACAATCTTTTTATTGAAATCGCTGACAGCGAAGGCTGTGTGTGAAGCGTTGATGGAACTGTTCATGAACGTTGGTGTACCGTCCGTGATCACCAGTGATCAAGGAACGAACTTCACAGCCAGTTTGACAAGAGAATTTCTCGATTTAATGGGCTGTAGTCCACGATTCGACACACCAGGACACCCAGAGGCTGCTGGATTAGTAGAAAGATGGAATCAGACATTTAAAAAGATGATCCATCATGTGATAATAGACAACCCGAGGAAATGGCACAAGATAATTCCTTTCACAGTGTGGGCATTACGAGAAGTGCCGAATGCAACTACTGGAGTATCACCATATATGCTTGTCTATGGGAAAATTCCGAGAGGACCATTGGCAATATTAAAAGAGAGTTGGACTAGAGAAATAAACTTACCACCTCATGTTGGAGTTAAACCAGAAAAGTATTTAAAAGAACTCAAAGAAAATATGGAGAAAGCATTATTGTTTGCAGAATCTTACTCTCGAGAAAAGCAATTACAATACACGAATCAGTATAACAAGAGAGCAAAGCACAAAGAATTTGAAGCTGGTGAGAAAGTCATTGTTTTGTATCCAACGTCAACGAACAAACTTATTTCTCGATGGCATGGTCCATGTACGATCATACATCGAAGATCAAAGTACTCTTATTTAGTCGATATGGGTGAAAATGGTCGAAAAATAATTCACGCCAACAAGATCAGAAAATATATTACTCGAGCATTAAGTTGTGGTCTAATCGTTGAAGAAGATGAAGATTTTGGTTCAGTGGTTGAATTACCAATGAGGAATGAGGTTCAAGATGACAAGAATTCACTTAACCTCGATCCTGAACAAATTAGCCATTTGACAGTAACTCAGCAAGAACAGTTGTTGAACGTTTTGAACAAATACTGTGACAGATTTTCAGAAAAACCCGGATTATGTACATTGGTTGAACATGAAATTGAACTAAAACCAGGATTTCATGAAAAGGAATTTGCAGCGTATCGAATTCCTTTGATTTATCGAGCAGAAGTGGAACGTCAGATCAAAGAAATGTGTTTTGCAATATAAATTTTACCTCATTCTTACCTGTAAGGTTTATCGGTCATGTGGTTGGGTCTGGTAAGATAAAGATGAATCCAGACAGAATTGAAAGTTTGACTAATTTGAAGATCCCAGAAACTAAGAAGCAAGTTAAGCAACTGCTTGGATTTTTTAATTATTACAGACAGTTTATTAAGGACTTTGCACAGATTGCGAAACCTTTATCTGATTTAACTAGTAAACGTGTTTCTGATAAGATTGATTGGACTGTTGAACATCAGCAAGCATTTGATTTACTTAAAGAGGCTGTGCGATCCAAAGTAGTGTTATATGTTTTTGAAGTGGGAAAACCATTCAATTTGTACTGCGATAATAGTGACTTTGCAGTCGGTGCTGTTTTAACACAGATGGACGACAAGGGAATAGAACGCCCTGTGTCATTTATCAGTCAGAAGTTAACTGATACCCAGAAGAGATGGGTTACTGTGGAAAAGGAAGCCTATGCTATTGTTTGGGCTCTAAACAAGTTAAAAGAAATTATAATTGGATCAAACATTTTCATTTTTACTGATCACAATCCTCTTACATATTTGACTGAGTCAATGTCTAAGTCTGCTAAACTTGTGCGTTGGGCGTTAGCCTTACAAACTTTTGATGTTGAGGTGAAGTACAAGAAGGGCAGATTGAATGTTATTGCTGATTGTTTGTCAAGGTTATAAGTAATCGTAAGACTGTTTATTAATTAGTTAGATATATATATATGTTTCATGTATTTTGGTAATTTCGCAAATTTTGAAATTTAATTTGCTCTATTCCAGAAAAAGGAAGGAGGTAATGTGAACTGAGTTTTGTGTACAGTCTTGCAGTGCGAGATATTGGCGTATATATTTAGTGCGCTTACTTTAGTTTCACGTGTATATGTATATATGATAGATGTATAACGTTTAGTCTTAGTGACACGCGCGGCCGGCCGATATCGGCAGCGGCGCGCTATATGTATATTATTAGAGTTCGCTTAGGCGCACAGAAGACAGGTGTGTCAAGAGGCGCGAAGAATTATGCTGACTGGAAAAGTTTGAATTCGTGTGTTCGCTGTAGTAGTGTGGCTGACTAGTTGAGTTGTATTCGAATTGAGTTCTGTCTGTTTGTTTCTTATTAAACTAAAAGATATTAAACTGTGTTGGTGATTAATTCAGGTTAATCTACACAGTAGAAAATAAAGCTACTTAGGGCCTATACGTAGAATTAGCGTTCAAAAGGTGAACGTTAAATAGGCGTTAAGTACGAAGAGAACAAGGATTTAATCAGAAGGATTGTCAACGGAAGGATTGGGTTGACAATATATATATATATATATATATATATATATATATATATATATACACCGTGTCTCAAAATAAACTGTGCAAAATTGTTTCTGTCAGAACTTCGTCAAATTTCCACCAATTTTAATAATTTTTGGTAGGTAGATGGAAAAATAGCTGAAATTTTATGGTATACATAAATTTTCCACCTCACCTGACTCATGTCACCGCACTACCTTGTTAAACACAGATGTACCAATTTCTTATATAACGCTTAAATTTTAACAACTAGCGTCTCGAAACTTGGCTGCACTGAAATCCATTTCATCGAGCCGGGTGTCAAAGTGAATGGGGCCTACTATCGCGACAACCTTCTTGCCCAGAAGCTACTGCCAGACATACGCCGGATATCCCAGGGCGAGTTTTTGTCTTTCAACAGGATGGCGCCCCGGCGCATCGAGCACGCGACACTGTCTCTTTCCTGGAGCGAGAAACGCCCGACTTCTTACCTCCAACACTGTGGCCGCCGAATTCATCGGATCTTAACCCAGTCGACTATTGCATAATGGAGTGTGCTGCAGGAAAAGGTTTACAGCTCCAGAATAGCCAACGTCGACGAATCAAAACGCGTCTGATCGACGAGTAGGCGCGCTTTGACCAGTCGCTCGTTGATGCTGCTATCGGCCAGTGGAGTCGCCGTCTAAGCGCTTGTGTCCGTGTAAGCGGAGCACATTTCGAGCACCAATTCTAACACTTTTAAGCAGATCTGTCATAACAATTAAAAACTCTGCTAAGTAAACCATATTTTACTTTACTGCGTGCTAATTAAGTCGTCAGATAGTTTGTTGCATGTAAGCGTTATATAAGAAATTGGTACATCTGTGTTTAACAAGGTAGTGCAGTGACATGAGTCAGGTGAGGTGGGAAATTTATCTATAGCATAAAATTTCAGCTATTTTTCCATCTACCTACCAAAAATTATTAAAATTGGTGGAAATTAGACGAAGTTCTGACAGAAACAATTTTGCACAGTTTATTTTGAGACACTGTGTATATATATATATATATATATATATATATATATATATATATATATATATATATATATATATATATATATATATATATATATATATATATAGACACTGTACTAAACCGCCTTTTTAGCACTTCACAACAGCGCTTTCAATTCCAAGCAATATCATGTTAACAGGTAATCAATATGTGAATAGTGCTCAGATAGTTAGAACAGTCACTAGGGGTGAGCTCCCGCAGACACGTAGAGCAGCGACGCCAGATGCAGGGGGTCGCAACACACGAACCCCACAGCCACCCGCAGACCCTCGTAGATGGTCAGGGCAACACTCTCCCATCACCAGATCTGTGGAAGACGAAATTCTTTGCAACAAGCAGATTGTTCGTTGAGATTCACCGCAGTAGACCAGTAACACCAATCTTCAGACTCTCTTTCCGTTTCCAAACGGAATTTGACGAGGTGATAACCTGAAACGGAATTTGACGAGGTGATAACCAAAAATATGGATAAACTGTTCAAACCCCCTCCCAGTCTTTTTCTACAATTCCGACAATGAGCGTACCAGAATGATGGAAGTACCGGCCCAAAAGTCCATGTTCAGGCGCTAAACCTCGTATACAATTAACGTCCAAACCCCGTTCAAATCGTTCAGAAACAACGGCGAAAGAGAGAAACAGTGTGAGAATTGTGGAAAAAAAGACTGGGTAGAGGGGTTAGACTTTGATGAGTGTGATCCATGTTGAATATTTTATCCGTATTTTGCAAAGTGAAAAAATTCAAAATGCAATAGATAGCTTAAACTCCTTAAAGCGATGACATCACTAAATTTATTAGTATACAATTAACATGGTAACTAATCTCACAATAAACCAGAATATTACTTTATTAGTAACCCACAAAGTGAATTGTTGAAGAAAATGCTAACATATAGGCACAATATAATCACACTACACAACTGAGGAGGTTGGACATGACCCCTGGGTGTGCAATGAAGACTTAACTGGTGGGGTCCAAAGAAAGACTATGGGTTGAACCCCGACAATTCTCACCCTGGGGAGAAATAACTTCTTTAATATATACTAAGTCATATTAGAAGTTCAAACGAGCGAAATTTTTCCAGCAAAATCCGCATATAACCAAACTAATTAAATCATAAATGACAAAAGAAACATGCGGCCATCTTGGCCACAACACGTGTGTAGGAACTATTATTTTTGGCCAATCTAATGATCCTAAAACTTCCGCTCTCCTCTCTGCCTCTATCCGTTTCCGTCCTCCTCTTTTTTGCCCCCTTCCCTGCCTTACTGCGTTGTTCGACCGTTGTTTGCCTAACCCGGAGCACTCCCAGCCCGGGAGTGCTCCAGAGTAGGCATCTTGAAGCAGCGCTATATAAAACTGCTTTAATAATAACTATAATTATAACCAAATTCGATCACTACATCTCAATCCACCCATTCATCCATTCATACAATCATCCACTCATTCATCCATTCATACAATCATCCACCCATTCATTCATTCAATCATCCACCCATTCATCCATTCGCCCACCTATGTTCATTGTCTTTTTCTCATGTCGTTCCTTCTTTTTTCTTCCTTCCTTCCCTCCATCTTTCCTTCCTTTCCTTTCTCTCTTCCTTCAAACCTCACTTCCCGCTTTCGCTCATTCGTTCATTCATTCATTCATTCACTCATTGCTTAATTATCTCATTAATTCCATCGATCACCAGACAATAATGCTGTCAAGCCTGTCATGCGCGCCCTTCGTCCGAGAGGTGATTGAACGCGTGACGGGCGAACTCTCTAATCAGTATAGCGGATCATTTCCATGACGTTTCTTCAGCCAATGACCAGTTCAATTTTGCCAGGAGTGGCAGTAAAGACCACCAGAAGCCACTAGCCACTCCACGTGCCAACTCAGTGACAATTCCCTCTCAACAGACGATGGTGTTCCGGCCGAAAGAGAAACCTCGGACAACTAAGACATCTTTGCCACCTCAAAGATATGACCTGAATTAATCAGATGAAATCAATGAATAATAGTAATAGTATAGTAGTAGTAGCAGCAGTGGTGACAGCTGTAGCAGTAGTAGTGATGGGGGTGGTAATAGCAGAAGTAGTAGTAGTAGTCGCTACGGCAGTAGTAGTGGTAGCCTACTAGAAGCAGTAGCAACAGCAATCGCAACAATAATACTAGTGCATCAAATTGAGCGTTTGCATAGTGTCTATCAGACAAGGATTCCGATCATTGGCGGCGATCCGGGGGGGTCTAGGGGCATAAGACCCCCACGTTTAACAGTGGGGGACACACATACAGTTGTCCCGCCACTCCCCAATTTTGAAGAAACAGCAAAAAGGTCAACCAATTTTTCGCGCGTGAGCGCAAAAACATCTTTGGACCTCTTTTTTGACCAGATCAGTTCAAAACTCTTATTTGACCAGATCAGTTCAAAAGTCCCCCCCCCCCACCTGTCAAGTAAGATCGCCGCCAGTGACTTAGATATCATGTTTGTTTAACAAAAGATCTTAAGTTGGTTTTCTCATAACGTATCATACTTGTAGCTGTATACTTTTAGGATTAGAACGCCTATAAATTACCCAACCTAAGACTTAGTACTTAGTCCTTCCGGTGCAGGTCTGCACATCGGGCGACGCATCTCCTCCACTCTTCTTTGTCCACCGCTAGCCTCTCCGCCTCCTCCCACGTCAGCTTCAGACATCTCAGGCCATCTCTAATTGTCTCCGGCCAGTTCTTTCTCGGCCTTCCTCTTTTCCTTTTCCCTCCAGCGTCCCAGTTCATCACTTGCTTTGCTCTCCTGCCGTCATCCATGCGGAGGACATGCCCCATCCATCTCAATCTTCTCATAACAGACTTATTAATCAATTATTAATTATGAAAATTATTAATTATTTAAACGCTAATTAACTGAAGGCTGACTTTTCCCATTATGTTGCAGTCGTTTCTGCAAGTTGCAGTCGTTTCTGCACGTAAGATCTCGAAAACGGGACACTAACGGAGATTTCGCAGCAGTTAATGTCTGATAATTATGTTTAGTGCGTTTCTGAGGCTCAAGAAAGGCTCTATGCAAATGTTCTGATCCATGCATACGTACATAATTGCATGCATACACACATGAACACATGCTCACATGCATAACTTATATATGCGCTCACATATATACATACATAAGTACATACATACATCATACACACATCATACATACATACATACATACATACATACATACATACATGTGCAATGCATATGCATGCATGTATGCATATGTATGCATATCTGTATGCGCATAGGCTGTACATATTATGAATACATCCATATATAATAATACATATGCATACATACACATACTCACACACATACATGTACATACATACATACATACATACATGTATATATGCATACAAATGCATGCATACATGCACACATACATACATACATACATACATACACACATACATGCATACACACATACATACATACACACATGCTTGCAATACGTGAACCAATGTGTATAAACAGTCACCGTGGTGGGCGTTACAAAGAGATCCCTTTATACGCTGTTTACATTACACTTGAGCATCGTCGCGAACAATGACGTCATGTACCGATCGACTTCATTGAACGGAAGAGGCGACCTACTTTTCTGCTGACAGGACACTAATTAAAAGCGTTCATCACCCGATCGCATGTAGCACAAGCAGGTGCCTCTGTCACGTGCCCCAGGCAGGTGCGCTGGACATACGCGGCTGGCACGTGCACTGAATAACGCCGCTAGAGTCGACAGCGAGTTTTAGAATTTTTTGCGCTCAACAGATCGGGAGAGGTAAGACCGTTTACGTGTAGTGGTTTACGATGACCACCATCGCAGACCACCAACGAAGCAGGGCCGTTTTTAACACAGGTGCAAACGGTGCGGCGCACCGAGGGCCCCTGAGCCGAGCGTGTACAGCAGTTTTGTTGCTATTTGCTAAATGTCGTATAAAAGTTTCTGTTAAATTATAAGTGTAAGTGTAAGGAAACACTAGGCATTATATTGATTTAATTCACTTACGCTGTTTGCTACATGGTACTGTCATGGGCGTCTTTACTTAGGCGTATTCTTGAAAATTTAACGTATAGAGTCTTGGTAATATGGAAATTCATATTGTCAACCCCGGGACCTCGAAATGCATTCAGCCGACACGGGCTAATTGGTATCGTATTCCCTTTACCAGCGGCTCTTGTGTTGTTTTTAGCCGATCGCTGCGAGATAACAGGTCGGGCTGGTGAACTGCTTAGTCAGAACGTAATATATATATAATGTATATTTATGTACACACAAATAAATACACATATATATATATATTAACACATATGTAATTGACACTGGCTGGAGCGACAGTCTCTAAGTATTGAGCTTCTTCACTTAGACGCCAACTAACACACGTTCTGCCAGACTTTTTAAATATACCCTTAGGAACCAGTTCCAAGCCTGGATGAAGGAGGAATGCGAATCTATTGATCTTTGGTGTCACATGAGTCGTTAAACCGAAACTTCTACTACTACGCTTTGTGAGTCAGTCGGGCAGTATTACATGAACGGAGAAGACGAACACTTCTGAGTAGGACAATTTCGTAGGAACTGTGAGGGTCGACTGCGTTGAAAGTCGAAAAAACTTGGTAGGAACGGAACAGACATGTCAAGAGTCGATTGTATTTCGCTCGAACAGGCGTTCTGTAGTCGGTCAGACTACCGAAGAAAAGGGACGAGTGCTCCTGTAATACAACCGTGACGTTCTTGGTTAAGTTTGTTTTTTGTGGTTTTACGTGTACCGGTACTTTCTCTTGAAAGTGAGCGCTGAACAAAGTCTATCCACTTAGCCGTTTCACGTGTGTTGTCTTGCTGTCCCTGAACGAAACCGATTCCGCCTTGGAGTGGGAAGGTAGGTTTGCTCGTATTAGGCCTACTTTGAGGGAGGGAAAATAGTGTAAGGGAATATTTGTACAAACTCTTTACCTGATCATTATTTTTTTTTCTATGCAAATTTGTTCTGTGCAAAAACGTAACCCCCATAAACAAATTTTATGGGGGTGGGGATGCCGCATATTGCCACAGCTGCTGGTTGTTTTGTGAGGGGCAGCCAAAGCTGTGGAAAGACTTAATTGGGACACTTGAGTATCAGATTTGCTGAACACAGCAAATTCAAGACACATCTCGGCATTTCTGTTTGACACAGGAGACATAACAGCCGTTTTCCCAAGCACTGAAGTGTTGCTACACCTCTTCGTAACGTTGCCAATCGGAATCTCGTCCGCTGAACGTTCTTTTAGTGTCCGGCGTCTTTTGAAGATTCCTTTGCGGAGTACACACTGCATAATGACAACCCATAGGTCTTCCAACTTGGCGTTTTTGTAAACTGAGAGCAATCTAGCAAACGATTTGCAACTGGACCAAGTTTTTGACGCGTTCATGTCACAAGAAGCTAGACGTGGGATCTCGACTGTTTAGCCTGAATTTGCTGGATTTCACCAAACTGTGTGACTGTTGGCCTATGTGAGAGATGAAAAGGACTTTGCTGATATTTAGGTCTAGCTGATATTTTGGCCTATGACATTTGCTCATTTGCTGCAGGCTGCAGCATTCAAGAATTACTTACATATTTGAGATTTATCAGATTTTATTGACAAATTGTTGTTATGCACTGTTGAAGTGTCCATATGTAGGCCTACACTAACTCAAACAGTCAGTGGCCGTCACTTAATTAGGCCCTACTAGGGTCATAGTGTGTATAGTGTGTATAAGGATTATAACTAATTGATAAATAGGATATAAAAACCTATTAACTCAGTGAACAGATCATGCAGATAGCAACAATAACTACTAGAAAAGCCTTAGATATTATTTTTTGATGATATTTATACGCCATACATGGTATCGGCAAACCATCTGCCGCTCGACCAACACGGGCCCTTTTGTAAATTTTTGCACCGACATTCGAGGAACCTTAAAAACGGCCCTGCAACGAAGACCACCAACGAAGACCACCAACGAAGACCACCAACAAAGACCACCAACAAAGACCACCAACGAAGATCACCCACGTTAACAGACCACAAAAAAGACGTAACAACCACAATGTAAGAGTCTGTATCGTGCTCAAAGGGTTGAGTTGATTCGCTCTGCTCTGTTTAAGTTACGAGACATTACAACAGAATGAACTGCAATGCAATACATTACAATGCATTACAATACATTGAAATACAGTACTATACAGTACAATACAACATATTGTATGCATTGTGTGCGACAATACATCATAATAAAGCAAAATAACTTAACAAAACACGATTCCTTTCAATGCAATATACTGCAGAACTTTTGTGGAATATCTCGACTACTTTCTTAGTCTTTAATTTCTAAAAGCTGCAATATAACAATACACAATCCAAATTCAGAATCACTGTAACAACGTTTCTATCAGTCCAAGACGCCTTCTCGGAATGCGCAGACCGTTTAATTTCTTACATGAAAGTTACTTACATGAAACTACTAAGGTTTCAAACTCCGCCACTGCTCGTACTCTGGTAGTGCCAGTCCAAAGCCTGGAGAAAGGAAGAGGGCGACGCTAATCATCCTTGTTATGACACATTGTCGTTAGACAGCAACTAACCACTAAGCCTAGGTTTCAAAACGTTGAGACGCGTTTTTAGCGGAAATGGCTGCAGTATATGGAGGTTTAGGTACTAATATCCAAGGCAACCCAAATCATCATCTACAGTGTTGATAACGGACAGTATCAGTGTGTATCTTGTATCTGCGGTTATAGTGTCAAAATAAATTGAGCTTCTAACGACAACTGCTTTCGGCAAATGAAATGTAGGCCTAGCTAACTAAGCCTCACGTAGGCCTAATGAAACGTAGGCTGCCTAACGATCCCTGTAGATGTGATGTACAGACTAAGAAATGCTTAAAATTAACTCGGTAGTTAAGTACACACTCATTAGATTCGTGGGGCAGGGTAGCCGATTGGTTAGATCGCTCTGCCTGTAACGCGGAGAGTACGCGGTTCGAGTCTTCACTCAACACTCGAGCAGGCATTGTGTAGGGACCTCTCTCTATCCGTCTTTCTCTGTCTGTCTGTCTGTCTGTCTGTGTGTCTGTCTGTCTGTCTCTCTTACCTTACCTTACCTCACTTTACCAAACTTTACCTTACCCTTTCTTACCTTATCCTACCCTACCTTACGCTGCTTATTCCTAGACATTGTTCCTTTGTCTAAATGGTTTACGCGTATTCAAATGTGTAGCCTTGAATTTAAGCTCTATTTCCATGCGCTGGGCAGCAGCGCCGACATAATCTGGTGCTATATAACTTGAACTTTCTTTTGCTGCTATAGTTTGGAGATTCGTTAGTGGAATGGAATGGAAACCCGTGCATTGTGGAAGTGAAGTTGGATCACTGAAAAGCACCTAGCTCAACGAATTAATCGCCGATCAGCTGTTGTCAGACATCTGCGTATCCTTTTTTGAAACAATACTACGGTATGTCGAGTATGGTAAGGCAAAGTAAGTGCCATCAACAGTTACCGTACTTCCTAATACCACAATTATAATACCATACGAAGGTTTAGTTTTGCCATTTGGTATTATCAATATAATATTACCATATGGTGATACCACAATGACTGACAGATCCCTAAATCACCAGCTGGCTGGTATGTTGCAATATGGTATGGTATTATCATATGGTAGGCTTAGTAATGTATCGTGCTATAAACTTGTGTTGCCATGTGGTATTTCCATGACACTCCCGTGTGGTTGCACTGTATGGATTGTTATTATGGCATTTGTTACAGAAGAGCCATGCGTCTGTAGAGTGGACGGTGACCCGAGGGTCACGACCTTTGACGGATCTGCGTTGCTCATTGATGGAGTTGGCATTTACCTGCTGCTGAAGACGGAGCTTCCGGAGTGGGGTCAGCGCTTCCTATTGGCCGTTGAGACGGCACAGGCCGCCCCCCGTCAATACCCGGGGCTGCTAAGCATCAACAGGATATATTTCAAGGCCGAGAGTCGGCTGACCGTGATCGAACGCAACTCCATCCAAGTAAGACACGAGGAGATTCCTTAATCTGACGGATTGGCTAAGTTGGCTTGTTGGTTGACGGACTGATTGACTGAATGATTGATTGACTGAATGATTGATGAACTGACTCACCGGCTGGCTGGCTGACTGACTGAAATGACTGACTGAATGAAGAAAGCAATGGTTGACCGACTGCACGAAAGAAGAAAGGAATGGATATGACTGACTGACTGACTGACTGACTGACTGACTGACTGACTGACTGACTGCAAAGCTGACTGCAAGGCTGACTGACTTACTGGAGGAAGGAAGGAATGGATGACCTACTGCTGCAATGTTGACTGACTTACTGACTTACTAGAGGAAGGAAGGAATGGATGACAGACTGACTGACTTACTGGAGGAAGGAAGGACTGGAGACCTACTGTCTGAAAACAGACGGACAAACAGACTGATTGATTGAATCGTTGATTGACTGATTGATCAGTTGATTTTGTTATAAGCCTACTTTTTTCTTTCGACTTGCTTACGTCTGCATTATCTCCCTGCGGATAGCCCCACTTTCGAGCAATTATGTAGCCTCGCAGACGGGGGCCTCTTCGTAGCGGTACTGCATGACGAGGGACATGTGCTGAACCATCATCTTCCACCGCCGAGGCCACAGCAATATTCCATGACATCAAGACTGCACGACCGATCAATACCTAGAGCGGACAATTAATTTTCATGAGGAAAACATTTTTGACAAAAATGCTTTATTTTGTATAAACTATATGTAAACCAAAGTGCGGTATAAGCAGTTGGTATTAATAAAGAATATACTTACTTACTGGCTGACTGACCAACCGACTTATTTCTGATTGCTTGCTTCTGTGTCTTCTCAGATTCCCGTATTATATAGGCCTATTGGCTTTCGACCGGACTCGTCCCAGAATTTGGCTTCTACAACGATTTTGCTTAGTAGCACCATCGACTTATGTCTTGAGCATTATTACAGTAGCGCTATAGAAGTTCTTAGACAATTGTTTATTATTATTATTCAATCAATCAAATTCTTTTATTGTTCACCAATCTTTGAACAATTACACAGTTTACATGGTAACACGAACTTAAGTTATATTGCGATCAGTGACAATTATTATTATTATTATTACTAGCTGTAACCCGTGAAAAATCACGGTATATAAAACAATTATTGCAGTGATAACAATTAAGCTTACTTCCCCGTTATAGGGCCTATATCATGACATCATAGGCCTATAGCCGTCGTCAAGACAGCCGTCGCCAAGGCGGCAGCATAGTGACGTCACAATAGTGTTTGTTACGGGACAGACAGACAGACGTACATCGGTTATTATGTTGTTTAATTATTATTATTATTATTATTATTATTATTATTATTATTTAATTTTAGATCGACAACCTTACTCTGACAGTCCTTCCGTCGACAGTTGGTGACGTCACCGTCAGTGGCATCATCGGTGACCACGTCAGAATTTCGCACAGCATCGGATATTACGTCACCGCCAAGTTCGGCCACACTGCGCAGGACACGCACGTCCTCTGCAACATCGGGAACATCTCCCTGCGCAGTCCCACCGGACTCTGCGGTAACTGCGATAGCAACCCAACCGACGAGTTCGTCGTCGACTTCAAGGACCTGTCCAAGGACCCGGACAGGTACCAGAAGATCAGCAACGCCCACCTTCGCGATCTGACGTTCATCCTATCGAACTGAATGATCGAATGCTATTCCCACATTCAGGCTCTATATATTCAGATTCAAAATGTTTAGACAAACAATGTCCATATCGCACCGTTGATGGTCCAGCTGTAGTATTTGGAGTGGCTCTGAGAGGCGCTATATAAGTGCTGAATTACATCATACAAGAACGTTCTTCTAGTGTTGATTTGGATGCGCCATATTGACTAAAACTTGTTGGCTTTTCAAAGGCTAGCTGGCTGAAGCTTCGAATGGTTGAAACCACTTTGACGAGAGTCATAACAAAAATCTAATGACTTCTATAGCGCCGTTATTACAATGCAAAAGACGTCGATCGATGGTCGCTTCAAGTGAAATTGTAGTCAACAGTCCATCAGAGAAGCCGAGTCGAAATCCGGTAAATGAGAGAAACCAAGTCAAGCCACCGAGGTTAAGCAAGCTGGAAGAGATGTTGGGAGTTGTAGCAGAGTAATTGAGTTACAGCGTCTTTGTTAGTTACTGAAAATGCACTATATAAAGTGTTATCATGCATACATACATACATACATACATACATACATTGTAAGTTTAGCTTGGAATGATGTTACAGATTAAAACTCTGAAGTACCAACATAATTATCTCCAGTCCTACAATCGCTGCACTGGCTGCCCACAGAAAAGATAATTTTCAAGACTGAGCTAATGTGTGTATTAAGGCTCTTCATTTTAGCCATCTTCACTCCCGTCTCGTGCAGATTTCCCAACAACAGAAAGCCTGTTACTACTCAACCAGGTTCTCTTACTGTCTCACTCAAACCATACCCAGATCAAGGACGTCTCTTGGTAAACATGCTGTTTCTGTGGCTGACCGTAGGAATTCTCTTCTAGCAAACGTTTGTTCTGCAGGTCTCTGTACGGGCCTTCAGAGCTCCAATAAACACCCATCTTTATCAGGACCCATTTTCCATGTCTCCTGGAATGTCTTGGTTTTCTAAAAGTGGTTTCAACCCTTCAAAGCTTCCGCAAGATAGTCCTTGAAAAGCCAATAAGAATGTCTCAGAGTTGCCCTGGATATTTTTGGCATGGACAAACACTGCTTAGTAGCACCATCGACTGATGCCTTGAGCCATTATTACAGATGTGCTATAGAAGTTCTAGGATAATTATTATTACTACTTATACACAAACAAAAAAGCATCATAAGCGAAACGTTGGCTATGCGATGTAGTAGCTAATGTGTGTAAGTCATGCATGCATGTTGGTTATACAATCATTATTATCTGATTTCTTTCTGCAGTCTTTCTTTGCCTCGCTTCCATTCAATCTTCATCTGTGTATTTCTTTTTCTTTCTCGTCTTTCCTTCCAGTCGACTTATATTTCCAAGAATCTAACCTCACGACAACACAACTATGGTTCCAACGCTTCTAAATCTATTGAAGGAATGATCTCAGAAACTCTGAAATTCAAAATGTAACTTAGCAGGAGCCACTTAGCAATCCCAGTGGCGTCGCCGCCTATGTCTGTGGTACGGCTTTTTTTACCACTTTTTAGGGTGGTACATCAACAACATACTTTTGCCACACCCCTTTTTGTCTGTTAAAAGCTTCCGTCCCCCAGACCCTCTAATTTGCCGTACTACTTTTCAAATCGTGGCGACACCACTGAGCAATCCTCATTTGTGCAAGTTGTCTAGCATGACACTGAAGCCCATAGTAGACTGATCTAAACAAATATACAACTTGTCAATGCATGTTATTTCAACTATTGCCATTGATTATGCCAGTCTCTCTGTGGTAACCGACATTACAAAACATTCATGAGTTTCAGTAGCATAAAAGTTATTGGGAATTTCAGGCTATATGTTTTGAAGCATAAGCTTATGTGTGAAAAGTGTGAAATCAGTTTTATTTGATACCCATTAATCGAACGATTACTGCATCCACCAATTACTGCATAAATTTTACATGCAATCCGTACATGCACGACTTGGAAAGAAACGTTATCTCCAGTTCAACTCTGAGCTCATGGAATTAAGGGTCGGTTATTTACCACATGCATTGGCATAATACACATAACATGCAACTTGTCGTTCATGCATGCATTCAACACAGAACTGTCAGTTCCTCTTGGCCCTCTGCATACGTAGTGGTGTTTCTTCTTAAAATTAAATAGCACCATTCAATGACGACAAATATGGTAGTGCTTCATGCACCTGCACCATACTTCAAAGACGAACGCTATACTTGCGTACCAAGACACTCGTAGCAATCAACTTCTCAACCTCCTAATTCCTAGCGACTGCAAATATCGACAACAAAACCTTTACTCTAAATGACACGACGCAAGTCCCGGACAACACACAAGCACAGATCACGATGGTATCCGCTTTCAGAAACTTCGATATGGTGAAATTCGAACTCAGGACTCTCCAATTGGCATGGCACCACCGAAATTTATTCTAAATACTTCACAAAAACTGGCCACAACCCATCACGGCAAACTTAACCCCGATTCGAAAGAAATAAAATGGCAACGCAGCCAGAAAGTGGGCCACCCGCTGCAACCAACAACAGAAACCAAACCCCCGTCAACAATATCCGGCCATATTTTTGTGTAACAAAATTTAAAAAGTTCACAACTGTTTAATCAGTCGCGGAGTGTGTCCTTTCCCCTCCGATGATCTGGCTGCCCCAAGAAACGTCAGTGTTCAACGCGTTCATCGTTTAAACGTAGCGTCACTCGTCAAATCAAGATAATTCGTTTATCAGTTTATTTAAGTGAGGTGTCCTCCTTTGTAAACACAAGTTAATTACACGTGTTCATGTTTTTTTTTATTCATCTAAGTTCGCTGTCTTGTTTTGGGGTTTGGGGGGTTTTTGGGGCAGCCGCCTCTCAAGAGGAGAGGAAGACCAAACGTCCAGTGTAATCATTGTAGTCGGCCTTTTCGTCAGCAGAAAGGTCCTCAAATTAGTCGTGTCTACACCATATCTAGGTTACTGAAAAACAAAAGAGAACAATGCGATAAACAACCGTGCAGTCAAATTAGCATAAACCTGGCTCAATTGTTAAAAGAAAATAAACAGTAAGTGACAGAGATTACACACTACAAAGTAAACCCATCACATCTGTTACTTTAACAACATACCCATACGATACCATGGACTTAAACCGTGTCATTTTTATTTCAGGCCAGTTCACCTTGCCTCCTCTTCCTTCCTACACCCACTAGCTCTGTCTTCGGTTTCCAAACCTTCATCCACCATTTCCCTCTTTCGGGCTCCTGCATAATTTGAGTGTAGATAACTAACTATTCATCGTAGCCAAACTTCTAGTTTCTCTGGGATTTCGACTGAATTCCATCGATTATGATTTCAGACAACGGTTTCACCTGATGCAACCACTGATTGATGCCTTGAGCTTGAGAAATCATAGATTAGATTAGGAGGCATGAACCTAGATGCCTTAGAGAAATATTGATAATACATCACAATAGTAGACAGTACTACATTCCGTTAGGTGCTGCTTCCAATTCAAATGACCAACAAAGATTCTCTTTATGTGTGCACATACAAAGAGTCCAGAATTACAAAGGTCCAGCACGAAAAAATTTCCACCATAAATTGTGGAAAGCAGCCTGGATTGGCTCAACATGCCAGATGTCACTCGGCGAGTCACTAGAATTTATGAATCTGTAAGGTCTGCGTCGACAATAATTTTTACGGCGTGAACCACAAGCCTTGCACATATCGCATTTATTTCTACATGATCATCAAATCAATTTTTATAGCACTTCAAGAAAACTACTTAAAGGAACTCGTGACATGACAACAAAGAAACCACAATCAAACAGAATGGTTTAACCTCTGATTCAGATTTGCGGACCGTGGTCACGCAACAAGTCTTTAAAACGTTACCGGGTACATCGTGACCAATAAGACGTGGTACATGGTGACCCATAAGACGGTACATGGCGACCCATAAGACATGGTACATGGTGACCCACAAGACTTCCACAAATAGGATACTGTTTCCGAACATAAATGGAGAGTCATGGGACTTGCATAAATCTGACATTATTCCAAATGGGATAAACCTTGACACGATTTTGCTAACTCTTGTCATGCCCTTAAAAGGTTCAATAGAGATCTAGTTCACATGATTTCACCTACCGCATGATTAAACACAATAAAAGCGGCGCTTTCATTGTGGAATTTGCCCAGACGCAGCCTGTAGAATGGCTTGAGCGTGTTGGTGCATGCCCTGCTGTCGGTAATAGTCGGCCCAGGCAGCGCTATAGTCCAGCTGGCCCGTGTGCGGGTTTATAGCTGTGGACAAAACAGCACCAGACTCACCGTTACCTGTAGCAATTAGCACATTCGCTGTGTAACAGATTGTATGTATCTCAACATCAATATAAAGTCATTCATAACTCTCTCCACAGCAAGCCAAAAGGGCTCTTTAACATATCCAAAGCCTAAGAGGTACAACAAAAGACAGGCCGAAAATTCTGAGGTTGCCTTACATGACAACTATATCAGCATGGGAATAAGAAGTGCACACACAAGACAAATAATCAAATATGCAAATAAGTAGCTAAGTAAGTAGGTGAGTAAATAAGTAAATAAGCAGCCTTTTGTTTCCATCTAACATCATATCAGAGTTAAAATATTGCGTTAAATGACATTAGCACAGGAAAATGCACTTTAAAAATAATCGTGTGCAATACTACTGCCAGTGGGACAGACGAGGACTTACATGGTTGTGGAGTGACGGTAGTCCTCGCTGGCGCACCATAAAGTGACGGCTGTTGTGCCGCGATGGCCTGAATGGTTTGCTGCGACTGAGGAACTGACAGCTGGCTATACAACTGCTGATAGTAAGCAGCCCAGGCGGCCGTGTTTGGATCAAGAGCCGCTGGCTTACCTAAAGCACAGGTTCAGAAAATGAACCAATGGAATCGCTCCATAATTAAAGTTAAGGCAATTGCCTACCTATTACATAAAAGAAAGGTAAGACATTTGCAGATTTACTTCATGTAAAGGTGATACAAAAGGTATCAGAAGTACTGGGCAATAACTGATGACATGGCTACACAATGAATCATCATTTTCAGACGACATGTTGGGACATTAATCTAAGATGCAATGAACCATTCAGCCAAACTGCAAAACTGAGAGAGAGACCCACATTATGTACCAGATCCCCAACAGTTTTGTTAGAACTTCTATATGTCCTCACCACTTTCATAGATATTTAACAACCTTCTGGTTGTCCCAGCATGCAAAGTAATTACTGTTCAATCTAGAAGTTTTGCCTATGTTGCAACCATCTTCCCGAGGAATTGCAGCTTCAGCTCCTCAGCCTTTCTCTTCCTCTGTTTTGGTAACGCCTGAAGTCCATTTTATTTGTTAGCGATAGCGCTGACTTGGGTCGGGAGCACATCTGAATTGTTGAGTGGCGCTTTTATAAATGTTCACTAACAATAACAGTTACACTTATCTTTTCCCCTTCCCTACAAGTTTATTCTCAGCTCCCCTACCTGCATCTGCGGCAGTGGGCTGCCCATACTGCTGGTACTGAGGTGCTGCCGTCCAGCTCTGTAAACCAAAGTTCTGCTGCAGAATCTGCTGCATCGGCTGCTGTTGCTGCTGCTGAGCTCTGCAACGCATCAAAATCAAACATTGCTTAACATAAACTTCACATCAAAATCAAACAATGCTCAACATAAACTTCACATCACTACTCAGAAGAACTATTAAAAAAAACCGAGAACATCACACGTCAATAACTTCTACTCAGCACATCAAAATCACATCATGTTCGGCATAAACATCACATAACCGAGCACAGCTCAGTATAACGTTACCAGAATGATTGACATGCCACAACATTTCTATTCCACAACATATCAAAATCACACGATGCTTACCATAAATATCATGTAACCGTTGAACATAACAATATGTATTTAGTAATTTACATGGTATGTTAACATGGGCTAAAGTGAACAGGATGTAAATCAAAGAATTATTAAATTCAAGAGATATCAAACTGAAATTTGGGAGAAAAGATCTGATAATGTCCAATGCTGGTAAAACCTTGACAGCTATCACAAAACCAGAGCTTAGCATAACTTTTGAACACATAAGCTCCAGACTTCACATATTTACTACCCTACCTCTCCACATATAAAAATCACACAGAGCTTAGAACAACTCCAAGCGACGTAGAACACAATGTGTGGGTTTATGATACCTAACACTCAACTCACCCAAGCTGGCCATTGATATTTCCCAGAGCTGGACCTGGCATTACAAGATGAGCTGTCGAGACATCTCGCGTTGGAGTCTAAAAAACAAGAGAAAGTCCTACACTTGCAGCAATACTGCAAAAATGACACCAGAAACTCCTTATAACAGGGTCCAATATAAAATGAATTGTGTCAAAATGCAGTTGGAGATTTAGTTCAGCTTTAGGAAATGACCTCATTACAACACGGTCGTGTTATGAGGAGATTCTTATTATAAGGTCTCCAAAGACAGAGTCACAGTAAACTTTGGAGTAGTAATATAATATAATACAATAAAAAATGCAATACAACAAACTGAAATTTCAAAACTAATAATGCAGTATAATACAATGCAATACAATACAACAGAATTGAAAATTCACATCTATTATGTAATACAATTCAATACAATGCAGTCATTAATATTAATATTATTATGCATTTATGAAGCACCATGATCTCATGACCAAGCATCAATCAATGGCACTGAGCAATTGTGAGTAAAGGACTTTGCTCAAGCTTCCTACACAGCAACTGTCTCAGATGATGCTCAAACCCGAACTCTCGTGTTACTAGCCAATTGGTTACCATGTTCCACGTTTCATTACAATCGATACAGTCCAATATAATTGAAATTTCAAAACGTCCTCTTGCAACAACTCGTATATTTATTCAACTGCATTAACATGTCAGACAGAACAAACAACAGATACGCCTACAATTCCTGCTTCTGTACAAGTGTTCCATTAAGGAACTGTATATGCTTCAAGATACTCAAATAACTTATGTATACAAATATATATATACACTTCAAGACACACAAATATATATAAAAAATATATATACATATTTGACAGCAATAGTGGTAGACTTAAGATTTCGGCGTTTACAGCGATGTTTTCACTATATAAATCAGTGGTTCTAACAAAACAATTTTGCCCCAAGGACCAATTTACCAGAGTCAAACTTACTTTGGACTACTTATGTCCTACAGCACGACGATTTTTAATCAGAAATTAACAGTATGATCAAGGTAAAACTGTAGAATGCAGTATTCATAAAGACTAGAATGCCATTAACAAAATACGAAAGAGCGTCTTGTTGTATATGGTGAAGGTTGCTGTGGAAATATTGGGTATTGCCTCAGATCACCTGTCCCATGCTTGCGGACAACATTTGGTCAGCAGACTACAGTTTGCTTCTTCTTCTTCTTCTTCTTCTTCAGTGCTCTGCCCCAGACAGGTCCAGGAATCCACCGACACCATTCTTCTCGGCTATAAATTTCTAAACTAGATAAATACACGCTTATCCAACAGGCTAGTAGCAAATCTGCCAATGCCCGTACTCTGGTAGTGTCTGTCCCAAGTCTCGATAAAGGAGGAGGGCAATGATAATCATATATGTTAAGACACAGTGTTGTTAAACAGCAACTACCTAACAGGCTCGTAGCAGTTAACTGGACAGACTTACGATTCCTGCTTTTTCACAGATGAGCCGAATAGCGCTCTGAACCTGTTCAGGTGATCCCTGGATGCGGAATATTCTTTCAAGTTGGTTAAGGCTTTGGTCGCGGTTCAGCTCGACATGAGCACCCGACTGCCTGCATATCTCTCGGATGGTTTCACCACCTGTTGTACCAGACGAACAGTAGTAACACGAGCACACACACTCGACCAATGTCAACAACAAGCAACAGTGCTACCATGATCAAACAAACCATACTGTGATCAAGTGCATTACTGTGATCAAACACAACATACTCCAACCAAGCATACTATACCCTAATCAAGCATACCACACTCAAATTATATACATTTTACTGTGATCAAGTACATTATACTCTAACCAAGCACATTATACTGTGACCAAGCACACCATACTCTGACCAAGTACATTACACTGTGATCAAGTACACCATATTCAAATCAAGTACATTATACTGTAATCATGTACACCATACTCTGATCAAGTACACAATACTGTAAACAAGCACCCCATGTCAGTGTGTTCTCAGAAATTTATCCTGGCATAAAATATGAGCCATAAGGCCATTGGCTGCATTTACAGCACATGAATTAGGTGCCAAGGGCAATATATCAATTTTAGGGTAATCTGGTACACTTTATGCCTTTCTCATTTGATTTGTGGGTATATATCTTGGCAGGTAATGCGAATCTGATGTTTCTTTCTCAAACCCATATCACCCATAACTACAGTCTATCCAGCTGGCATCAAGTTTGAGCTTAATTCAAAATTCCCTTCAACCTCAGGATGGTTTTTGGAGTGTGTAGGACTGAAGCGGGTGCATAACTAAGCAATTAGCTTATAACGTCAAGTGATTTTGGATGACAAGACTCTGGCATATAATAAATTTTCAGCAAGTATATAAGTACGCATGTATGTATGTATGCGAGTACACAAGTGGCAAACATTCATATGGCGCACACTGACCTTTTCCAATGACCAATCCACACTTTTCCGCTGGAACCGAATAGGTCGTTTCGTCCCTAAATCCATCTGTGACCCTTCCACCTGGGCGGTTCATGTCTGTGATACCGCGACCTCTTCCCCAGCCAGCGTCTCCACCTTGGCGCTGCTGGAATAAAGACAACGAAGGATCTTAGTGGCCATACAGGTCAACCCTAGACAAAAGATCTGAAGTTGCATATCTACACCTTCAAACATGCACACAGACAGGCACACTAAAACTCATTTTCTGTTACACAGACGGCACTGATAAGCGGGACCTTCTAGGTTAACCCTTTGTATTCCACTTGTATTTCAGTATGTACACTGCATTTTATGCCATCCAGCAGTATGATCTTCAATTGCTGACAAAAACAACCACAATTTCTGTAGCACCCCCAAGAAAAATTATTCCAAGCATTGATTTCATTTTTCAACCACCGCATAACCACACAAATCTTCAACCTTAGTAATGTAACCAAATCGAATTATACGATTTATACAATAAAAGACAACTGTATTTGATATTGCCAGAAGTGGACATGACCATACACCGAACATTGATGGAACTGAGCAATTGTGAGAGAAGGACTTGCTCAAGGCTCCTACACAGTAAGTTGTCCCATGGAAGGCTCAGCATTACAGGCCAAGCACTCAGACTAATCGGCCACCGTGTCACGACTTACCGCAGTGTTGTCTATGAGTTCCTGTATCATGCTGGCAGCCGCCTGAGTTTGTTCATGGCTTCCCGTTAGGTTGCACATTCGGGCAGGGCCACCAGTCTCGTCTTCCGGCCGGAACTGTATCCGGGCGCCCGAGTCCTGCTGTATCTTCTTGATCATCTCTCCGCCTTTCCCAATGACGATACCAATCATCGACCTTGGAACAGCAATCTGCAAACAGACACATTCTGTCAGACTTCTTGCAATTTAATTAAAATAAAATTCACAGCAAACATATCAAACAACAGCGGGTTGAAGAAAACATCAACAATCGAGCATTTAGCAGTTGTTCAGCATCAACCCTTATAAAACTAAACTGCCGTAACCAATTCCTGTTGCAAGAGGTATAACTTGTGCTTACATAAATTAACACTCAAATCTGGCATTTATTGACTGGACTATGGATTGGCATTGATGTCTTATCAAACTGGTGCACAGCAATCAACGGCATCCCTCTGGATCTGCACGTTCCCTTAGCCAGCGACATTACACATACCATTAATCAACATTTGAAAACTGGTCCTTTCTTCAGGGCTAGGCTTGGAGCTTCTTATAACTTGAATGGACACCATATAAATGTTTCAAATTAATGATTGAATGAACCAAAACTGTGTGCATTCTGTTTATATTAGTTCCAAGTCTGGAAAATGAGACTATCAGTCGGGCTCTTGGTGTACATCTCAAGTTTGCCACTGTACCACATCGTCAAACACAGAATCACAGATGCATGCAACTGACAAGGCTTTGTAATCTTGCTCGGATCCAAAAGCAACGAAGTGGGCGTACACTTGGCACAGAACCTTAAAGCTAGTCAACTTCCGACTCAAAAAGACCAAAAATCCCATCAACAACAGTGCTCATGTTTTCTAATCGAACTGAACAATTTCAAGCCCATTTCTCAGGCTCCAGTTGAAAAACTGACAAACAGACGTACGTACCTCTATGCTGGTTCGATGACCACCATAGTCTTGAAAACCCCCAAGCTACCAAGAAATAAAAATGTACATCACTGCCACGGCATTTTCCAAGAAATCTTTCTCTGTCAATGACCCATTAAAGATGAAGTCTCAGATTATAAATTATTCAATATTTTTTTTTACTTGATACAGAATTGATCCCTTAGTACCTAAAAATTCAGGCTAATATAAGATAATATTAGCATGACTCAAACTGGTTCAATACAATAAAACTGGTCCAATATCTATGGATCAAAATGATACTATTATTATGCATTTATTAAGTGGCACGTGGCACTATGTCCAAGTACCTCATTGCTGGTTCGATGATCACCATAGTCTTGAAAACCCCCAAGCTAAGAAAAAATAAAAATGTACATCATTGCCACAGCATTTTCCAAGAAATCCTTTTCTGTCAATGACCCATTAAAGATGAAGTCTCAGATTACAAATTATTCAATATATTGAAGTATCAATCAATGGTGCTGAGCAATTGTGAGTGAAGGACTTGCTCAAGGTCCCAATACAGTAGTCATCTCAGAGGAGGCTTGAACCCGTACTCTCTATGTTACAAGGCAAGCGCTCAACCAATCAGCTACCATGTCCCACACAGAAAAGAGTACCATGTAAGGGAAAATAAATTTAGCACAAGAGCACCTTAACCCCTTCGCTGCGACGGCCTTGTAATCCCGTGTGCGTCATGTATGTATGTATGTTTGTATGTATGTATGCAGGTATGTATGTATGGATGGATGGATGTACGTAGGTAGGTATGTATTTATGTATTTATGTGTTTATGTATGCATGTATTTATATATGTATGTATGTATATATGTATGTAACTATGTATGTATTATATGTATGTGTATATATGTATGTATATATATGTATGTATATATGCATGTATATATGTATACGTGTAGGTATATGTATATATGTATATTATGCATATATGTATATATGTTTGCATGTAAATATATGTATATCATGCATGTATGTATATATGTGTGTATATATGTATGTATATATGTATGTGTATATGTATGCATTTATGTATGTATGTATGTATGTATGTTTGCATGTATGTGTGTATGTATGTATGTATGTATGTATGTATTTGTGTGTGGTATATGACCAGGGCATCAAATGGGTACCTATAATTTCTATGACGAGACATACTCGTCCTCCGCGTATGGCAATAGCATTTCCATGACGAGACATACTCGTCATCCGCAGCGAAGAGGTTAAGAATAGCTTCTCAATTCTAATGGTTTATTGTGTTACAGAAAGATGACATTACCTGCATGTCTTTTTCAGCCAGCAACTGATTAACCATTTCTTTAGCTTTCTGGAAAATATAACAAGACCCAGTCTAATTCAACAACCGATTCTTTACCCTTCTGAAGAAAATGCATTCCAGACTCGCAAGTTTATAAAAAGATATTAAAATCTTCCTTCAACGGCATCAATTAGTGGCATTTCAACTCTGACCTTAAGAAATCTATGTTTCTGTACCCAACAGCTTACCAGCATATCTAAACCCTGTGAAGCTTCTGCTACCCTACCTGACCAGCATATCACAGTAGCACAGTCAATCAGACCTCATGAAATTTCTCTTCCCATATCTTACAGCTTACTAGCATCTCACAGTAGCACCTCACATAAGACAAATTTATCTCATCATACCTGACAGCTTGCTCTGTCGCCTGTGATTCTAAGCGGCTTGTCGTAATTTGTTGGGGAGTTATTTTCCTGAATAACGACCATTCGAACACCCGCTTGTTCCTGGAACAATCCGTACAAGACAAATGACCATATGCATATTGTAAGACATAAGGTTAAGGATAGGTAATGCAAGATAACCATTAATTAATCAAATACCTCTTTCATTTACAGTCCTCAAAGACATGGGTCCTAACATTTAACAATATTTTGCCCAAGGCGCACACATGATAACAGCAACCCAACATCAAGACATCATATTCCCATGTTTCACATCGATTCATAGGGTAGTTCTCACGGTTTTCTGCCTTAGGAACCACCATACTGTTGTCAAACTTGAGGTGGACCACCTACATCATACCGCCCAACGAGTTTTATCCAATAGATATAGCTGTCAAGGTAGAAATGTTTTCACTAAGACATGACCAGTGAATGTCACCAAAGATACAGTATTAGCAGAAACAGGCCAGAAGGGTATATGCAGCATTGCAACAACAAAATGCTACATTGTAGTCTATACAGGGAAGGATGTTGCAGGAATATTCGATGATTCACCTGACCCAGACTGACATACAACATCCTATCTGTCCATGGGCCACACTATGAGAACCACTGGTTTAATACAAATAAGGATTAGGTAAATAACACAATATATGGGCTTTGCTTATTCATTTCAACAGAGCCACTATTATAGGGCTATACTGGTATGTTATTGTCTACTTAGGTGCTTTTAATAGGTACTTGGAGGGTGTCATAAGTTACAAGTGTCTTGACATATACACATTACATACATATGTAAACACATACATATTACATTATACATACATCCATCCACACAAACATACATCAAATACACTTGGACATTAACCCAGAAGTTTAACGACTCAATTCAAGACATGCCTTAAGCTTCTAAAGGGCACTTCCATCCACATTACCTTTAATTAGGTCACGTGGAAACACCTAAATATACCTGTACATATCTGAAGACTTTAAAAGGTACACTTCACCTATATGACCTTTATAAAAAGCTTTCAAGGGTAACTTCCAATTAAGCCATAACCAACCTTACATAACATGTACAATACCTTAAGACTTCAAAAGACACCTTTCAATATGCACATGATATCTTATCCTACCAAAAAAACATCTCTGGTATCTCCCAACTCTCTCTTGCACAGCAGACAGAAATTAAGAAAGGTATTTTCGCTTACTTCATATACCAACAATACGTTTACCTAACAACACAAAAACAGATGACCTACCTGAAGAGTTTTAATAGTCTCTCCTCCTTTTCCTATGATGATACCAGCCTTATTTCCTGGAATCATAATTTCGATCATTGTCTGACCGTCGCCTGCTGACATGTCGGGCAGCATGTCATGACCTTTGTTCATGATCCGACTGATCAGTTCTTTCGCTTTCCTGTAGAATCATCACAAACGCCAGGTTTTCACTCACAAAAAATTTATTGTTACTTATTCAGATTGACGGACTTTGCGTGTGCAATAAAAGCAATATAATAATAAATCGCTTCTTGAGACTGATATAACATAGCCTTTAGGTGCACAACACCTTACAGTAAAAAATTATGACGTTGATTTAACCATATGTACGTTGAAATTTTGTTTTCATCAACGAACTGGACATTCTGTACATCTGAACACATCTTCAAATAAATACTTCCACTTGGTGGTTAATGAACATAAAAGCAAATTAAAATGATAAATTATCAAATGCATGTAACTGCACTAGTTCAGTTGGAATTTCTTAACTGCTGATAAAATCGTAAATCAAGAGAACCAGAGCTTCACATGCACTAACTGTATAGATTTACCCTACATATACCACAGATCAGTGCATTTACCTCATTCTTACCAAGAAGGCAGCAGTGATGAACAATTCAGTGCCTACCTCCAGTTTACCATACCATCTATTGGTTACATATATACACCGTACACTCGCCTTACTGGTTCTTTTTATTTTTGCTTACCTTGCAGATGAAATATCCGGTTCAAAGCATACCTTACTGATCACTGGTTGAAAGCACATATAGTAAAGCTTTGTTTTTGGTTATGTCTTATACCTTACACCTTATACTTGCACATACTTTAAGCTTTACTCCATCAGCTAATATCATTTTTTCTAACTTTGCAGATCAACTGTCCAGTTCAAAGTAGACTTTCAGGTCACATAAACCTTACACTGACCTCATAGGCTCCACTGGCACAGTGGAGCCTGTCAGGTGTTCGATGTGCCTACCTTATCGCTTCTGCTGTTCCAGTTAAAGTGCAGGGTCTCTCGGGAAGACCTGCCGCATCTATTAACAAATGACAAGCAATGACAACATTTTACAGCACCCTCGAAATGAGAAATCTAAAAATAAACCCCACAGATGCTTTCAACTTGATGCACAGCCTGTCTAATCGAATCTAATCCAATGACTTCTATAGTGCCATTACTCCAATGCATCAGGCATCAGTCAGTGGCTGCTTTACAATTAGAGTCCAGTTTCCAAATAGATCGGATGGTAGGCAAAGGTTGGCAGTCATGCAACACAGGCGAGTCAAGTTTAGATCTTCTAACCAAGTTGGTTGTGCCTATTTAAAAATTGCTCCTCAGAGGAAACAATTTACACATCAAAGGCTTAAGCCCACTTAAAGGTTTTAACAATTGTTGGCAAGTATGGAGATAGGTTTGTTGGACCGTGGTGCCCCATCCACCTGGTCTCATCTTATGTTCCGCATGAAGCGCACACACTTTCCACAAGGAAGGTCACTGCGGTAAACATGGATGACAAGTCCTGGCTTGTTGGCATTAGTCCACAGCAGGCAATTGGCAGAAAAGGTTTTAGCACAAGTCAAGGCCAAATAATCAACAAGTTAACAATAAAATGCAAAAACAGCAAAGGGACAAGGCAGAGAACAAAAGAACGTAGTTTAATCCCAGAACAACCCATCTACAGATAAGTTAAGGTAACTGTCAAAAATAGTAGGAAAACATACAACTACAACAAAAACCACTAGCTTTGAAAGCGCCAGTGTCAACTGTTGGTGCACCAAACCCAGGCCATAATCAGTTCAACATCCAGAAGGCAAGTCTGCTGAGATGAAGACACAACCTATGGTGGATAAGCAATTTGAAAAAGAAAAGTTTTAAGATGAAAAAAGCAATTTGAAAAGAAAAGTTTTAAGATAAGAACAAAATACCAAAGTGACCGAGCAGAATAAACACAGAATTCTAAAATTTAGTTTACACAAACAAAAACAATAGGACAATACAACACTGAGAACGGGAAAAAATATCAGGAAGAAACATCAGGACTACGTGATCTAAACTAATAAACGCCAGACAACACAATCTCCGCGTTCACACATAATGAAAAGGAAAATGGAAACATCTATATGATGGAAGAAAGCATCAACGTACTAGTAATACCTTGGGCGAACTGCACTCGACATTCGGACTCGGCTTGTATAGACGTTATTTGTTCACCGCCTTTTCCAATAACTATCAAACCAAAATCAACAACAGCTCTTCATTAATATCCAATCTACGATTTAAAAAATCAATTAAAAACATAAGAAATCATTATAGTTGAATATTTATATAGCGCATTTTGATGAACATCTCAGTGCATAATAGTCTAGTGGTGTGTGTGTTTGGTTGTCAACAAAGAGGTCAGAAGTTCAAATTCCACCAGGGCAGAAATATATTTCAAAATTTCTTTTCCACTTGGACGCTCTAGCGAACTCAGTTATAAATGAGTACACTGACCATACACTGGCAATACGATGATAAAGCAGCAATGGAGAGGCCTTGCTGTCCACCCTCATATGCCAAGGCTGTGAGAGTGCAATTTCTAAAACCTTGTGGCTGCATCCCAAGCTAGCTTAAAAGAATGCTTCTCTTCTTGCCATCTGACCGACCTTAAAGGGTGACGCTGTGTTAGGAAGTCATATCAAGACTGCCTAATAATGCAGCTGTGTAACAATCCATTATTATCTATACCAGATCGAAGTCCTGGCAACCTGATTATGGTCTTCATGGCATCTCTGACAATCCCAAACTTGAAACAATGCTTGTGACTAAGCTGGTGCGCTGCACTTGGCTTTACTTTAGGGCAGTGCTTTATACATTTTTCATTTTCAATTACAATTATAATTAATTTGAGATCCATTTAACTTAGAGTGCTGACAACATGTTATAATGTAAAAAAAACTAGACTCCTCTGTATATATACCTAAACAAACTGGGCATTTTTATAAGTTCTCAAATTCCAGTTATAACAAGTACTAATTTAACAGCTGATCCACATTAATTATAGATTTGCTCATTAGAAAATAACTTCATAAATATAACTTGATATCCACTTACTCAAGCCGACCATTCGATCTGGCACAGCAATAACTTCTGAGTGAGTCTGTTGTTGCATTGCAAACGACTGATTCATAGCGAATCTGTCCATCAGAAGGAGTTGAAATTAAAAGCTAGATATCTTTAGAATCACGACAAAGGATTCTGCCACGGTTTCCTATGCACAGAGTTACTGTCGGAAAAGCACAGAGACAAAATAAACATCATTGCCACAATAAAAAGAAGCTGAAATATACTGAACTAAAAGAAATTAGACTTCTAACAATGGAAGTACATCATTTAGTTACTTTTTTGTTATACGTGCAAGGTCAGCAAATCTGAATCAGGGTCGTTACATGGAGTTCACTCAGTCAGCTCAAACCCATAATAATCAGATTACAAAGCCAGCATAATATTTGGATACAGTGTGGACCGGTTAATGCCAAGTTGTTGAGGGACATGCCTTATGACAAAGCGTGTAAACCAAACACGTGCAACGGGACAATGCTGGTAAAGTCAACATTCAATTTTATTTAAAGATTGACTTTAAAATATTGAGTTTTATATATTGACAATATTTTATTTAGTCATACTGCAGTAACTGTACGACAAGTTAACTAATACAGTATATTAAGTTAACAACTCTGGGAGACATCACCACTTTGCATTAAGCATAATGGCATGCAAAACAGGCATGCATAAATCAGTCCACACTGTACAGTTGTTGGATGAGGTGTTGTAATAGTCATTTGACCAGTCTCTTACTTCTGCATTTGGAGTTCAAATCCTAGAATCCGCAAAAGTGACAATTTGCAGTCAATTTGCGCAACCTGTAAGGAATTGGTGTCCCATGGTTGGATGGCCACTACTGTCACGTTTCTGTTTCAGGACCATGCCATAGTCGATCATTGTAAACAGAGGCTAACGATGCATGGGCAATTACATGTCTTCAACAATTGATTCTTTATGCACCACATCTCATTCTACAAATTTTGTTTTTATGCTCGACTATCTTTAAAGAAAATATCTCTGTGGATGATTAAATCGATCTGGCACATGGTGGACAAGAATCTGTCTAAAACCTAGAGGCCGCAACCTGAAAAATGGCCACAGACGTGAATAAACACATACAAAAGGAAATCTCCCTAACAGTTCACTCTCAAATTTTGGGGTGCACCATTATCTTATATGGGCCCTCCCTATGCAATGTCAGGCTCTGAGTGCGCCCACTGATTTGGTTGATTTTGCTCATCTGAAATTGCAGAGCCCAGAGCAATGCCTTTGCTCAACACACTAGGAATGCTATGTACAGCATTAAAACGAAGTCCAGCGTCAGCATAAGCATTCTGTAAGCAAGTCATTGTGGGCAAGCTGTACCAAAAGCATTGTAAGTATACTGCAATATAATCATGAAATTCTGCTACACTGTGAAATACAAAGGCATACTGCAAAAGATACTCAAAACTTTACAGCAAACAAACTAATGACTGGCACAATGGTGGAACAAACTATGACATTAGGACAAAACATCAAATGTTACAAAAGCCAAGGCATCTGCAGCAGCATAAAGAGAAAGAGAAACTGTTACATGGTAGTGGTCCCACGAAACCATAACATATATCCCAAACACAGAAACATATGTGGCCGCTGCCACTCCCATTAGCCAGGACCTAGCATGGGCTTAAATCAAAACCAAACGATAAAAGACGAACACCTAATGCTGAACTGATATTTTCAGGTAGTCAAGAAGCCTTTAATCGATTAAAATCGTTGAAAAACTGCGTATTTTACACGTGCTTCGGTAAGTTTGGACAAACGGCGTCACCCGTGTACCGGAAATTTGGTTCGACTAAGCAGTTCGAACACCGCTCGTAAAATTTTTAGCCACTGTTGCTGTTGGCAATAAAACCCACGGGCAAGTACCACAAAACCGGTCAGTCGTGCTAATGCTTCTCCGAACGCTCTTATAGTTCTGAAGTAAAAAAAGGCGCACACTACATTAATACGGCGGCCATTTTGACTCACTCGCAAGTCTTGCTGTCTCCTTGTTTAAAATTTTCATCAAATAAAAGTCTGTCTAGCAGGATGACTCTTCGACAGACAACTAACCATCTACTTAGTGATAAATATAAGTGGACGATCGACAAAAACGTATTTTTGTTAAAAAGTAGTCGATCAAAAACGCAAGAAATTCAAGAAACTTTACTCACAACTAGTGCGTGTCCCACCCTGAATTTCAACCAATCGGAGCGCTCGATTTTCGTTGCTTCGTAGCAGTTTTACGGTGTATGCCTCTTTCACTGAGGTCTAAAACATTGGGCACGTCAACGGAAACACGAACCAACATTAAAAACGTTAAAACTACAAAACAATGCAATATATAATCCAAAAACAATGGGATACAATATCTTACGATATAAACAATGCAGTACAAATGAGTTGGGACTCTGTTATTACATTACATTTGTAAATTGGTCATACGACTAATTATATCGCTCAATCCGGGCACTGAAATTGTAAATCAATTAGGGCCTAAGCCTCGCATTCCTTCAGCGCCAAAATTAATTAAAGGTCAATGCATGAATCAGCTCAGAAATATAGCAATTATCTTAATATTAGTTTCAACGTATAGTCTGATGTACATTTTAACATAGCTAAAATAATATGTAAATATAAATGCCCATGTTTTCTATAGCGACCCTATAATTATAGGCCCATATGGCCTCGATCGACCTATTTTTCTTATTTTTCAATTAGACCCTTCACCCGATAAATTCATTGAAATATGAACTGGGTCGACACCTAACGGTCGCTGTAGAAAAGCGTGCATGTGTGTAACCATTACCCGTTAGAATGAGTGGCACACCATTTTGGATCATCGTACACAAACAGTGCCATAACTCGAGATTTAAATTGTGGTAGTATAGTAGGGGAGACTGGGGATGAAAGTAACAAATTTCGAATTTCACAAGTTTTGGGGAATTTACAACAAGAAAAACTGTAATCTTTTTGCATCAAACTATGGCCTAACATGTTGGCTATATAATGGAAAATTATTAAATGCTTCGTACAACAAATATAGCCAAGACTATCAAAATAGTGAGCGTCGTCGGGTGTTACAACTTACCCCAGTGTCGGGGTAACTTGTAACATGAGCAGGGGCATGTTGTAACGCCATGGGGTCTCAGAGCTGGAGTTTATGGGAGGTATGCGGTGGAAAGGATAGCATAACGATACCATTTTCTGTAGCATAGTCGATAGCTACAGAAAGTGTAGCTATCGATAGAGATATGTCACGAGTTATTGTCCAAAAGAAAGAGCACAGGTCCTTCGTTTGAGGCTTTACAATAATATTTCACAAGGTGAAAATCATAAACTGACTAAACTCTTTCTCCTTCATCTAACCTGACTTACTCGTTGCATCGGCACACCCGACTGGTCCATCTCTAATAAAATGGTCTTAAAAATTAGCTCTAAGAAAGATGAATAGAGGATGTGTTGCGTTTCCAATAGCATTCACTGCAACAGTAACTAGGCCTATAGCGTACCTCGTTCGCCTGAAATAATTATCGCACCAATTTGCTTCAACCCATTTTCTGCTACAACATTTGAAAGCTTCAGTACCGTGGTAACTCCTGTCCATATTCCAAATATCATTGCTATCGAATTTAAAACGATCTATGATTTCTGTTAAATTGTCGTAAAATGATGCAACAACATTTTTGTTGCAACCAATCGCTCCAGAGATGCTTGTGGCTTCTGGAGTGCGGACAGAAATTGTAGGATTTCTTTCCAATTGGCATCAGCCATTTCACACTTACGCCAGTTTTCTGGAAAGCTCTTATTGTATGTCACAGCACACTGAAATGCTAGTTTTCTCACTTCTCTGGGTGAAAGACCAAAGTAAATGGATGAAGCATTTTTTTTTATATAGGGCCTATTCTGTCCACCTTCTTCGACATCTGAAAAGATAGGCCTACGTCTATTTCTTCCATATTCAACGCTCGGTGCAATATTGACATAGACGCCATTGTGAATGCTTTTTTATAAATCGGTACAGCGTGACATGACAGATTTGCAATTCCTTTGCAACAGAGCGACAGGACTCATTTCCATTAGTAACTCTATTTGCCCCTTCATGCACTGTTTCCAGAGGGGTCATGCCTTTTTGTACTTTTACGCTTGTAATTCCTTGTTTTAAAGAGAACTCTTCCATGTAATAGTAAATAAAATTATTCAACCTACAATCATACTAATAGGCCTACTATTACCAGTTAAACATACATTGGGGTTTGCTGTAGCATAAATAGGGGGCAGGTTGTAACATGTTACAACTAACCCCAGTTGATTTGGTACAACCAACCCCGCTACTATATGGCTCTAGTTTTTCTTCTATATCTTTGGGAAGCATTAACTTACGGTAATACCGCTCACACAGACGCTGCTTGAATAACAATTCTTCTAATCACGGCAATCCTCAAAAATGCAAAACGTGAATGCAGTGAGCCATGAGAAAAATAAGAAAAAAGGCAGAAACTCACTTTCATGCACAAAAATTTTGTTTTGTTTATACAAAATTTATTTCTTTGAATCCTGCGCAGAAATTTTGTTGACCTTGATTTTTCTAGTTGATCTACATTTGGATCAATATAAGCTGGTTCCCTGCTCTCCAGTAACGGCGCTGCGATGCTTGTTACATTCAACCCGTGTTACTTTCATCCCCAGTCTCCCCTAGCAGACCACTGCCCTTGTATTCCCCTATTGGGCTCATTTTGGACCCATATTCCTATATGGGACCCCTACAGGGCCCTTATATCCCTGCTAGAACATTGCCATGGGCGTTAGATGAGACCCATCCATGGGCTGTATACGGGTCCCATATGGGACATGGGTCCTATATATATGGGTTCAATGTGGGCATATGCTGACACAGATCGATACCATCAAAAGTTTATGGGTAGACCTATGCTGGTAGCATCGACGTATGCTGGTAGGGTACGGACGTGTTGTTGAGATGGTCTATTGGTATTGATCGAGCTTTAAGGGTCCATGTATGTAAGCTCAACGAATGCGGCTGTCAGGCGAGAGAGGCTGGAGCAAAAATTAATTTTCCACGAGGGCAGAAATTTGTTTCAAGATTTCGTCACCACCTGCGTGGCGCAGGTGGTGACGACAGAGCCTACAGAGCAAAACCAGCTATGACTACGCCAACAATTTAATTACTGTCTGTGTGAAGATCAGAAAAAGATGGATCCGAGAGTAGCTGTAGCCAACCATTCTCATATCACAGTATAAATAATTACACAGTAGGCTACATCGACTCCTCGCCGCTGCTGCAGTCAGAATGTGTGACATTATAAGTACCTAAGCCCCGCCCACTGTCGTTTACCATGCCGATACACCGGAAACAATCACATCAAATATTTTTTTAAACGTTAAAACAACATTGAGGACTACACGCCGATACACCGGAATCCATCAAATAAAATATTTTGTAAACGTTACAACAACATTGAGGACTTCATTAGAATTAACAATATTATTTTAAACGTTAATTTCAGCTTAAATCTATAATTCAGGAGCTCAGATTCAAAATGGCGTCGTAATCACGTGACCAGATGTCGTAATCACGTGACCAGAAAAACTTGTCAACAGCCAGCAATGAGAGTCGACGTACTGTGTAATTATTTATACTGTGCTCATATGTTGAGGATAAGAACAGTGAAGTCGCTATGGCATTTGACACCCATGGTTTTCTGAAACCAAAGATCTTGCTGAAAGGCTAGCTGAAGGGACTGCATTTGCTTTATTCTTTTCTTCTTCTGCAGTTGATTTACAGATCTTTTCATTCGATGAATGAGAAATTAAAGAAATTATCTCTATGATTGGCCACAATCCTAGTTTCAAAGCGAAAGAGCAAAAGCCTTAATAAAATATGTATATAGAGGCGTAAACTTAGCAGCAGGACTCCGATATATAGTCATTAATCTTGTTGCTGTTCTTTGTTTTGGCTGATTCAAAACTAACGTTGATTCAAAAGTATCAAAACTGATGGTAAAGTAACTTTTCGTGTGTAGGTTGATGGAATAAATAATTTGAAACCAGGCCACGACATTTGTATTTATATATAAATTTTCCACAAATTTGCGACATGCTGCTTAACGACGCATAAACCGCATCTCGCGTGCTTTTAATTGGTACTTGTAAGGTACTCGGGACAGTAGAAAATAGCATATTGTGAGGCTGTGGTTATTGAATTACTGCTGTCTGTTTTTTGAATAGAATGATATGGTATAACTATAATCTCATCACTTTGAAAAACAGCTTCTCCCAATCCATAGATCATCTCCATGTGGTTACCAAAATCTCTTCTAGGATGAAATCAAAACTCCTGTGTCTAAAACTGACTCGGCATCCACCCACACATTCACTGCCAATTCTCCCGTCCGCAACATCTTTGGGTAATTGAGGCTTTTAGCGTCCCCTATTTTTTTTTTTTTTTTTTTTCCCGCTATTTAAAGTTTTAAGCATATGTAAACCAACATAACAAATTTATTTTTGTAATATTTTGCATACATTCAGACAGGTTAAAGAAAAAAGTGTTATAGTTATTGTCGTTGCAGTTTACATATAATTTTCTGCAATTGAAACAAGGAAATTGCTGAAAAAGTTATCCCTGAAATGATTTCGGAACATGAACTCATGTAGATATGATGGAAATAATTCACTGCTTGTCCCGAATTGTCTCTTCAGTTTGCGCTTGGCTCGCATCCACATATTTTCTACGTTCTGGGTGTGTACACTTGGGTCGTCCTGATCTACGAAATTCTGCTGATGGACCACAACTGAATGTTCGTATATACCGTCCCGTATATTAGTAATGTTTGCATAGGCAGCCCAACCATCAGATATAATGTGCGAACCGGGCAGTATATGCTCTTCAATGCACCTTTCAAGTGTAGCTGCGCGTCGATCTGCAACCTCTACAAGAAAACATCGGCCACTGTCGCGTTCGATTCCACCAAAGACCCAATGGCCGTCACGCCACTGGCCTCTGTGGTATTTCCGGTGGAAATATTTGCTTTCGTCTATCTCAACCACTATCGCATCACCATTTATATCAAATCCGCCGATTTCACCAGCATTAGCCTCAAGCCACGTTTCACATTCCTCCCGCATGAAATTGCACCAATCGATAATTTTCTTCCTGTCACCCACGTCTGCTTCATGTTGTATTATATTCTGGGGCATGTCGTACGACCAACAATACAAAACCACCACAATCTGTTGCAGCGATAAGTGACTTCGGGAAAAAAATGAACGTTCCCGAACGGATTTACGTGTTCCACAACGGCGGCAAGACCATCGGCGCCCGTCTATACCTTGCGCATACTGAATGAGAGTGCAGAGCTGATTACACACTGGGCACGTGTAACTGTTATGTATAAGGCTTCTTCGAGCACACCACTGCAAGGCCAGTTC
This sequence comes from Allolobophora icterica, assembly GCA_963556255.1. Classification (NCBI taxonomy): domain Eukaryota; kingdom Metazoa; phylum Annelida; class Clitellata; order Crassiclitellata; family Lumbricidae; genus Allolobophora; species Allolobophora icterica. Next base: position 80,741,546 of record OY744603.1, on the reverse strand, counting down.
TGTGTTTTCCGTAGCTGGTAAAAGGGTCGCCAAACGCCAAGTTTCGGTCCGTACCACCTGTACCGCGAGGACATCATTCGGATGCACGATATTGTTCGGGTGAAATAGAACTAAAGCCATAAATTGTAGTACTAGTTTTAATTACAATTATTTATTTTTCTTTGACAAAATGGCAGCTGAAAACGCCGTCTGCACATCAGAAAAGTAAGTAAGGGCGTTCATTTAACAGCTTGCAATTTTTTATGCATAAAAAAAAAAAAAAATAGGGGACGCTAAAAGCCTCAATTACCCATCTTTGACCAAAACAGCGCCTTCGAACACATCAGCCACCTTTCCTGCTCCTGCTTCATGCATATCCGTGACTGCAGAATCCGCCCTATGCTCGACTTCTAAACAGCATCTACAATCGCTATATCTATATTTCATGCTAAATTAGTCTACTGCATTTAGCTCTTTCTGAACATAGACATCACCCGGTAATCCTCCAGTTTAGGTGCTTTAATTATTTTTCATTGGAATCATGTGCATTATTCTTTGGTCATTATTTTGGCTTCATGTTTGTGCTATATTTTCATTGCTCATCCAACTTCTACTTTCAGTTACATTTTCATCGCTAATCCAGCTTCTAGTTTCAGTATTACTATGAAACGTTTTCATCGCTAATCCATGGCAATGATACTGGCGCTAAAACAATATAGGCCTATTTTCATCGCAATTCCAACTTCTAGTTCAAGTTTTATTATGTAATAATGTTCATCGGTCATCCAGCTCCTAGTTTCAGTTATATTTTCATCAATCATCACAATTGCTGATAACTATCCGCTATAAAAGTGTACATATAATTATAATTTGCAAATCGCTGCATATGCATTGCTGTTCTGCCTCTCTGGAACAAACTCCCAATAGTACTACGACAAATATCTTTTCCATCCTACGAACTCACCAAAACCTTGCCTCTTGCTATCTCTCCACAGGTCTTTCACTCAAAACTGAAATCACTACTCTTTCACAAATCTTATCCCAATTCCTCCTCTTCCCTTTACCTCCCTCACCGTTTCAACTCTGAACACCACCAACCTTAGCCGTCTGACTGTCTGCCTGACCCCTTTGCCAATCGTTTATGATTTGACTAGGTGCCTGTGAATAAGCTGGTTCCCGCTTCGTCGCTTTTTGGGCATTGTAGAAATTTCGAGATTACGATTATGATAATCGGGAGACTTCTGTAGCACCGCTATACGAATGCACACGGCATCTGTTAATGGTCACTTCAAACGAGGAATGCCATACTTTAATCCGCTAGGTGACATATGCGTGAAAGGGGGAATGAATATGATCCGCTCTACGATGTGGCCAATGAACAGTGATTGGTTCATACGAACCTAGGGAAAAAATATTGTTTTAGCAGTCCAAATTTACTATGTAGTTACCCAAATGGTGCAAACTAGAGCTGTACCGATGCATCGGGAGCATCCGTAATCGGGCCGATTATTAGAGGAATCGGCATAATCGGTATCTGCAAAAAAGTATCGTCGCCGATGCAGATTATTTTACAATTTACATTTTTTGCACAATAATCGTTAAAAAAATTAAAATGAGCATAAATATCTTATGTTTTGTTTCTTATTATTGATATATGTCTAGCATTGCACTACTTACTAGGCATCGTAGACATGGGCGTAGACTCTGGGGGGAGGGGCAGCCGGGGCACGTGCCTCCCCAATTATTGAGATGGACTGTATACCCAATGCAGCAAGTGTAGAATGAGTAACCAAATGCCCCTCCCCAATATTTTGGACAAGTTTACGCCAGTGATCGTAGAAACCAATGACGTATTATATAGTTTACACAGAGGTGGACAAACTACGACCCGCGAGCCAGATTCCAACACTTTTTATTCCGCCCCCGCACTTTACCCGGCCCACACAACTCTTCGTAAAATCAAAAAAATTACAAAAATCAAATCACGAGAAGTTTTGCTCATTTTTATCACGGCAAGCGCAGGCAGCAAAACGCATGCTTGCATAGTGCATTGTAATAGTAGTTATAGTACTAATAGGTTATGTTTGGGAACCAAACATTTTCACTAAACAATAAAAAAATAATCGGCTTCGTACGCGGTATCGGCTATTGCAATAATCGGCTATACGCGGTATCGGAATAATCGGCATTGTAAAGTAGTTATAGTACTAATAGGTTATGTTTGGGAACCAAACATTTTCACTAAACAATAAAAAAATAATCGGCTTCGTACGCGGTATCGGCTATTGCAATAATCGGCTATACGCGGTATCGGAATAATCGGCAAAAAGCCATATCGGTACAGCTCTAGTGCAAACATCCCAAATTCACTGCTTTCTTGGAAGAAAAAGGATTTTCAGTAGGAGGACTAAGCAGAAGAGTTTTCTGTTATGTGTTTTCTGGTAAAAGTTTCTGATCAACAAGTGGCTACACTCAAAAAGGAACACCACCAATATTGCATCATTTTTTCAATAAAAGTATCATTTTGGTGCCATAATTGTTTAATATTATGCTTCTAGGCAGTCTGTTATGAAGCATTCTTCATAACATTCTGCCTAGAAGAAAGTGATCTCAGAGATAAGGTGGACACACACAATTAAATAATTGTGGCGCTAAAATGATACTTTTATTGACAAATGCTGCAATATTGTTGGTGTTCATGACTTCCAGTAAAACCTTAAGTAGAATTGTAATTGCAATCGCTAATGTGAGTGTACAGCACAGCTTCAAGAGAAACTTGCCAGAGGTGCTCCTAACTTAACAATACAAAACTACAATTGAACACAATGGTCTTCAAGTGCTTGTGGAATAGAGACAGAGAAGCTAAGGAATTAAAGTTGCCGGTTGCTAGAAAACATATTCCAGAAGGATGGGCGGACCAATAGTAGAATTGTGCGAGACCATGGCAGTTTGAGCCGGTGGAACAACCAAGTTACCTTGTGCAGCAGACTGCAGAGATCTGCTGCCAGGTACGGGAGAGACCAAAATTCATAGCTCGTAAAATCAGATGGAGCAAGACACTTGCTGTGAATAAGTAAACTTGCTTTTGGTAATGGTAATTGAAAATTTATATAGCACCACTTAAGAGAGACTCATCAGAAGTGCTCCTGATCCAAAACAATGAAACCACGATCGAACAAAATGGTCTTCAAACATTCGCGTAAAGAGGCAAAGAGAGGCTGAGAAGCTCATGTCACAGGTTGTTATGCAGTTTGGTCCAGGAGGATGGGCCGACCACAGCAAAACGTCTACTGGACTGTGGAAGTCTGGGCCTTTCAGTAACCAGTAGAGTTTCTTCAACATGAAGTTGAATATGTGCCCAAACCAAACCCAATGTAAACAGCCAGCACCACAGGTTCAGTACAACATGCCACACAGAAACCAGTTGGCAACATTGTAATTACGACAATTTGTGTAAACGATATGTGTAAACTCAGATCCTCAAAACAACACCAAGGTATCACTAATACATTTACACTGTTTGACACCTGTTAAACACTGTCCTGCTGAAATAGTAGTATAGGAGTCCTGTATTGATTTGAAAGAAGTTTTTATGTGAAATTGTTTATGTTGTAGTCTGTCACACTTCACACTGATTTGGGTGACCTCAAGCTCGAGCTTCACTGTGAACAGTGCCCAAAAGCATGTGAGGTTAGTTGGTGCAGCTTAGCTACACTTCGAGAAATAATGGCTGCAAACAGCAAACACTGTTGTGGACAGATTGGTCGTAGACATGAAATATCTGGGCCTCAGTGGGTGTGTTCTGTCACCAGACAAGATGGACATCAACCAGATTTCAGAGTGGGCTGGTAGAGGGTCACGAGGCAAGTCTGCACAGTAGTGGAACCTCATGCATGGGTTTCACGCTGGAGCTGTATAAAAGACCACATTACTGTACATGTACATCAAGGTCCACAGTGTAAACAGGGTTTACGCAAGCACCTGAAGCAATATTATTCTACAGTAATTTCACTGATTTGGGTCGGGAGGACCACCGATGAGTTTTTTCTTGAAATGGTGCTTTATAAATGTCAGATTACTTACAATTGCATGTGTGCACCTGCTAAATTGAGGAACTCCGTTTGTTGTGTACTGAATAGGCATTAGACATGTATGTATGTCCAAAATTTGTCAGTAGTAAGTACCATTTGAAAAGTGTATAACAAAAGTGTTGGAGGTCACCACTTCAGAAATAATTTTTCTCAGATATGCACGTATCGTCATTCGTCCTTGGTAAAATGGGCAGATTTCATCAGTCTTTAGGTAATGGGAGGGTTTAAACCTGTCTGCCATGGTTTATTTTCCCGTTTTTTGAGGCTCTTATTACTTTAAGCACTCAATTGATATTCACTGGGTAACTGGTGCCATCTGGTGTAGAGGTTAAGTTTGTCATGTTTCCATTTGACAGGTCCTGGGTGGGAAGCCAGGCCATAGCTGATATAGCTAACTCCCAAAGTTCTGTTCCTTGGCTGGCCATGCACTGTGTGAGGTCTGTGGGCAACTGCATCACTAATTATGATTAAAATAACACATGGATAACATTTTGACCATTGCAACAGAGTAATGATTTTAATAACAGTAATTTAAGTAATATTTGTATATTTACTACCTCTGGATTCAATCAATCAATCAAATCTTTATTGCTCCCATAATGCAGTTAACAATGGCAATACAGAATAAATCACAAATTGTTAAATAATGATAATAAGCCGTGTTGATACCAGCAGACCTGTGAAACTGTTATGTTTAAGTTATGAGATACTGTCTGTTTAGAATGTGTTTAGATTCAGTGCAAGTCATATTTACTTATGGACGACTGTACGTGTCAGCATTGAATTTGATTGAGGATGCATAAAAGACTACCAGTTTCCCAAAATACCTCTGAGAGTGACGCATCAACATTTCTTGTACTTCTTTTTGCTTAATACTCCAGACTAAGATATTACTTTGCCCTGCCCAATATTTCAAATCCTGGATCATCTGTGAAACCTGATGTTTTCTGTATTGTAGAATTTTCTGGCGTTGTGCGCTAGTGGTTATTACAACGGCTGCATATTTCATCGTAACATCAAAGGCTTTCTTGTTCAGACTGGGGATCCTACAGGTATCGGGCAAAGACTGAGTCCTTGGGATTCTCTCTTCTTGGCTTGACCCTCACTTTAACCTGTCTTCTGGCATCTCCAACCTTTCAGTTTTGCAGACTGTACTACATTTTATGTGCTGTACTTTGTTTTTACGTGTTTTAGTTTGGTCTTTCTTTGGTTTTAAATGTTGTAATGCATCTTCACATACTGTGGTTTATTTCACAGACTATATACTTTGTTGTAACACCATTAATATACAGCTATTCAATTGATGTATAGGTTGCATCTGAGTTAATAATGGATCTGATAACTTGCCTGGTTCTTTTACAGTCGTTATTGTGTTTGTAAAATTCAGAGGCATAATAGTTTCTTTCAGCCTTAATTCTAATTGTGTTGAATTTATTTCTGTAAGTGATGAATTTTTGTTTGTTAGCGCCAGAAGGATGTTTAATAAATTTCAGATAGAGATTTTTTGGCCTCCATGATATGCTTCATGGTGCACAGGGGGCCCTACCTTAGTGGGACCTCGGTCCCTTCTGGTCCTCCCTTTGTATCCCGACCTATTACTAAATTGATGTTATAACATACATACGTTTCATTTGGGAGCAATAGAAAGTTATGCTATGTTATGTATATGTTTTTGGCATGATTTACTTTGCTTTGTGCATAATCTATTTAATTTTGCATACGGTAAGTGCTTGTTTTCTTGCTTTACTTTGTGTACACATACTGAACTTCATTTTTTCATGTGGTACTACATTTTTACATGTTCTACTTTTTAAAGTACTTTTTAAAGTACTCTACTTCAGTTTCAAACTCACTGTACTTCAGTTTATGTACGGTTCTACAGTTTTACGTGCTCCACGTCATTTACATACTCGGGTATTGACTTGCTGCAGTTTATATAGAAAAAGTCATTACTCGGTGTGAAATCCGTGTTGCATCATAGATTATTCATGAACCATTTAGTTTACTGTCGTGCGGGCGTTCACCGAGAGAAATGGTCGTTTCTTTCCGAACAGCGGTGATGATAAAAGCGAAAGGAACGCTGTAGTTAAAGTGCTTCTACTCATCAGACATTTCAAGGATTGTCTTGGCAACAGGTCTCTGGGGTAATGCGGTCAACGAGTGCATACAGGATATGGATTGTGGATACCGGAGCACTGACCATTCCTCAGGGCAACTTTGAGAGGTTCTAAAAAGAGTTAGGGTTAGGGTAAAAAGGGGCTAGATAAATTCTCACGTACGTTTCACAGAAAGGCTTTGTCATTCCTCAGCCTCAACAACACAACATAGTGGAAGAACTCTGAACATGGTTGCAGGGGTCAACTCTGGATCCCTGGTAATCTCTTGGTCGGCACCTGTCTGCTTGCAGTGGTGCCTTCATTTAGGATAACATGGGCAGTGCGTTTTGAGATACTTCAGAGGTACCATATTGAGTTTATCGGTCAATAACTAACCAACTAGAAACTGTGGAACTGTAGGGCTTGCCACTCTAGTTGTGCTAAGGCTAGATTCTCTAATGGAGGAATCCTCCTCAGAGTTATTCTGTTTATGCAATTCTAGTGACATATTCTTCAAAATGCACCAACTCAACTACAAAGACTGTAACTGTTGATTAATACATGCAATAAATCGTCTACCAATAATTGTTTAACCTTAACACTAGTAACTGTGTTACATCAATGCTTTGCTGTTTTCCACGTTATCACTGTGCCGTCATTGCAGCTTCACCCCTTTGGATTCTGATCCGGAACGAACACTGATTCAATGGCCTGAGTATCGTGGACGTGGTTTGATGTAACACTGGTGTATAAACTCTTGTGTGATATAGCTTTTGTGTGGCAGTGAGAAAGTTTGAAGAGTTACATTTACATTTATGCAGTGATTCGTGTCATCTGACTAAGCCGAGCTTCTACTAGCATTGTATTCAGTTATAGTAACTTGTGCTTTATGAATATTCATATAATGATAATTAGTTTTACATTACAATGGCTTTTGTGATTCACTTTCTTACAGGTACAGGAAAAGGTGGCAAAAGTATATGGGGTTCGAAATTTGAAGACGAATTTAACGACAGCCTAAGGGTTGGTGTAATATTTCTTAATTGGACTGCTTAATTAATCTTAGCCAACATATTTTTGCACCAAGTGACTTTATAATCCTGGAAGAATTGCGTTTATATTCTTTGGCATGAAAGGGTGAACCCAGTAGGAACCAAGTTTTCTTCAGTAGAATAGTTTTGATATTTGATGTTTATGGGGTGATGTATGATGTTGGGGACAGAATGTGTCATCGGTCAAGTAATTTTACATCTGAAATTCTCTGGTGGTTTCTCAAATACAAGCTATGGATTTACGTTTACCTTTTAACTACCTTAGGTAGATAGTTATCTAGATAGTAGCACCTTTGAAGTACTCACCTTGTGCTGTCAACTCCTGGAGCTCTAGCGATCGCCATGACACACATTCTCCATTGCTTCCTATTCGAAGTCAGGTCCCTTAGTGCTTCCAGATTCATGCCAGTTACATCGTGAATCTCATCCATCCATTTCTTCCTTGGTCGACCCCGTCTTTTTTTCCCCTCACCACAAGCCAACATCATTTCTTTTTCTAGCCCATCAGATCGCATAACATGACCAAAGAATCCAAGCTTCAATCTTGTCGCTTTTTGTTTTAATGACTCTTCATTCTTGACACCAATCTCCACTCGTATTGATTCGTTCGTCCTTTTCTCTGTCCATGATATTCTCAACATATTTCTCCATATCCACATTTCACATGCGTTGACCTTTTTCTCCATGTTCTTTGTCATTGTCCACGACTCACACCCATACAGAACCGTTGGAAAGACTAGGGCTCTCACGAGCCTTTTTTTTGTATCTATGCTCCCATGCTTGTCCTTCCATATCTTTTCCAGTCCAATCATTGCAGCTTTCCCAATCGCAATCCTTCGTTTTATTTCTGTATCACATTTTCCTTCTTTTTCAACCAATGATCCCAGGAAAGTGAAGCTTTCTACCACCTCTATTTCTTCTTTGAAGTACTAGCAGACTTTATTTCTTCTTTTCTGATGTAGTTTGTCCTCTGCTAGTTTCACATGAAGAAGAAGATGAGCAGTCACTTAAGTTAGCACTGAGGCAGCCATGGGTATGAAGTGGTAGCGACTTCATTTTCTTAGCGTCAGTATATGTTTATTGAGGGCAGGTGGCCAGTCCTCTTCTCGCCATCTCATCTTCCTTCTGATGATGTACGGTCAGTGTACTCATCGTAGCTGAGTTGGCTAGGGATTAAGTTGGAGCAGAAATCTTGAACCAAATTTCTGCCCTGAGGTTGATTTGAACCCCGACCTCTTGATTGATAGTCCAGCACGCTAACCGCTAACCACTACACTATTGAGCTCTTTCATGCTGTTTCTAAAATTATGTCCTCTGCTGACTGAATTTGTCCTCTGCTGAACTGCTGAGTCCTTTTTTGATATTTTGCCACTGCTAAATTAATTTATCCTGTCTGATTTAATGTGCTCTCAACTTCTGGCTTATACTCTGGTGACCTCTGCTGGCATGAGTAGGGTCAAATTAACTTGTCCTCTGCTTGTCCTGTTTATATGCTTTTGGGTTATTGTTTTAGCCCAATATCCAGGGCATAGGGACAAATTAAGCTGTGTGGTTGTGCTGTGTATACTTTTTGGGTTATTGTTTTAGCACAATGCCCGGGGCATTGTCTCGATGGCCAACAATGGACCAGACGCAAATGGCTCGCAGTTTTTCATCACCTACGCCAAACAGAGCCAGCTGGACCTCAAGTACACAATTTTTGCTAAGTAGGTGGAAGCTTAGCAATTAAGGGATGCTTTTATCTTGTTTATGTGCTCCAGGTTTATGCGTCATTCTGCTTAATGTGAATTGGCATTATGTCCCTCAAAGCTATTAACACGCCGTAATGGTTAACACGTCATACAAGAACTGCAGTGTAGTGTATAAATATTTCAGTATTATCACTTTTTATGCACAACCCGGTTTTCAAGCTGTATCATAGGGCATGTTCTCCATTGATGAGTGTACACTAAATTTAAACCCTTTTATAAGTCTGGTTGGTGCTTGTTCATGGTAGCTGGGCCTACCATCCAAAATTCTCTCCCTACTTAGTTGGGTTTAGAAATTGAAGACATGTTAGCCCCTGGTTTGTTGGCATTAAAAATAATGTATTCAACTCTAGGTATATTAATTATCATGTAGAGTAGCAGTATAAAAAAGTTATCAATTTTCATTTCAAGGTGTGTGTCAACTCCACTCTTCTTGACACTGTTATCTTCACTTCTTCTTCCTTCTTGCCTACTTAATCTATACTTTTTCTTTTCTCTACCTCTGCTTATAGGTAATTCAATCAATCAATCAGTCAGTCATTATTCATGATGTTAACAACTGTGACTTTACAATGAGTAAGGTACGGCGCCCCTAAATGGATCATAGATCCCGCTAACGTGGGACTCCTGATACATCGAGTAACTAAATTATTATAGCAGACTGAGTAATGGAAGTCTTCAAATGAAGGAAAACACTTAACTTGGTAAAGCTTTGAATAATAGTTTTCAAAAGGAAAAAGGAGAAAAACGTAGCTAAGCAACTTAACTATAGTTAAGACAAAGCACATGATATAGAGGAATTTTGGGTGAAATTGGTTATTTTTTTATACCACTATGCTGCAGGATAAATTGAAAGTATAATTTAACTATGGTAGTGTGTGGCTGTCTATTCGAATATGTCTTCTTTCCATTCAACACACAAGAAAACCAACACAGATCTATATTACACTGTACTCTACACACTGTTCACATTTCAAATAACATGATCTGTCAGCTAATGCAACACCTGGACAACTAGCTAATTAGATACATAAGGCTGACCGCTTAACACCTGTTCAGACAAGTGCAAATATTAAGGCATTATGCACACACAATACTGCTGTCAATCGGACGTCCAGACGCGGATGCTAATTAAAACTAATCAGTCTAAACTTCAACTTAAATCAATTTAAGCACTTTGCAAAAGCGCTTTCACAGTATTTTATCTATTTGGTGATATTAAAAATGACCTTTTCAGTTTTCTTCTCTAAAGCAGCGGTTATCAATCTTTTCAGACTCAAGGACCACTTATAAATTTTGTGTCTAAGTCGCGGACCACCAAGAAAAATTGTGCTAAAAACAAATTAATATAAAAGAAATTTTTTGCCATAAATCTGCATATTATTAGTTTCATGCTGCCATCTAGCCAATTCTAGCGATTGAAAATAAAACAAAAATAACTTTTTTTTTAAATTTGTCTGTTTCTATGTTTTTAATTGTAAAAAATATAAATTGCTCGGACCACCAGGCAGATGGCTGCAGACCACCCACCAGTGGTCCGCAGACCATAGGTTAAGAACCGCTGCTCTAAAGGCACATTGTCCTGTAGTTTGGCAGTTTAAAATGTATCAACCTGGTTTTCATGTTTCATATTACCCTACATTTTAGTGCTATTCAAATGACTCTAATACCATGTATTTTGTGGGATATTTAGTGCTATAAAAATGAAAGTATAATGGTTGTTTATTGAAAATTGTCCCCTATTCCATTCACTTGTAAGGGTGTATCACCCTATATTTTCTTGGTTATCATCCATAGGTTTTATTGAAATTGACAAATTCAGCCACTTGTATGATGAGCATCAATCTTCTATTTTAGCGTTGGGTGTTTGGTTTTAGGGTTATTGATGGCCTTGAGGTGTTGGATTCGCTCGAAGTCGTTCCAGTCAAAGACACTAAACAATACCGACCAACACGAGACATTAAGATTGAGGACGTTACGATACACGCAAATCCCCTCGCAGAAGCCCAGAACGAACAAGTCTGAACTGGGAACGGCGATGATTCCAGGACAATTGCACCTTTGATGATACAGTGGAAGATCGCTATAACACACTTCATTATCCAATGGGAGCTCCTTATATAACATGCTGCGTTATATGCTAGAACCTTCTGATTACTGGAATCTTCTGATAGCATGTTTCATATAGAATGGAGTCTTCTGAAAACATGTATTAGCAAACACTGGAACCTTTTGGTGACATGTTTTGTTGTAGAATGGAACTTTCTGATGACACGTTTTGATAAACACTGGAACCTTCTGATAACATGCTTCAAACAGAATGGAACCTTCTGATAAGACGTTTTGACAAAGACTGGAACCTTTTGGTAACATGTTTCGTTATAGACAGGAACGTTTCATATTTTGTTTAACATTGGAACCTTCTGATAACATGATTCATATAGAATGCAACCTTCTTATAACACGTTTTGGAACCTCCTCAATATACTTTGTTATGTGCTGGAATTTTGGTCAGTTAGTTATCTAGACACTTAATGTGGCATCTTAAAAGAACACTGGAAAAGGGCACAGTTCATGTTAACTATATTTCTAGTCTGACTGGATGACTGGCTGAGAATCAGTCACTTGCTTATAGTCAGTCAGTCAGCCAGACTCAGCCTGTCAGAATGACTGAACTAATGAGAAATAATGTCTGTTGTGGCTAGCTGCAGTAACACTCCTATTTCTATTACAGTATGTATATATATATGTATATATATATATATATATATATATATATATATATATATATATATATATATATATATATATATACATATGAATCGACTATTAGCTACTGGTATATATATATATATATATATATATACATATGAATCGACTATTAGCATCCACGTATATATGAGTGAATATAATTATATGTAAGTGTGTGTGTCCTTTTGTCACCCATTTATGTTGTAAGACGTTATCATGTTTTGCTTTGAGTTATGGTTTCAATAAATGATTTGTCATTGTCATTGTCATATACATGGAGTACAAAAAAGCACCCCCTAGAAAACTAAACAATACGATGCATTCAAAATATTATTAATCACAATTAAACTTTTAATCAGATTTGGAAAACAACCAAATCACCTATATATATATATATATATATATATATATATATATATATATATATATATATATATATATATATATATATATATATATATATATATATATATAGGTGATTTGGTTGTTACATATAATTATATTCACTCATATATACGTGGATGCTATATATATATATATATATATATATATATATATATATATATATATATTATAGCATAGAGGGTTTATATATATACATATAATTATATGTAAGTGTGTGTGTCCTTTTGTCACCCATTTATGTTGTAAGACGTTATCATGTTTTGCTTTGAGTTATGGTTTCAATAAATGATTTGTCATTGTCATTGTCATATACATGGAGTACAAAAAAGTACCCCCTAGAAAACTAAACAATACGATGCATTCAAAATATTATTAATCACAATTAAACTTTTAATCAGATTTGGAAAACAACCAAATCACCTATATATATATATATATATATATATATATATATATATATATATATATATATATATATATATATATATATATATATATATATATATATATATATATATATATGACAATGACATATATATATATATATATATATATATATATATATATATATATATATATATATATATATACATATAATTATATGTAAGTGTGTGTGTCCTTTTGTCATATATATATATATATATATATATATATATATATATATATATATATATATATATATATATATATATATATATATATATATATATATATAGGTGATTTGGTTGTTTTCCAAATCTGATTAAAAGTTTAATTGTGATTAATAATATTTTGAATGCATCGTATTGTTTAGTTTTCTAGGGGGTGCTTTTTTGTACTCCATGTATATGACAATGACAATGACAAATCATTTATTGAAACCATAACTCAAAGCAAAACATGATAACGTCTTACAACATAAATGGGTGACAAAAGGACACACACACTTACATATAATTATATTCACTCATATATACGTGGATGCTATATATATATATATATATATATATATATATATATATATATATATATATATATATATATATATATATATATATATATATATTATAGCATAGAGGGTTTATATATATACATATATATATATATATATATATATATATATATATATATATATATATATATATATATATATATATATATATATATATATATATAGGTGATTTGGTTGTTTTCCAAATCTGATTAAAAGTTTAATTGTGATTAATAATATTTTGAATGCATCGTATTGTTTAGTTTTCTAGGGGGTGCTTTTTTGTACTCCATGTATATGACAATGACAATGACAAATCATTTATTGAAACCATAACTCAAAGCAAAACATGATAACGTCTTACAACATAAATGGGTGACAAAAGGACACACACACTTACATATAATTATATTCACTCATATATACGTGGATGCTATATATATATATATATATATATATATATATATTTTAGCATAGAGGGTTTATATATATATATATATATATATATATATATATATATATATATATATATATATATATATATATATATATATATAGGTGATTTGGTTGTTTTCCAAATCTGATTAAAAGTTTAATTGTGATTAATAATATTTTGAATGCATCGTATTGTTTAGTTTTCTAGGGGGTGCTTTTTTGTACTCCATGTATATGACAATGACAATGACAAATCATTTATTGAAACCATAACTCAAAGCAAAACATGATAACGTCTTACAACATAAATGGGTGACAAAAGGACACACACACTTACATATAATTATATTCACTCATATATACGTGGATGCTATATATATATATATATATATATATATATATATATATATATATATATATATATATATATATATATATATATATATATATATATATATATTATAGCATAGAGGGTTTATATATATACATATATATATATATATATATATATATATATATATATATATATATATATATATATATATATATATATAGGTGATTTGGTTGTTTTCCAAATCTGATTAAAAGTTTAATTGTGATTAATAATATTTTGAATGCATCGTATTGTTTAGTTTTCTAGGGGGTGCTTTTTTGTACTCCATGTATATGACAATGACAATGACAAATCATTTATTGAAACCATAACTCAAAGCAAAACATGATAACGTCTTACAACATAAATGGGTGACAAAAGGACACACACACTTACATATAATTATATTCACTCATATACGTGGATGCTATATATATATATATATATATATATATATATATATATATATATATATATATATATATATATATATATTATAGCATAGAGGGTTTATATATATACATATATTATATATGTATAAACCCTCATCTATAAACAATAATCGATTGTAGATACAGGGTTTAATAGATGCATATAAAATTATATAGGCCTAAGGGAACACGTTTGTGTTTCTTTGATATTTATTTATACTTATATCAATCAATCAAAGAAGCTTTATTGCAACCGAAGACAAATCACAGGTGACGTACATGATAATTGGTTACATATGGTTGTCAACGGATAGCAAAAGGAATGTTTAAAGGGACCGTGGTCCCCTATACAGTTAGAGCAACAATTTAAAGTGCTAAGAGGGTCTCCTATACAGTTAGAGTAACAATTTAAAGTATGACTGACGCGTGCGCACCAATCCCTTGGCCGTTCGAGAGTGTCCATACACTGGGATGGGGCTAAAGAAAAATAAACGGGTTGAGTAAACAATCTTAAGTCTTAACTAATTTTTAGCTAGGTCCATAACTCTCCCAGAGTCCTACCGGCAGACCAGGTAATGTATATGTAAGGGCATATACATGATATATGTATTTGTGTGTGTATATATATATATATATATATATATATATATATATATATATATATATATATATATATAATGGGGACATTGACGGATGGCTGCGTTGATGAGCATAGGGCTGCTCCTTATGTGGCGGCCGATCACGTATTTATCTGCGACTGTGATCATCATCCAGGTCGATGTTTGGACATCCGTCTTCCTTGAATATGATCAAGGCGAACACGCTCTTGACCACAGACATACGCAGACAGACATACATGTACATAGAGACATACCGACGCTAGCAGACACATCGATCACAGACAGACTGGGCGAATGAGGAACGTAATCGAGAGGATGTATGGGGCTCAGTCCTGACCATTCCTCTTGTCTGCATGGCTCGTCTTTACATCAACTGAAATATCGTAACAATGTATATGACCCAGCAATAGGTCACATCAATTGTATCATATAATCTTGGAAATAAATCATAGTAATACACAATCTTAGGCACATACGTACGTGTATATAATAGACACCGTTAAATTAAAAGTGGCGTAGCTAAGATTTAACCATAGGGGTGCTTACTGCGTAACTGTAGTGTGCAGAGGACATATAGGTGGGCTTATTGGGCGATCTCCGGAGGCACAGAATTTTAGGTAATCACGGAATTAACTTACTCGATACTGTATACTTCCTTATTTAAAAAATTCACAGCGTATGCCGTGTAAGGAGAAAGAGTGGCAGGATGTGACCGATGGTGCGTACGCACCTTACGCCACTGAGTGACGGCGTTAATTATAACGATCCAACGAACTCAACAACACTGAATTCCGAGTCTCTTCCTCTTATAATCACTGCACAGTCTAATTCTAACCTGAAAACACTCTTCTAGCACTCCTACCTCCTGAGTCCTTCTCTTTCATTATCGCGCTCTATCTGTCTCCTCTCACGCCGCTCCAGTTCTTAGAGTAGGTCTACCATTCATCGTAGCAACGTAGCCGTCTGATAATTATCACCCGCTAGCCCCATAAAGGTTGACTCAGCCCTTTCACTCCCTACACTCCCTAACAAATAATCAGTAGGACAGATGGGCGTCTCGCAGGTTGCCATACAGTTAAATTCGAGTCTTATTAAACTTGTTAGCGTCTGTTACCACTATATCATGTTATCATTATACTGCGTACTTGTCAGTTTGAATTTAATAAATGATGATGATGATGATGATGATGATGATTATTATTATTATTATTATTATTATTATTATTTTTTTTTTATTTGTACATTTGTTTATCAAACAAACAAAACATCACTCGACAAGTTCTGGCCGCATGAAAGTTCCTATGAAGGCAACAGCATTGAAGCGTTGTATGGTGATTGACAATCGCTGGAGTAGATAACAAGTCTCCCTAGGGTCTCCGGTGGTTAAAGCTAAGTATCTCCCCAAGTCTTTTATAAGGGCCATTCCGTCGTCATTGATAGGGCCTAAGGTCTCGAAAGCCAGAGGGACAAAAAAGTGGTCTGCGCGGATCTGGCTGTACTTGTTGTTCTTTCTCGTGGCCGCTAGTTCCGCTGCTGCTCCTGATGTCGCGGACGTTGCATGAAGGTAAGAGGGCGCCACAGTGTCAGTTACGGTGACGTCCCATACAAGACTTCGGCCTCTGCGCCACGGTATCAGCGTAAGTCCGTCCGGTCGTCTCCCGTCCGTCCTTGACAGTCCAGGTGGTTCCTTGATATTAGGGACGCCCGCTCGTGATAGGCCTCGGCTTATCAAATCATTCAAAGCCGCATGTCTGGCGATTCTGCCAGGTCCTAGGTTGCACGACATCCCGTGCGACCCGTCCGCCGTCACCATTGCTCCACAGGGACATGCGTGCGGTTCGCATATATTCGTCCCCAGTCTGAGGCCTACTGCAATTCTTACCGCCTCGTCATCCAATTGCAGCCCACATGATGACATCGGTAGTGCGAACAGCCAGTCGCTGGCGTGTGATGCTGAGGTTGCTTTGAATCTTGCTTGGTGGTAAGCGTCGACCAGAGAGGCGTCCAATGAGTCCACTACTCTCTTCATTATTATTATTATTATTATTATTATTATTATTATTATTATTATTATTATTATTATTATTATTATTATTATTATTATTATTATTATTATTATTATTATTATTATTATTATTATTATTATTATTATTATTATTATTATTATTATTGCTGTTGTTGCTGTTGTTGTTGTTTTTTGTTATTATTTTTATTATAATTATTATTATTATGTGGTTTATTATTATTATTATTATTATTATTATTATTATTATAACTATTATTAATTTTTGTGTGTCCGAGAAATCTTGTCTAGGCTCTGTTCAGTCAGAGAATCCAGTTCCCCGCCGATGTCTCCGCTATGAAGGCGATGGATATCGACGGATTCGTTGCTCGTCGGCTCAGGGCAGCTTTGACAGGGCGCCCTCGAGGGCCACCGCGTTGAACGCTGGACCATCACCGACACGCTTTTGAATAGGAAACTTGTTTCGAGGGAGTCATCGGTGGTATTATTATTATTATTATTATTATTATTATTATTATTATTATTATTATTATTATTATTATTATTAGGCCTATTATTATTATTATTATTATTATTATTATTATTATTATTATTATTATTATTATTATTATTATTAGGCCTATTATTATTATTATTATTATTATTATTATTATGTAAGTGTATTATTATTAGGCTATTATTATTATTATTATTATTATTATTATTATTATTATTATTATTATTATTATTATTATTATTATTATTATTACTAGAGTATTTGCTCGTCAAATTATGACGGCAGTGTATATAGGCATATATGTAGGCCTATCGTTGGTTAAAATGCTCTGATCGCCGTCGTCAAGACCGCAGTGCTGACGTCACAAACGGTTTCTGTTTCACAGTAGAATAGAAACCGTTTGTGACGTAGCGTTTATCGACAGGCACACGTTCTATAGATATTATAAGTAGGCCTAATATAGATTATTATTATTATTATTATTATTATTATTATTATTAGCCAACCGTTTATTCAATGAAATCACAATGCAATTATTATTTTAAAGAAGAGGCTGCTATGCCAACAGTTTTATTCTATGAAATCACAATACAATTATTATTTTAAAAATGAGGTTGCTATGCCAACAGTTTTATTCTATGAAATCACAATAGGGCCTACAATTATTATTTTAAAAATGAGGTTGCTATGCCAACAGTTTTATTCTATGAAATCACAATGCAATTGTTATTTTAGAAAAGAGTTTGCCATGCCAACAGTTTTATTCTATGAAGTCATAATTCAATTACTATTTTAAAGAAGAGGCTGCTATGCCAACAGGTTTATTCTATGAAATCACAATACAATTATTATTTTAAAGAAAAGGTTGGTATGCCAACAGTTTTATTGTATGAAATAGTTGTTATTATTATTATTATTATTATTATTATTATTATTATTATTATTATTATTATTATTATTATTATTATTATTATTATTATTATTTCCAATCATTGCGTTATCATTATCCGGTTACATTAAAGTCGGGATTCTGGTCGGAGATTCCCCATCGTGCCTAGGCACGCGATAGCATTGAACCTCTGGATTGTGATTGATAGTTTTTGTAACAGGAAGAACGTTTCTCGAGGATCTTCCGTTATTCTCGTCAACCGTCGGCCTAGTTCTTTGATGAATGCCAAGCCTTCGTGGTCCATAGGTCCCATCGTTTCTATTGCGATTGGAGTGAAGCAATATCTCAACGATAGCTCCGCATATTTGGATTTCTTTCGAGTTGCGGCTATTTCTGCGGCTCCTCCCGCTGCTGTAGATGTCTCGGCCAAATATGATGGCGCAAAAGTGTCGATGATCGTTACGTCCCAAATCAGGGAACGCCCGCTGTTCCACGGAATCAGAGTTTGACCATCAGGTCTTTTCCCGTCTAGTCGGGAGAGGCCAGCCGGTTCCTTGATTGAAGGGGTGCCTGCCTTAATGAGACTGCGCAGCACGATGTCGTTTATTGATGCGTGTCTAGCTTGTCTGCCGAAGCTTAGTGAGCATGCCAATCCATGTGAGCCTCTGGCTGAAACCGTCGTTCCGCATGCGCATGTGTGGGGGGCACAGATGACTGCACCCAGTCTTAGGCCCACAGCTACTCTCAGTGACTCGTCATCCAGTCTTAGGCCTTGTGCGGCTAGCGGACGGGCATGGAGCCAGTCTGAGGCGTGCGGGGCCTGTATGGCATTTAGCCTGGCCCGATCGTACGGGTCCTGAGATCGAGATGCGATCTCTGTCATGGCTGCTGATAACAATGGTAATTATTATTATTATTATTATTATTATTATTATTATTAACTTATATAGAATTTCAGTTTTTTATTATTAAAAATGTGGACAACTTTTGGTCCACTGTATGGATGCTGGAACTTCTGGAAGGCCGCTCCACGTACGCGGACCAGCGACCCAAAGCACCCGAACTTCCGTTTTATTCCTAGCTGCTGGCACGACCGCATCGCCAGACTGATCATGATCGCAGTCGCAGTCGATTAGGGTCGTCAGATGGCGATGCGGTCTGCGAGGTAAAGTGGTGCGCAGTTATTGATGCAGTAATGCAGTTGTATACAAGATGGCATCGTTTCAACTTGATGCGCTCACCGATCCTGAGCTACTGAAGCTGGCCTTGCATGTGGTCCAATTGTTTTATTGAAATGACCAGACGAGCAGGAACGTGTAAGCTATGGCCGCCTGAAGACGAATGATACTGCGCTGTGAAAAGCTAGCAAAGGCGACATTGCAGTAATCGATTCGTTAAGCCTTAAGGTAAACACAGTAAAACTAAAAAGAATAGCTCGCTAAAATGTGTGAAATTGAAAAGGATGTGAGAAATCATGAAAAGCAGAGCGAGAAGCCCAGAAAAAGTTGCAAAACAAATGAACCACAGAAACATAGGAGAAAGCATAAGAATGAGGATGACATAAAAAAAATTGTAAACAATTATTGTATGATCCGCCAGTAAGAATGTTCGCAAATATCGAGGGGTCACCCAAATCCAGAAATACTATAATGCCAAATGCGGAAATCCGCATCTATATTTGGTACACATGTAATTGGGACATAAGTAAGTAAGTAAGAATGTAACCATTTATGTTCATATGTATGTATTTATGTATGTGAGTAAGTAAGGATGTATGCATGCTTCAGTATTTGTATTATGATTGCATGAATGATTGCGTGTGCGATTGTTTATATATATATATTATATATATATATATATATATATATATATATATATTATATGCATGTATGTACCTCTATAACTTTGTCATTCTCTTTCTGGTGTGCCTATGGTTTTGATGTTATGACTGATTTGGTTCTATTAATCACTCGTCATGTACTTATTTGACTGAAATTGCTGTCAGTGGGGGGTCCTACTCAGCGGGACATATGTCTTTTCAGGGTCTCCCTATTGTATCCCATTTAGCTTGTTTATGTACTTGACTATATTTGATGCTTTCTCTGGAATTGTCAAATATGCTTAATGAGGTGCAATAGAGGGAATGATGATGACGATGATGTAATGAATGAATCAATGTCTGTCTGTCTGTCTGTATGTATGTATGTATGTATGTATGTATGTATGTATGTATGTATGTATGTATGTATGTATGTATGTATGTATGTATGTATGTATGTATGACGGTATGTATGTATGTATGTATGACTGTATGACTGTATGTATGTATGTATGTATGACTGTATGTATGTATGTATGTATGTATGTATGTATGTATGTATGTATGTATGTATGTATGTATGTATGTATGACGGTATGTATGCATGACGGTATGTATGTATGTATGTATGACTGTATGTATGTATGTATGTATGTATGTATGTATGTATGTATGTATGTATGTATGTATGTATTCGGTCCGGGACTTGGGAGTCATCCTGGACCAGGAATAAAATTCACAACCAAATTAAAATAAAATAAAATATTATATATATTAATAATAATTTATTTTAATAAATAATAATAATAATTAATTATAACTGTTCTTTTTAGCAAGTCCTGGACCAGGAACTTGCATTCACGCGGCACATAAATCTTCTCTCCCGCAGTTGCTATTACCAGCTCCGGCAACTCAAGGTGATCTCCCGTTCTTTGTCTCCCGGTGCAGCTTCCACGCTTGTCCATGCTTTTGTTGTTTCTCGATTGGACTACTGCAGTGCCATATATGATGGACTCCCGGCCTGCCGGATTGAGTCCCTGAACAGAATCCTGCGTACTGCTGCCCGCCTTGTAGGCCGCATCCCCAAGTTTGGCAGAGTGTCTGCGTATATGAGGGATGTCCTCCACTGGCTCCCCTACCCACAGCGCATCACTTACCGAATCTCTGCCTTGGTCCGGCGGTGCTTTGAAGGTTTGGCCCCTCCATACCTGCGGGAGCTCTGCTGTCCCACCTCATGCTCGCAGCGCCGTTCCTCTCTCCGCTCAGCTGCGCAGGCTGAACTTGTTGTTCCCCGCGTGCGGACAACCATACGGCAGCGCCGTGCCTTCTCTGTGGCTGCCCCCATGACCTGGAATGGGCTTCCTACCAAGCTCCGTCAATTACCGATTGGTCATTTCACCCTGTTTCTTACTGTCCTCAAAACTGCGTTATTTGACCGTGGTTGGGCTGGGAGTGCTCCTGAGTAGGCAATCTTGAAGGGGCGCTATATAAAACTACTTTAATAATAATAATAATAATGTATGTGTAGCGGATGTCCCTTTCATCACCCAAATACACTGAATGTATAGAATAGCGCTATATGATTTGTGTGTATGATACAAATGATTTATCATAGTTAATGATTGGTATTAATTATTTAATTAATTAACCAGCACGTAAGACCAGTACGATAAGGATAATTAATAATATAGAGTTAGGGGACAAGTTAGAGGGTTTGAGAGTTGTCAACCGCAAGATGCCAAGATTCCATTGGCCAATACGAAATTACTGGTTAACTGAACGTCGATCGTCTGCTTGGTGACGTGGCAGAGTAGAGTCGGTTATTCGCCGCTGATGGCGATAGTTGGTCGTGGTGAAGCTACGACGTTTGACTCAGGAAGAGGCAAACATTGGTGATAGAAATCATCAAATGTTCACGTTAGTCGTGTAGAACAGAGTACATTCTACGATACGGTGAACTTGGGATCGAAATCGGTCGACATTTAACAAAGTTAGTATCGAACGATTTAAAAACTGAAGTTGCGAGTGAAGATGCGAGCATAGCGTCTTCAAGTTACAGTTCGATACGTGTATAACTACGAGCTAGTGATACGAACGATTGAACTTCGGATCGGCAAGTAGTTTCGAAATAAAGAGACTAAAATACTTGTTCGAACGTTGACTTTCTGGGAACATCCAGAAAGAATTCTACGTGGAAATATCAGACCGGCACATACCTGTGTTGTTCTGAGTACGGACGAGGAGATCGGGAGATAACTCTTCAAATAAAACTTCGATAAACGGGCGAAGGACACTGTTGGTGAACTCGTCATACGAATGTCAAGAAGGAACTCCAATGGTGCACTACCACGGGAGGGTAATTTAATGTGCTTATATTTAGCCTAGATATATAGAATATTTAAGATGCATACGTGCTGGTCTTAGGTAAGATAGGTCTAGTCTAGACTAGAGGATTGTTTAGGCGTGATCTATTATTGAACCGTGAAATAACTTGCATTGA
The DNA here is from genome assembly GCA_963556255.1 of Allolobophora icterica. Lineage (NCBI taxonomy): Eukaryota > Metazoa > Annelida > Clitellata > Crassiclitellata > Lumbricidae > Allolobophora > Allolobophora icterica. The sequence goes on along the minus strand of OY744603.1, from coordinate 80,718,868 downwards.
TTATATCGTTATAATACATACTAGATGTTTACCCGTCCTAAGACGGTTTAAAAACCATTTGAAAAAGTGTTTGGCAATGTGCGTTAAATTTATTAGCTGTTTCCCCATCCTAAGACGTGAAATTTATTACGATCTTCATAGTTTAAAAATTTGTGAAAATGTCATCATAAACAATGTTTTGCGTGTCCGACCGTCATCCACTTTCGAACGTCATGTTCGAAAGTGTTGCGATTAAATGTAAAACTGAAGTCTCACCTTTTCAAACTCTCCTACCATGACTCATCTGATCCTCCGCCTTCCAATTATTCTCGCCGTAAACGACACCCGCCTTGGCAGCTGCTCTGCCTCTCCTGATCTGGTACCCTGGAAATCGGACTTGGATCTCTTTTGGACTACTCTCTGGAACCCCTCTGATTTGGTTTGGCCTTCTGAAAACCGGACACGGACCTCTCTTGGACTACTCTCTGGAAACTCCCTCTGATCTGATGTAGCGCTCGTGAATAGACTGGTGACCTGCGCTTGGCCTTCGAGTGGCGCTTTAGAAGTTTGGAGATTACGACTACGATTACGATTAGGCCTACGCGATTTTCTATAACGACCGTATGGCCTCGACCCTGCTCATTGTTCAATGATTTGATCGGGTGAGATCTTTCACCACCACTGTCCGTTTGAATAGGCGCCATGCCATTTAAAGTCCCCGTGTAGTCAGAAGATCGTAAACAGCGGAATAAAACTTAAGAAATTCTTTCTCTGAGGATTGCATAGGCCTATATATTATACTAACGAACAAACTGAGACGGCTATAGAAAGTCGAACAATTAAAATAATCATAATATTGCCTGTGTGGCCTAATGTAGGCTCTTTAGAACTTTGAATTACAGTAGGTCGCTATTTGTAAACATCGTCGCTGGTCATGAATATTGATTATTATTTTTGAAGCTGCCAGAGCCAGTGACGTCACAATTAAGCTATTACTATTATTAAGCCGAAACAATTGGTCGCCATGGCGAGCGGTTCATAAATATCCAGTAACAGTGCGCATGCGCGTTACTTAGCGTAACATGCAAAGGTGGACACAGCCTGCCTGCCTGCCTGCCTTCCCCTGACATTTCTGTTCGTTTATATATATAATAATGACAAGCACAGGTCTTGTAATTGACTCTACAATTGAATGATGTATGTTGTGAATTGTTGATGGGGGCTCTGAGCAAATGAAAATATAAAAGCAACGAGGTATTAGATCCATACCAGTCCCTAAGAGATAACCAAACAAGGGGCCTATCTGCTAATAAGGTTATTAGCGATAGTAACGTTACAGTATGTATGTATGTATGTATGTATGCAGGGCTGTAGTCGAGCGTATACGCGGGTATACAGCGTATACTTACCTCTAGAGAAATATGAGAGCGTATAGGCCTACTCAGGGCTGTAGAGGAGGGTATACGCGGGTATACAGCGTATACTTACCTCTGGGAACGAAAATTTTTCAAAAAAGAGAGGTTTTTAAAGGTTTTTAGGGCGAATGACTAAAAAAAAAAAAAAAAAAAAAAGGTCATCAACTTTTTCAGAGACGAAATCGTAAAAAGTCAGAAAATTTGAAGGGAATTTGTAAAATTCAGAAATTTTTCTCAGACGAATTCCTAAAAATAGGTCTTCAAATTTTTTTTACGCCGCTGGTCACCGGTAGCGTATACTCACCTCAAATTTTACCACTACAGCCCTGTATGTATGTATGTATGTATGTATGTATGTATGTATGTATGTATGTATGTATGTATGTATGTATGTATGTATGACTGTATGTATTTATGCATGTATGTATGTAGGTCATGCCATATGTCATGTCATATTGCCGTCGTCGCTTTGCGATGGTAGGCTGCAGGAATGGATCAACATTGCTCAGAGTTTTCTATCCCGTACTACGTCCATTAGCCTGGTTCCTGATAGCCCAATCCATCCTATAATGTTGTCGATCCCAGGCAGTCTCGGTCTTCCGCGGTTTCGAACGGACCCCTTCTACGAGGTCCGTCATCAGGCTGCCTTCGATGTTGTTTCTCTTCTTATTTCTGTAGCGTCCAGGTCTCACATCCGTATGTTGCTGTCGGCAATACCAATGCCCTCATGGTGGCCTCATCATCCGTAATTTGATGTCATTACGTATTGACTTGTTCTTCCATATTTTTGTCACTTTAACCATGACCGCCATCTCCATGGCCAGCCTTGATTTAACATTGTCCGTGTAGTTCGCCTCTTCAGTTACTCTGCTCCCCGCGCACGCAAAGGATTTTTACCTGCTCCACTCCTCCGCTGTCCACATTTATAAAGTGTTTTCTCGATGTTCGTCATTACTTAAGTCTTTATCGCATTAATCAGCATCCCGCATTCTTTTTGCTGCATTCTCGACTCGACTCACAATACCTTGTAATTCTTTTGATCACGTAGCCACTAAGACGATGTCGTCCGCGTAGGCCTACCTGAGATTGTTGATGGTCTTTCCGCCAATCCTGAATCCGATTGCTTACGACAAAATTAATAAACGATCCCGATTAAATGCAGTAAGCTTAATTAAAATTAAATTTTAACTAAAGAAGCTATCGAATCTTCTGAGTAGACTTTGTATTGTGACGTCACAAAACGGCCGTGATGTCATATATTTCGTGTTCATTAATACTGTAGGCTATACCACAGACATGCTATTATTAAACAACATAATAACCGTTGTACGTCTGTCTGTCTGTCTGTCTGTCCGTCCCGTAACAAACACTATTGTGACGTCACTATACTGCCGCCTTGGCGACGGTTGTCTTGACGACGGCTATAGGCCTATAATATGACGTTATTGTCATCACTGCAATAATAATTGTTTTTTATATACTGTGATTTTTCACGGGTTACAGCTAGTTAAATATATAATGGTTATGCATTAAGACTTGTAGTTACTATTATTGTTGCTATTAGTAAGTAAGTAAAAGTAAGTATATTCTTTATTTTAACCAGTTGATGAAACGCACTCTGGTGTTCATTACATGTAAATTAGCAGTTTGCAAATTATAATTTCCGGTTTAATTCAAATATAACATCCTAACCAAGAAAGTCTTTCTCATTAAGCTATCAGCTTTGGGTAAAATCCGGTCATGTGTTCTTGGCCGAAGGGTATATTTTTATACAGTTTTTTCTTTGAGGTAGTAACCCATGCAAAACATGCCCTGGACAGCCCAAGACATCATAAAAAAACTAAAAAGCAGGGTGTCAGCTTGCTTACTTGATTGCTCATATGCAGTGCTTTTCTTCTAGAAAGAAAGGTTCCGGAACTGAACAATAGGTTCCGAAACTGAACAATTTTGGAAAGGCTAAAATTCCGGGAAAAACGGGATTGGGGGTTGGGAGGGTCTCAGTAAACATTGAAAACAGTTAACAACACTGACATTAAATTAACTAAATTATTGTTTTCGTTATTAAAATAAATAAATTCTTTTTAAGTAGCTGAAAAAAGGTGCCGGAACGCCGTTCCGGCGCGTTCAGGCTGAAAAAAGTACTGCTCATATGTCGGATTGTCGCTGGGGAGATATCTCAGGCGAATCAGTTTAGTAAATGACCCTGATTAGATACAGCAACTAAAATTAAATTTAAAATAAAGAAGCTATCGAATCTTTAAACGGTAAACTCTATATTGTGACGTCACAAAAAGGTCGTGATGTCATACACCGTGTTCATTAATACTGTTATACATTATAGTTACTATAATTGTTGCTTTTATTGTTATTATAATAAACGACCTCGTTAGATACAGTAATTAAAATTAAGTTTAAAATAAGGAAGCTATCTAATCTTCAAACTGAGTAAACTCTATATTATTTGTGACGTCACAAAAAATGATGACGCGTGTGATTTCTATAGTATTTTAATATAAATAGATGGACGTACTCAGCGTTACCACTCCTTGGGTTTTTTCACAAGATCTTGGTTTTTTTAATCCGAACTTGGGAAATGGGGTTTTTTCATGGAGACCTTGGGTTTTTTGCTTGGTTTTTTCTTGTGTATTGAAACCCTATTTTTCATTAATTTAATCAGTTTTTGCAACGGTTTGGATGATCGAAGTCAATAAAAAAAATAAATTAATGGCGCAATATGCGTGTAAGCATGTACTATGCAAGTCTATTGCTATATTTAAAATATAACTAAAGATGAAATGTGCTATACTAGTACATTGCTATATTTAGAATATAACTCAAGAAACTAAATGTGCTGTACTAGTCTATTGCTATATTTAGAATATAACTCTAAAGAGTAAAGACTAAATTGCAGACTCAGGCTGCAATTTTTCAGAAGTTTTCCCGATGTGAACTGTTGCTCTTTTTTAAACTTGAGAAATAGTACTTTGAGTTTCATTGTCTTTAATCTTTATTCTTGTTTAAAAATAAAAAAGAGCGATAGAAGTAATAAGTCACATGAAACGGACTCTGATGAAATTAAATACATGTATATAAACATTTTTCATTTGCATCGAATATTAACTAATAATTTTTAGCAATTAAAAGATAGAAATAAAAGATAGAACAACATTTTATAACAGAAATGGTAATATTGCATTATATTTTTATATATTATCTTATAATTCGTTTATTGAAGTCTGCAGAAAAACTAACTTGGGTTTTCTTGGGTTTTTTCAATGCCCCAACTTGGGTTTTTCATTTTTCCAGAGTGGTAACACTGGACGTACTAGTAAAGATTTAGGCCTCTGGTACTGAATGCGTTTTGCAGTGGATTAAAGGTGCTGAAATCTGCGAAGAGTCGAAAATGTTGCGCCTTATGCATCATTATTATTATTAATTAAATTTGTAACGCGCGCACGGTCACACCGAAATGTGAATCCAAGGCGCGGATAGTCAGTCAGTCGCCAGGACTCCCAGGAGAAGATGCAGTTGTATGAATGCATGAGTGTATGTATGTATGTATGTATGTATGTATGTATGTATGTATGTATGTATGTATGTATGTATGTATGTATGTATGTATGTATGTATGTATGTATGTATGTATGTATGTATGTATGTATGTATGTATGTATGGATGTATGTATGTATGTATGTATGTATGTATGTATGTGTGTATGTATGTATGTATGTATGTATGTATGTATGTATGTATGTATGTATGTATGTATGTATGTATGTATGCTTGTATATGTATGTATTTTAATCACCAACTTCAGTCAGCCAGCAAGCAGTTTGTAATGCGTTGAGGTCTAGTCACTTTGCTGGACGCTGCAGTATCAGAGATCTTCACCCAATGATCGCTTATATGAGGACCATACCTCATAGCACAGTTAGCCCTGCAAGACCATGGGGTAGCCTAATGTAGGCCTTGGTATTTCGTTGCAGCGCGGACGTCCGTAAATGGATCGAGAAAGGGTGATGCTCACAAATGCGAACAAATGGAGGGAACGGTCGAAAGCAGACCATTTTATGCGGACGTCCTAAATGAATGACCATTTTCACCGTGCAGGGGACCAAAGACAGCGGCGTTGTTATGACCGCATCGCTTTTGGGCGATAGACGCCAGAGGGTGGTGCACATATCCGGTTCGTCAGTAGCACGTGGTGCGCAGACTTCGCGCGTACTGATTAGATTACCCGCGAAAAAAACTGGAAGCAGACGACACTGCATTAGTGTAATTCAGCAACGCCGAACAACGACGTGGAGTATGGAAAGCTGACCGACCCGGGCGGTCAAAACCTTTGAGGGTTTGGGGCAACGATGCAGAGTGCGTCATCGATACAGGGCTGTACTTCCGAGAGGGGAACAAACAATCGAAGCTTCATTGCTTTAAGAGCACCGGCCAATCAATGAGTTGAGAGAGTGCAATTTTACCAGGTGATGATTTTTAAGTAAAAATAGAAAGTCTTCATCAATCATTGAGATTTTGAATTAAGAATTTGACGATGGGTTAGGTGTTGTCTTGTGTTGGAAAGGTTAAGAATGTATTGTTATGCGAACACAGATAGTGTAGTAGTTAGTGTGTTGGACTGTTAACACAGAGGTCAGAGGTTCGAATCCCAGCCAGGCAGAAATTTGTTTCCAGATTTCTGCTCCATTTGCGCCACCTACCGAGCTCAGTCATAATAAGTACACTGATCGTACTCTCCAGTGAGAGGATCAGGCGGCGAGGGAGGGGACTGTCCACCCGCCCTTATATCATATGCCGAGGCTGAGAAAGTGAAGTTGCTAACACTTCTGACTGACCCTCGAGGTTGGTGCAAGAGACTGCTCTTCATTCACAGCTTGCTGGTCTCTCCATCTGGAACTCTACCTACTCATCTTCGCAACTCTCTCAGTGAAACTGTCTTTCGCTCTAAACTGGAAACTCACTTCTTCCAGTCTACTTATGGCTCTTTATGGAGCTTGCCCGGCTTCTATATGCACTTCTGAACCTGGAGGGCATTTTCAAATTACAGTTCTATTCAGAGGATTTTTTAAGAAAAATTTATCACTGCACAAAATCGCGAGTCTGTAGAGGGCGTCAATAATAAAAATCATAAATAATTATATGAATTGCAATACATTTCCTGTACAAACAGCTTTTCATCATTGCACTTTTCAATTTATCGCTGCGCATTTTGTGCATCATTGCACGTTAAAACAATCCCTGGTTCTATTGTAATGTATTGTGAATAGTGGAGCATTTATGACGACCAGTAGGTCTGCAAACCCTTACACCGTAATTTTAATTGCAAATTTACATGGCGCCACTTCAAGAGAGATTCCAGCAGGTTACACTCATCAGATGTGCTGATCCTCCATCTGCCGTGCACGTCCTCATCGAGATCAGTCGTCAAGGACGTGGCTGTCCTTAGGCCTGAAAGATATTTCGACTGAAGCACAAAGAGGACAGCAGGACAACTCGGATTTGAACTCGAGACGCAGGGGCTGGGAAGCTCTCAGCAGGCGCTATATAAATTTCCAGTTATACTATACGTTAAGTCACGCCGATTCTACGTTATAGAACGCAACAGTGCATTGCACTGCGTCACATCGCATTAAATCACATCACATTATCTGACGTTAATCACATTAAATCACATCAGGTTACATTATTCACATGACGCCCTTTTACAATACATTAATAACACTGAATTACATCGCATTACGTTTAACACATTACATCACATCATTATTTTTCACATCACGTTACATTGATCACGAGGCATCAAATTACATTACATTGATCACATTACGTTGCTTTAATCACACTGCATTACGTTGCAGTGCCTTTAATTAAATTCCAATGTTGTCTCAATGAAACGAAGAAAATGTTTTTCTTCCATCGTGAGATGCACTCTCTATTTGCGCTATAGAAATCGGCCGACTCCTCAAATTCAATTTATTTTCGATTGTACCAAGATGGATCTCGCTTTCAATTGATTGGCCATCAATTCCAATCATTGTTATATTTTATCTGTGAAAAACCGAACAGCCGATTAAGATTGAGTGCGAGGGATGGAGTGGGGCGGAGAGGGTGAAGGATGGAGGGAGTGCGAGCGTGGGAGGGTCAGGGTGGAGTGAGGCGGAGGAGGGTGAAGGATGGAGGGAGTGCGAGTGAAGGAGGGTTAGGGGTGGGGTGGGGTGGAGGAGGGTGAGGGAGGGAGGGAGTGCGAGCGACGGAGGGTTAAGGTTGGAGTGGGGTGGAGGAGGGTGAGGGAGGGAGTGCGAGCGACGGAGGTTTAGGGGTGGAGTGGAGTGGAGGAGGGTGAGGGAGAGAGTGCGGGCGAAGGAGGGTCCGGGGTGGAGTGGGGTGGAGGAAGATGAGGGAGGGAGTGCGAGCGAGGAGGGTTACAGGTGGAGTACGATGGACAAGGCTGAGGGAGGGAGTGCGAGCGAAGGAGCATCAGAAGTGGAGTAGGGTGGAGGAGGGTAATGGAAAGCGTGCGAGTGAAGGAGAGTCAGAGGTGGAGTGGAATAGATTAGGGTGAGAGAGGTCTTGCTAGTGAAGGAGGGTTAAGAGTAGAGCGGGGTGGAGAGGGTGAAGGAGAGAAGGAATGCGAGCGATGGAGGGTCGGGCGGAGTGGGGTAGAGGAGGGTAACGGAGGGAGTGCGAGCGAAGGAGGGTCAGCAGTGGAGTGGGGCGGAGAGGGTTAAGGAGAGAGGAAGTGCGAGCGAAGGAGGGTCGGAGTGAAGTGGGGTGGAGGAAGGTGAGGAAGGGAGTGCGAGCGAAGGGGGTGAGCGGAATACGTACATATACGTTGGCAGACAGAGCCAAGACAGACGGAGCCAGAGACAGACAGAGGCAGAGACAGACAGAGGCAGAGGCAGAGATAGACAGAGGCAGAGACAGACAGAGGCAGAGACAGACAGAGGCAGAGATAGACAGAGGCAGAGACAGACAGAGGCAGAGACGAGATTCGCTAGCGGGCGTACAGTTTGAGCCAATTGTCTTTTGCTAATGCTATAGTAAAACAGCATCCAACGGATGAGAGGATGCTGCAGATGGACCTACGGCTGCTGAAGACGGTGACTATAAAGAGGCACCGACCGCGTGTAAAGACACAGCTCGATGGATGCTTGGCGATTGCTGAAACAGTTGCTAAGTCTCCACGTTGGCGCCGCAGTGTATCTGATCACGTCGAAGATGAAGCACGCCGAGTGCGATGAGAGGATGTGGAGGAGCAGGAGCAGGAAGAAACACAAGAGAATAATCGCAGCCTACCTGGCGATCCTTCTATGGCTTACCGTCTCAGGTCAGTGACTGTAATTGTAATTGTAATCGTGCATTTATAAAGCGCCAATTCAAGAAAAAAACTCATCAGTGGACGCTTAGCGATTGCGATTAAGTTCTTAGCTCCGATATTGGGCTCATAATCTCGCCAGGCAGATGTTCTGCTCGAGATGTATGGCTTTCTTAGGGCATTATCATCATTCATCATGTATGTATATTGTTGCATCTCCCTCGTTTGTCTTAGCTCCGTCTAAAGGATGATAGGCCAGAAGCAACACCGGCACCCTCTCTGTAAAAACTTCTCTCTTTATTCTCAGAAAATGGCAGAAACCTTCAGTCTTCTCCATGCATTAAGCCATCAACTCTAAACATTTTTAATAAAACGAACTTCTTATACTCATTTACTCATTCATTCGTAGATTTATATAGCGCCTCTTCAAGAGAACTATATAGCACGGTAGCACCTCAACACAAGGATGATCGTTACGCAGTAAGCAATGCCCAATCTACCCAAACATACCAAGCCATCATTCCATAGGTTCAGAAGGAGATACAACTCTATTTATAGCTATTAACCCATCCTTTCTAAGAATCCACGAACAGGTGCAAAGTCTACCTGGTACATGCGAGGTCATCTGCTCATCCTCTAAACACGGCAGGCACGTAACAACATAGATGAGAACACTTATTATAACGCATTTTAAGTACCTCATCAAAGAACATCATTATCATAGTCATTGTTGTCTTTGTCGTCGTAATTGTCCATTCCCATCCTCGTTTCATATTCTCCTCCTCCTCCTGCTCGTCCTCCTCCTGCTCGTCGTCGTCGTCGTCGTCCTCCTCATCATCATCATTACCACCACCACCACCATCATCATCATCATCTTCATCATTATTATTATTGATATTATTATTCATAATCATCCTAATTATCAACCTATTTACTAGTAACATCACAAATTATTTATTATTTGTTAGTATTGGGGTGAGCGATAGTCTACCGGTAATGTTCTGCGTTCAAATCTTCGCAAGAGAAGAATTTAGTAAGCTGGAAAGTTACGAATTGAGAGAGAGCTAAAGGTTACGGTAACAATGGTTCAGAAACCTTTGTAGAAGCTCCTTAATGGGGGGCTGGATGTAAGGTGATTTGCTAAGAGTAACTATACAATTCAAAGGCCAGCTACTGAAAGGATCAGTTGAGTTGTACTGACGTTTACTGAGCACAAATAATTACGTAAATCGATATTAGAGTCATTCAAAGAAAAATAATGGTCGGAGTCCAAAGGTACCGTAATCGTAATCGTAATAGTAATAGTAAACTCCAAATTTCTAAAGCGCCACTCGAAAGCTAAGCGCAGGGCACCAGCTTAATCAAAGGTAGTCAAAGGGAGGTTCGAGTCCGAGCTATTGCCTACTTAACATGTAACTGATTAACTGAACAAACGATTTAAGCTTTAACTATTTGATAACTATTTGAATTATTTCCCATTAGATTTAAATTTAAACTCTTTGAAAGTTTCATCATTAAAATAAAATATAGGTTATCATAATTATGTAGTCGCTGTGTTTGAAAATAAAATATAGGTTATCATAAGAGTCGCTGAAATGAATGGCGGCGAATTGTGTAGTCGCTGTGTTTGATGGCGGCGAATTGTGTAGTCGCTGTGTTTGATGGCGGCGAATTGTGTAGGCGCTGTGTTTCGCGGCGGCGAATTGAGGTCGCTGAGATGAAGGTCGGCGAAATGTGCGCGCCCAATTCAACGGTTACCGAGTCCGATTGCAGAGGGTTAGAGGAGGAGGAGGAGTAGCTGCTAAGGTGGGTGTCGGCTGGCGTTTAGGTCAATAATTGGGAGGCAGAGGATCAGATTAGTAGGGGAAGATATTCTTGAAGAGGCGAGCTTTCAGTTTTGTGTTGAAAGCCTTAAGGGTAAAGATAAACGAAACCAACAGGACAAGTCCAGCTAACCAGGTCTTGTATATTTGATAGCAGATTTCATGACAGCGCTTCCAATAACTACACATTTCATCAGGTTAGCTTTGTAAGTAGCCTACCATGACTGTTTTAGGAAATATTTATCACAAATTGGTCCACTGCGGCAAACAAGTAAAACGACAAGAGGAGGTGGGTACAGATAAGGTAAAATAAAAGAAGGTGGTAAGGTAAGGTAAGGAGAGGTAGAGTATCATCACATCATGTGAAAAGTTTGATGTTAGATGTGTAAAGTTTGGTAACAAAAGAAAGGAGGGCAAGAGGAGGTAAGGTGAAGAAACGAGCCTGGGGTAAGTCGGGGTGAATCCGAGCTATTCAAATCCCGACCTAGTACTAAATTGTGTTGTAGCATGCTGACTTTTGATTTGGGCGCAATAAAAAGTTATATTATGTTGTACATACATACGTACGTACATACATGTACATACATACCTGTACATACACATCAGCGAGGAGATTCTCCTCTTTAACCACCCGCAGATCGACTACTTGTAGCCAATCTTCGCAAAAAGCTTTTATCAGCACGTCATTATCAAACTGCCACACAAACACACGCTCACAGAGACAAACGCATACATAGATACACAGACGTACAGACACACACAGGTACAGATAGACAAGAATACAAACTTAACTACACCGATTCCGACCAAGAAACCCGTAAAGACAGAAAATCGTCGATCGTCGTCGACTAAAGGCCACAGCCAGATCCGACGGAACGGCTTCCGAATCCTTCCGAGTCTTGCCGAATGCTTCCGATGTGGTCGTTGCGACGACATCTGGTGACGGGATTGGCTGCGCTCCGATTCCAGTCTAATGGAACATTCCAGGCGCTTTTTTTTAATTAAAACGAACGTCAGTCGTTTACACCAGGCGTCGCCACGAGTCATTTCATCCGTCGACCAAAACATGGCACATATGATATATATATATATATATATATATATATATATATATATATATAATTGGAATATATCTATATTATCTGTAAGATCTATAAAATGCATAAGTTTGTGTGCAAATGGCAGAGATTACATGAAAATATCAGATATATAATTTTCCTATCTATCTCTGGACAATCTCTAACAAAACACAAAGCTCTTGAATAAACTGGTGCTTTGTTCTTAATTAAAAATAGAGCTTTATAAATTTCGAGATTATGATTACACGGAAATGGAGCGCAGACAGGTAATGGTGGGAATGGCCATGTCCCATGTCCATTCATTTATCTAGGACGGACAGACGTATCTATCTATCTATCTATCTATCTGTCTGTCTGTCTGTCTGTCTGTCTGTCTGTCTGTCTGTCTGTCTGTCTGTCTGTCTGTCTATCTGTCAATCTATGTATATATCTAAATATCTATCTATCTATCTAACTATCTATCTATCTATCTATCTATCTATCTGTCTGTCTGTCTGTCTGTCTGTCTGTCTGTCTGTCTGTCTGTCTGTCTGTCTGTCTATCTGTCTATCTATGTATATATCTAAATATCTATCTATCTATCTATCTATCTATCTATCTATCTATCTATCTATCTATCTATCTATCTATCTATCTATCTATCTATCTATCTATCTATCTATCTATCTATCTATCTAACTATCTATCTATCTATCTATCTATCTATCTATCTATCTATCTATCTATCTATCTATCTATCTATCTATCTATCTATCTATCTATCTATCTATCTATCTATCTATCTATCTATCTATCAATCAATCAATCAATGAATCAATCAATCCGATTTATTAAGACACACGAACAATGCATTTAACGGGCGCGTAACGAATCGCCGAATCCCGAATCGCCGAAATGGTATTACCGCCGAATCGCCGAAACTATTTTGTGAAGAAAACCCGTATCACCGAAAATGCTCTTCGTAGCGAATCGCCGAATCCCGAATCGCCGAAACTATTTTGTGCTGTGTTTTAACATGTATTAAAGTGGTATATAAGTGCATTATTTTTAAAATTCAATTCAGTTTTATTAGGCAACCAAATTTCAAACAAGTAAACATTAAGGACAGGCTTGGAAAAGGTGAATACATCTGGTTACACACGGCGACTGGGGTCCAAACTAGTTTTCGGCGAATCGGACGCTTGGTAGAAAACTGCTTTCGGCGATTCGGCGGATATTGCAGTTTAAGGGCTTTCGGCGATTCGGGATTCGGCGATTCGGGTAGACCCCCATTTAACAGGCAGATTTTTCAGCGTAGGTGCATTTAATGGGATGCCCCTAAGGGAGGAGTCCCGTTAGATGGGGCACCCGAGTTCACTGGCAGAACGGATGTTAAGTACATGAAGCATCAATGCTTATACTAAACTTAACTAGTAAAATAAATGTATCTGTCTGTCTGTATGTCTGTCTGTCTGTCTGTCTGTCTGTCTGTCTATCTATCTGTCTATCTATGTATCTATCAATCTAACTATCTATCTATCTATTTGTTAATATGTATGTTTGTCTGTCCATCTATCTATCTAGTAACCTGTCTGTCTGTCTGTCTCTCTTCCTACCCGCTAGCATATCTTCAGACAGACAGACACAGACAGACAGACAGAGAGAGAGAGAGCAGTGACGTAACTAGTGGAAGTGGAGAAAGCGAGCGATTAAAAGAGAGAGAGAGAGAGTGCCGTAACAAAGAGAAAGAAAGACATAAACAAAGAAAAAGAGAGAGTAATGACGTAATAATAGGAGAGATTAATGACGTAATAAACAGAAGGAGAGACAGCGGATGCCAAATAGAACAGTTTCTAGGACACCGCTGGTGATCAATTACTGCTGTCCGGAAGAGGGGCGAAGGGTTCGGAGAGAGCATCGGAGCGTAGCGATCGTCGACCCATGATAAAATTACTCGGATATAAAAGCGATGATGGCAGAAGAAGGAAGAAGAAGACGCTGGCTGTTCGCATATCCATGATGGCTTATTTCAGAGAATTTAAATCTCGCGTTGGTATCGTCAGCACTCGGATACCTAGAATGGCGTGGCACTCATTCGGACTAGCAGCGGTGATGAAGAAGATGATTTACTGTAATTTTATTTTTAATTGTAACGACAGATATTTATGTTCGCCTCTTCCAGAGAAGCTGGTTCTGATCTGACAACACAAACCCACGATCAAACAGAAAGAGCAAAGAGGCAATGGAAGGCAAATCAGTTTGGGTCGTTGGTTGCTACTTGGTAAGGTAATTTAGACAGATGGACCTACCCCAGCGAAGCTTCTAGGCTGCACAGCGGAAGGTCTGGCTGGGGGAACAGCCAGGATAGAGAGATTGATGGATGGATTGGAGGGAGGACAGACAGACAGACAGACGACAGACAGACGACAGACAGACGACAGACAGACAGACAGACAGACAGACAAACAAACAAACAGACAGACACATAGATAGATAAAGAAGAAGATACCGAAGAGAAATAGCCGTTCCATGCTATCTACACAGCAGAACGAAGATATATGATTATCTACGTT
>OY744603.1:80682231-80704492 GCA_963556255.1 Allolobophora icterica | reverse complement strand
ACAGACAGACAGACAGACAGACAGACAAACAAACAAACAGACAGACACATAGATAGATAAAGAAGAAGATACCGAAGAGAAATAGCCGTTCCATGCTATCTACACAGCAGAACGAAGATATATGATTATCTACGTTTAAGAACGGAATGGTTCTCGTATGGAATAGAGGTAGACAAAGACCAAGGCACTCGCATCGTATGCTACTAGGTAACCTATTCCAGGAAGTTTGACAGACCACAGCGGAACTTCTGTGCCGCACTGGGGATCACCTGGTTGAGGAACAACCAGGTCATACTATGCCACAGAGTGGTTGAGAAGGGGGAATACAGTTCCCTGAGGTAGGATCCCGCAAGAACATTATGATATTAAACTTAATGCGTTTGTGCAATCACCATTCAGTGCAGTTCCTTTGTAATTCCTCTCTTATTAAGCTTGATATTCGCCCAAACCTAGTTATACATCCATTCAGACTGGTCGCAGCGCTTAAGATAATAAAGGTCGGAGAGGCGAGACAACCAAGTCACCTTGTGCAGATTTCTCATCATCATCATCACCATCATCGTCATCTCATCATCATACGTCCGTCGTTCGTCGTCGTCATCACTATTACTAAAAGAATCTGTTAGAAAGACGAAGGTAGAAAACTGAGAAAAGAAAAATGATCGACGTTACCTTAAGGATAATGTCTAGAAAACTCTTAAATTAATGTGGCCTACACGCTCACAGACATGAGCGGTCTAGTTTTGCTGTGACCGTTTCGTGCAATTAGATAAAACTGGCCTGACAGCATCAAAACTTATAATTAGATAACTAATTAGGCTGACTAACTCTCTCTCTCTCTCTCTGTCTTCTGTCTGTCTGTCTGTCTGTATGTCTGTCTGTCTCTCTCTCTCTCATCTTTCTCTCTCTCTCTCTCTCTCTCTCTCTCTCTCTCTTCTCTCTCTCTCTCTCTCTCTCTCTCTCTTTCCTCTCTTCATCTCTCTCTCTCTCTTCTCTTATCTCTCTCTCTCTCTCTTCTCTCTCTCTCTCTCTCTCTCTCTCTCTCTCCTCTCTCTGTCTCTCTCTTCTCTCTCTCTCTCTCTCTCTCTCTCTCTCATCTCTCTCTCTCTCTCTCTCTCTCTCTCTCTCTCGCTCGCTCGCTCGCTCGCTCGCCCCGCTCATTCACTCTCAATCAATAACTCATTTATTCACTTATTCATTCACACACTCGCAGACTCACTCGCTGACTCACTCTCTGATCCTCATTAAGTTGTAAACTTCTATAGCATCGGTGTCTATCGCACACGGCATCAAACGATGGCGCACCAAATCCAAGTTGTTATCAGGTCAACGTCCAGAAGATCAGGGTCAAAGTTCAGAAGGTCAGTGTCAACGTTTACAAGGCAGGGTCAACGCCCAAAAGTCAGATTCAAAGTCCATGACGTCAGACTTCGTAAGTCTTACACATGAGTTTGCTGTTGGGTGCACTACATGTTCTTACCCAGACATTCAGCTACTCATAAGGGTGTCTCATGTACCCCTGCGATATCTAATCATCGCCATTACCCCCTCCCGTCCGTAACCCTTGTAATTAACCCAAATGCCGTCGACACTAGTCGTGCTCTTGCTTAGACATTACTCATAAGTTTTCTCTCCGTATTATGACCCAATGGGATCTGAAGCCCGTCTGATTTACGACCAGGAGTAAAAAAGCGGTCGACAAGTCTCCCCAGCAGAGGCTCGACCAGTCGTAGACGACCCGACCCGCCCTGCACAAGGGCAAGGGTCCATCTAAGGTGTTTTATAGCGCCTCGTAATAGCCTCTCTAAACAGGTTTCAGAAGAAGCACCTCCATAATTCGCAGCGTTCATAAGCCATAGAAGCGCTGTTTTATGTAGAGCATTTTGAGGCCATTGCCAAAAGCTCATAAGCGTCGACAGATGTCGTTCATCATTCGGATAATCGGACAGACAGGAAGAAGCCATATGAGGAAGCAGGCAAAGAATCGTGCATGCATACTTACGCCACGTACATAATATGTACGTATAATACTTACGTGCATTATTACATAAAACATTAATACATATTAATAATAAAAATGAACTATACAATCCGCATGCTATATTAAAAAATCTACTAAGCACTGAGACCCGACGCTATTATTGATTACCTGTAAAACCCACGCTTCCAATTACTCTTGTAAGTAGCAGCGTTTTTGCCTGCTAAATTGTCTCAATAAACGAATATACAATACATGCATGCCTCTATAGTATATACATACATAAATACTTACGTACATACACACATGCATGCAAACATGCATACATACATCTATGCAAACATACACGCATATATACACACACACTCACGTAAATATATCATACATGCTTACATACGTGTATATGCATAGGCCCATTTATATCCACCCATCTGTCCGTACGTATACATACATACATACATACATACATACATACATACATTCATACATACATACATACATACATACATACATACATACATACATACATACATACATACATACATACATACATACATGCATTCATACATACATACATACATACATACATACATACATACATACATACATACATACATACATACATACATACATACATGCATTCATACATACATACATACATACATACATACATACATACATACATACATACATACATACATACATACATACATACATACATACATACATACATACATACATACATACATGCATACATACATACATACATACATTCATTTCTTTCGTTTATACATATGCTGAATATATTAACACACTTAGGCAAGGTAGTTATCGTTCATTTTCTACACGACTCTGAACCGTCGGCAGTCATAGACTTCAGAGACACATGGTCCAGGACGGAAACGGCATTAGGATGAGCCGCATACAGAAATCCTCAGATGAACCCGGATATCCTGTTCTGAACCGGAAGCAGCGGAAACGTATACTATGGTAGAATGGTAGATCCACGGCCCGGAAAATAGAGACAAATCCGCGGTGCGGCGCTATATAAATAACTGATTATATCACGACGTATAGGGTGCACGGATTCAGGATGAGCGGGAAGCATCGATCAGATGAGGTCCAGGAAAGAATTTGCGTTCCAGCCGACGCCATCTGGGGGTTGGTAGGTCAATCTGTTGATAAGATCTTTAATAAAAATTGAACAGGACGTTGTGATTGCAAAGGTCGACCCGGAACAAATCAACGAAGGTCGTGGTCAAAGTAACGGACCGTTTGCCGTCTTGGGATACGGGTCAAGTCTACGATGGACAAGGTCAGCATTACAGATTTTCACGACCTTTGGGATATCGTTTTGGTCGTAGCAGTTGATCCATTCAGATTCTTGACCGTTACTGTAGGCTACATGATGGAAACAGCTTACGTGCGGGACACGGTAGACGATTAGTTGTAACGCGGAGAGTACGGATTCAAACGTCCTCCTTTTAGACGGTCACTGTGTAGGAACTTTGAGCAAGTTCTTCACTCACAATTGCTCAGTGCCATCAATTGATGTTTTGCCACTAGATAGTTGCGATTAATAATAATAATAATAAATTTAATTATAATAGTAACAACAATAATAATAATGATAATAATGATAGTAGTAGTAGTAGTAGTAGCAGCAGTAGCAGCAGCGGCAGCAGCAGCAGTAGCAGTAGCAGTAGCAGTAGCAGTAGCAGTAGCAGTAGCAGTAGCTGTAGCAGTAGTAGTAGTAGTAGTAGTAGTAGTAGTAGTAGTAGTAGTAGTAGTAGTAGTAGTAGTAGTAGTAGTAGTAGTAGTAGTAGTAGTAGTAGTAGTAGTAAAGTAGTAATAGCAGCAGCAGCAGCAGCAACAACAACAACAACAACAGCAGCAGTAGTAGTAACGATGGATAAAAACATTCCAACCACACATTGCCTATTGGTCATAGTTGATCCGGGTATATATATATATATATTCAGTGATGGGCACTAAACTAATTCCTTTTAGTTAAACTAAAACTAATTTCCAACTAAAGTAAAATAGTTTAACTAAAGTTGGCAACTAATTTTGGAAATTAGTTAACTAAACTAAAAAAAAGTAGTTAAACTTTTTCCAACTTTTTCCAACTTTTTACGACAAACATTTTTACAATAACAGAGGTTAAGTGAACTGTAATAATGCAGAGCTTCAATGACAATTTCACCTTCAAACTATGCAATATGTACTTTTACTAGCATACAGTAACAGGCTTACTGTAAGTAGTGTATAAATTTGAAAACATAGGCTGTTAATGCTAAAACCATGCAGTGTTAATCAATAAGTTTCACGTTGAGTAATGTTGTTGACAGTGTTCAATGTTCATTGCGGAAAATAGTTGCGAATTGCTGATTTTTTTAGTTAAACTTTTTAGTTAGCAACTAAATTTCTTTGGTTAAACTAGGCCTATGGTTTTAACTAAACTAAATTTTTGTAGTTAAACTTCATCCTTAACTAAAAAAATTTAGTTATACTAAAAGTTAGCAACTTTTAGTTAACTATATGCCCATCACTGTATATATTCTGATTAGGCCTAGGTGGTTCTATGACGTTAGCCCAATTATACGTTGCTTCCTTGAGGTCTAAACAATTAACACTGATAATCTTAGAAGATTTCATCATTATATACATATTATTACATTATATATACAAGTGTACATTATGGGAAAATGTTTCCTATCGACGTCTACGCCCTGGCTTTCACAAAATTTCGTTAACACCGAATATTATTTTAAGTGTTAGTCTCTGTTTAAACACCTTTAAATCACGTACTGTAGATTCTATATCAAATATATTTGATCTTGGTCTAATAGG
This sequence comes from Allolobophora icterica, assembly GCA_963556255.1. NCBI lineage: Eukaryota > Metazoa > Annelida > Clitellata > Crassiclitellata > Lumbricidae > Allolobophora > Allolobophora icterica. Next base: position 80,699,661 of record OY744603.1, on the reverse strand, counting down.
TATTTCCTAAGTACATAAGTTTATTAGTAGTAGTAGGCTAGAGTTAAGTTACTACGGAAAGAAGAGTTGACGTTGTTAAACACCAAATATTAGGTCGAATATTTAGACTACACAATTTTAAATCGCTTTTTATCTGAATATAGGCCTACAGGTCATTTTGGGTCAACTGCTAGTTTTGACTCCTATCTGGACCTAATATATAATAATAATGATCTTCGTTTAATATCTTCAAACTGACAACAACGCAGTATGATTACAAATCAGTATGAACGGATGATCACAAGTTATTACAGGAGTCGAATTTAACTGTACACGGCAGCCATGCAAGGCGCCCGTCACGTCCTACATCTCATTTTAACAACGCGCCATCTCGCGAATGAAAGGCTGAGTGGACCTAAATTTGGGAAGATAGCGGTAAGCTATCCCGCTGCCTACTGCTCTTCACGCCAGTGATGTTACCACTACTCTATGGACCCCCCCCCCAAGGTATGGGCCTGAGGTAACGTTGACGCGACGGCCTTATAGCCCTAAACCATTGCCTTCTAGATACTGACTATATATCTAGATACTGTTGTGACGTTCGTCGCTCGAGATCAACTAACCCTTCATCAGACATGGTACCAATTTGTGTCGGTCTTACCCGAGACGCTGCTTCGTCGTCGGGCTGGGTTCGGCTCCAGCCAACTGACCTTCTGGAGTCGCCCGGGTCACTATCCTGTCTACTTCTGCTGTAGACGAGCGGTTCCCTGTCTCCGCTCTCAGTGCCCATTTCTCCAAGAGGAGGTCCCGAGGGTATCGCTTGTTTGCAAACAGTGTCGCTGTCAAGCTCCATCTCACTTTCGGACTCTGCCACTGCCGCGGTCGCCGGGTGGGCAACGTCCTCGTCCTCAGGATGGCCGTCCTTTAGAACAGGGTTCGCTCTCTTGCCGGCAGGAGTCCTCAGCTTCCTGTGAGATCTCTTAGTCAAAGACTTTCTCTTTTTCTCCACCTTAACCGAACCCTCACGTACCATTCTGCATCTCATGACTCTCGAGTTATCGTCAATAGGGGAAAACTCTGAACGTTCTCTTGTCCGAGAGGACAAGGTGTACATCTGACGAGTCGTCACGTCGTGCCGTCTCAAACACGCGAACATCTTGCGATAATATATACACGTGTATATTAACGCGGTATACTGGTCTCACGACACTCTCTTCTGATAGGACAGGTTCTAGGTCTAAAACCTCCCTAACCGCACGCAGAACTGTGTTCCGACCGGCGCACGAGGTGGGCCCTACTTCGCACTTCGGTCAGTTCTCGGAGCTACGTGTTTCGATCACCAAGTTATTTGCTCTGAATAACGATTGGTTTGAATACAAGATTTTCCTGACTCTATCGTTTTCCTGGTCTTACCGCACTGTAATCAGTTGTCGGGCGGTCTTTTTCCGTACTGCGGTCTTTCGGTAACAGTGGTCTTTCCCAGTAACTATTTTTTAGTTACCGGGCGATGGAGCCCCTCCAACGCTCCACCGGCGTGTCAGCCATCCAAGTGTCACAATCCAAATGTAACGCTGACCCCGTAAGGTTACCAGAATGTCCTGAATTTTGTTCCCAAGAATTTCCGAATTTTGGTTCCCTAACGAAGGTCACGCTTACTCCCACAGGTAACCGGACAAGCTCCGATCGCGGGGTTCTTCAAAACCCAAGAGGGAACTTCCTGCCTGTCGCCAAATTTACCCTTATTATCGTTTTTGTACTAAACTGGTTTTTTCAGGTATCCCGACGGTCACTTCACCGAGTGCCGAAGTCGCGTAAAACTCTCCCAGCCGAAGACGCCGAACTCGCGTAAAACTCTCCCGGCCGAGTACGCTGAAAGCGCGTAGAACTTCCCCTGTGTCGAGTACGCCGAAATCGCGTAAAACTCGTCTCAGTGTATAAAACCAAACACTGTCGGATCTTGGAGTTCTTCGAACTCCAAGAGGGATTTCCTTGCCCGACGCCAAATTTACTCTTGGTTTCAAGGATTTCAGAATTCCAGAAAATGGCTACCTTAAGAAGGTCACCTTTACTCCCATGGGTTACCGGACAAGCTCCGATCGCGGAGTTCTTCTAAACCCAAGAGGGACTTTCCTGCCCGTCGCCAAATTCACCCTGGTTTTCGATCTCACACTGAATTGGTTTTCCTGTGTATCAACGGTATCCTTCCCCGAGTATTACTCAGCCGTAGATTTCCCGCAATCGGGATCTAGACCGCTTCGCGATCAACGGAGGGATCCAACCCGCCGGATCGGCGCTGTCGGCCCGTCTCCCAACAGTGAACTTCTTTAGCTGTACTCGGGATCGCCTGATTATATTATTCGGACGCCCCTTTCGTCCGTAAATATATTTGTACTAACCGGAAACTCGAACTCTGACTCTGTCGTAACCAAAATCACTCGCCTACCACACTGAGTGCAGTATATTTGAATCGGTAACTGAGTCGCTAACCAACAACGCTGTTTAACAGTATTGCTATGTATGAAGAGTCGAACCAACTCTTCACGTATAAAGCAGCGCACCGTGAGGCAGGCTCTATGCATCCCGAATTAACGCGTCTGCTCGCTATGCGCTGGCCTTACACCGTCGATCGGGCTTCCCTACCACGGTCGTTACTGGCCAGTTGCCTATTGAAATTAAATAGAAATTAAATGATCGATGCTGGGCCTTCGCATGTAAACTTAAAAAGAAACGATGCTGTTCCCTTCGCATGTAAACTTAAAGAAAACGATGCTATTCGCATAAAATAAATCCTCCCACTTACGCACTGTGGCCTTGACCGCCACACTCTCCCCACCTTACTTAGATGCGGAGCATCTCTGCCAAAATCGGGGACCTTAATCAAACGTGACAGGAACATCCCCAACCCAGATCCACTTAGAGAGCAAGGAACCAAATGCACCTTTGGTTATAGGGCGGTATATCAGCAATCTCGGCACCCTGCACGTACGCCAAACACGATGAGAACCGTGATAGCGACAGCCTATTTAATGATGCTTTCGATCTCTCGGCACCCTGCACGTACGCCAAACAACGATGAGAACCGTGATAGCGACAGCCTATTTAATGATGCTTTCGATCCGAACCACCACCCTACTGGCAACCTGTCGTTCCTGACAAATCGCCAACCTTAACAGGCCCTCTATCATGAACCTGGGCTCTACCGGACCCCAAGGGCCAGGAGAACTAAAGGAGAGAAAAGTCGCCCACTGTCTCCCGATCTGGTAACCATCGTCGATCAGTCACACCCGGTACCACTTCAAAATCGTGAAAGCAAAATAAAAGCGGACAACAGTTTGTACTTATCTTCTAGTACAAGTTATCATATTTACGCACATGATCTAAGTCCTAACATATGCTTCTATCGCATGATGCTCTATCCTAAATAGCGCACTAAGGTAGCGCACTAAAGTATCATGAAACGGTAACCAAGGAAATCGCATTGCCCCGAATTTCCTTAACACTCGTTGTTACGAGCATTATACTGTCGAAAAGAAACTCTGTCATCACAAGGAAACGGAAACATGGTTCTCCAATAGTTCGCTTGTAGAACCAACGCAATGAAGCGTCCTAGTACTGGAATCTTTACTCGTTTCAGTACTAACCACTAAGCCAATGTTTAACCGAAAACATATCATCAAAAGGAAACTTAAACAGTCATTCACTGACAATCTGTAAAACCAACGCAATTAAGCGTTGCTGGTAGCACAGGTACTGTATGCTCCCAGATACCGCTCAAAAGAAATACTCTCATCAAAAGGGCAACTGAAACATGGTTCTCGAATAGTCAATGAAACCAACGCAATTAAGCGTTCATCTAGTTGGTCCTAGATACACGTCTGCTTCAGAAGGTCACTAACAAGGACTTCTACAGTCGTAGTCATCCATCCAAGCGAGGTCTTCGTCTCGTCCGTCGTCCAGGTGGCAATTCTGGATCAGCGGTCTCGTCTGGATTTTCTGAAGGTTCCTCTGGTTCATGTTCTGCATTAGGATCTTGAGCCAGGACTGGCCAGTCTACTGTAGGTAACTCAAGATTTCTGTCCCTCTCCGGTAACCAGGTACTCGGAGGTTTACCGTAAAACGGCTTCAATTTATCCACGTGCACAACCATTAGCGTGGATTTCGGACTCTTCTGAATCCGGTACAGACACGGACTGAGCACTTGAATAACCAAGAATGGGCCGGTGTAATAGCGAGCCCATTTTGTCTTCCTTCCACTTCTTAGCCGAGGGTAGTAATAGTAAACCCAATCTCCTTGAGCGAACTTGCTAGGTCTCACTCTCAAATCGTAGGCTTTTTTCCTTCTTTCTGCTACTCTCTTTAACTGTTCTCGTACAAGCCGATACGATCGTTCCATTTTCTCTTTCTGTTTCTCCACGTACTCTTCCATGTCACTGTAAGACGGTCTCTCGAACTCTGTAACTTGGGCTAGAATCAAGTCTAATGGCGTATGGTTCTCTCTTCCCAGGAACAGGAAATTAGGTGTCCGTTGGGTCGCTTCATGTTCAGTTCCTCGATATGCCGCCATTACATATGGTACATGAACATCCCAATCCTTTTGTCGTTCCGACACTACCTTTCCGATCAACATGTTCAGTGTTCTGTGGAACCTTTCGATCATTCCGTTACCAGAGGGTCGATATGGAGTTGTACGTACTTTGTCAATCTCCATGCGTTTACACAGCTCTTTGAATAACTTCGACTCAAAACACGGTCCCTGATCCGTCAGGATCTGGCGTGGCATACCAAACCTCGAGAACACGTGTACCATAAGCGATTCTGCCACAGTAACGGCCTCTTGGTTTCTGATAGGCAGAGCTTCAGCCCATCTCGAGAAGTAATCTATCGCTGTCAGTATGTATTTGTTGCCTTTACTTGATACAGGATGCGGACCAGTTATATCAATTCCGAATCTCTCCATTGGTTCACCGACCACAGGAGTCTGCATGTAACCCTGTCTTGGAGGTTTCTCCCTTCGATAACGAGCACAGCGATCGCACCTTTGGCAGAACCGTCTAACATCGTCCTTCCAACTCGGCCAATACGCCCGACGTTGCAACTGAGTTAAACTCTTCCGAATCCCGAAATGTCCTCCGGCAAAGCTTGCGTGTGTTAACTGAAGCATCTCTTGCCGTAGAGATAAGGGCACAACTAACTGAGATCGCTCAGCTTTTCCTGTGTTACCCTGAATCCAGCCTCTGTGTAACACTCCTTGCAGGACTTCCAGCTGATTCCAGTTGCTCACCAACACTTTCACTTCTCCGCTAGCAGGTGATAGATCTGCCTGTGTTGGATGATGCTTCGACTCCTTCCAATCAAGGACCGTACCAATATTGCAATCGCTCTGCTGTTCTCTTCGAAGAAACTCCTTTGTCCAACGGATTTCCTGGCCTGTATCTTCACTGGTAACCTCGGAGCGCGTTACTTCTCCGATCGGACGTGCCCACATCACGTCTTCATTCGTAACTCTCATGGTAACCACTTTAGGTTGTTCCTCATCCGGACCTCTAGACATCGCGTCTGCGTTACCGTGTTTTGCTCCCGGTCTGTGACATATCTCCATGTCAAACTCCTCTATCATCTCTAACCAACGAGCCTGTTGGCCAATCGGTTCCGGTGTTCTGCGTAACCACTGAAGTGCGGAGTGGTCTGTTCTGAGTAGGAATTTACTACCCAGTAAGTACTGACGAAACTCTTTCAAGAAATACACCACAGCTAACAACTCTCGCCTAGTAACGTTATAGTTCCGTTCCGCCGTCGACAAGAGCCGACTCGCGTAACAAATCACTGTCTCTTCTCCTTCTTGTACTTGCGATAACACCGCTCCAATGGCGTATGCCGAGGCATCCGTATCTAGGATGTACTGGCCCTCGTCGTTCGGTAACCCAAGTATAGGTGCGGAAACCAACTTTCGTTTAAGTTCTTCGAAAGCTCCCTGACATTCGTCAGTCCAATGGAACGGTACATTTTTCCTGGTCAGAAAATGAAGTGGTTGAGCTACCACCGCGAAATCATGTATGAAACGTCGGTAATAGGAGCAAAGACCAACGAAGGATCTGACTTGCCTCAAGTTCCGAGGAGCAGACCATTCTTCTACGGCCTTGATCTTGCTCGGATCCGTCGCGACCCCTTCTTCACTCAAAACGTGACCAAGAAACAATACTCTCTGTTGTAACAGGTAACATTTGGATGGTTTCAGCTTGAGATTATACTCTTGTAATCTCCTGAAAATCATCTCTAGACGTTGCATGTGCGTCTCTACGTCCCTCGAGAACACAATTATGTCATCCAAGTAAACCAGACAGATGTCATAGTTTAGCCCTGTCAAGACTAAGTTCATTAGTCGACAAAACGAGGCCGGACTATTGCACAATCCGAAAGGTAACACTTTGAATTGGAAGCTGCCCCTTCTCGTAACGAACCCGGTCTTGTGTTTGTCTCTTGGGTGCAAGGCCATCTGGTGATAACCTGCTCTCAAATCGAACGTACTATACCATCTGGCGCCACCCAGGGTATCTAAACTCTCGCGGATAAGGGGTAACGGATGAGCATCTTTCCGTGTCTTCAGGTTCAGTTGCCTGTAATCGATACAGAAACGCATACTGCCATCCTTTTTCTTAACCATTACGACATTGGATGCCCATTCCGATATCGAAGGTTCAATGATTCCTTGTCTCAACATGTCTTCTACCTGACGATCAACTTCCGGTAACATGGAAAGCGGTTGACGTCTCAAAGGTTGCCGAACTGGTTTCTCCTGTCCCGTATCGATCTCGTGTTGGATCACCGAAGTGAATCCGTTATCACTTTCGTTAAGGGAAAACGTTGCGCTGTACGTTAGCACAAGTTTTCGTAACCTGATTCGCTCTTCTTCCGAAATGTCTGCTGGCACTTCTTCCCATAGTCGTTTTAGGGTCTGTTCGGCAAGTGGGTTGAGCGTCTGCTCCGCCACACTGGCCGTTGTACTAATCTTCGATCCAAACCGGTCAATCGTACTTTGCTGCTTTCCTCGGCGTTCCTCCGGATAACCTGGGCCCATAGGCTTCTCCGGGTTTTCGCTTCGGTAAGGCTCATCATACGACTCCGTTCTGGCTCGATTAACTGTCACATCGACCACGTTCACTCGCTCCAGCGGACATTCAGTCCGTTTCTTGACTAGCGAATCTCTGTCTCCAACATTCAACATCCTGATCCACACTTCCGTGTCTCTTCCTGTCACCAACGTACGTCCGATTATCAAATCTTTTGATAATTCCATTGGAATGGTCGTCCAATCTTCGTTATCTTTTTGGAAATGCGGGTATACGACCCAAGCTGGAACGTCAACTTCGCTCCTTGGAGGAACTATTATGTCCTCTTGCACAATAACCCTCCGGCACATGGACTCGGTAACGACCTCTTTCAGAGGGATCTTCTCGCTCCCAAGGAAAACGCATCGACTTGCGAAGTCCCATCTTGCCTGATTGGCTTCCAGCCAAGATAACCCCAAGATCACTTCTGTCACTTGGTCTGTAACTAGACAGGGTACAGGGTACACCTGCTTTCCGATCCGAATCTTAAGGTTAGTTTCACCATCCACCTTAATCTGACTTCCATTAGCGGCTAGGAGTCGCTGTTCTGACGGTACTAGCACAGTGTCTAGCACGAAACGTCGTGGCACAAGTGACATTTCACTTCCAGAATCAAGTAGACAGTGTATACGTTTTCCTGCCAGTCTCGCAACCACGTAGGCCACCCTACTGCCTTTGACCAGTCGGTTTTGGGTTTCCTCTTGTATCGGTTCAGCCTTTGTAGGTTCACTGGTACCGGTTGCACCATTCGTCTCAGCGTTTCTCTGAGGACAAAATCGCTTCAGGTGTCCTTTTCGTTTGCACAAGTAGCATTCGATATCCGGGTTACGCAACCGTGTGGGCGGATAAATCCGTAGCCATCCCACATTCGGTTCGGTTGTCCTCTGATCTCCCACAGCTAGATCAGAACTGTTCTCCCTTTCATGAGGATTTCTCGGAACGATGCCCAAATTCTGATTTATTGTCACTCGATCAAGTTCTCTTGAAAGATTTTTAATCTTTCGCTCGAGATCTTCTAGACGACGAGACTGTTGCCCCTCAGTGCTCGAGTCTTTTCGGTCTTCCATGGTAACTTTAACTCTCGCGTGTCTCCGGTCTAAATCACCACCTTGTGTCGAAGATCGACCATAGGCATCCAACCTCACCGCATGTTTATACGCCGCTTCGAGGTTAACTGGTTCTCGCTCGCGCACCTTCTGCCCCAAATCTTGGTTTGCCAGTGCATCAATGAAAGCGTCACAAGCGACCGTCTCGACGATATCACTTGTTGGTCCTGGGTATGCCAAAGCCATTAGCCTTCGTACTTCCTGCACTACACTACTCAGCGTTTCTCCGTGAGCCTGCCGGTAAGTGCGAAGTTTCATCCGATATAGGCTAGTTTGGTCATCAGACCCGTACCGGGCCTTAAGCCGCTCAACAAGTTCTCGCCAAGACACGTCCCTCTGTGCACCCATGTCCCACAACAGCTGCGAAGCGGGACCCGTAACAATCTCGGCACCCTGCACGTACGCCAAAACGATGAGAACCGTGATAGCGACAGCCTATTTAATGATGCTTTCGATCCGAAAGGGCACACATTAACTGGTCTGCTTTTTCCTGATCACTCCACCGGTTGCACCGTGCACAAACTTCGAACTTTGCTAGAAAGGCTGCGATCGCTGACTTGCCATCGTACCTCTCTAGCTTGATTCGTATACCGCGATCCGATCGGTCTTCGCCTCTTGTCCGCGTAACAAGTGATCTTCCGACACTCTTCTTGGGATTTCCTCTCCGGTTGTCCTCATCGTTACTCCGGGAATCGTTTCCCTCGTCTGTCCTCACCACTGACCGGTGCCGACTCTGTCCCCTCAGAGTACCCAACGTCTTCCCTGTACGCCACTTAGAATACATCGTAGTCATCTCTCGGTCGTCTGACGTTGCACTGTCTTCATCAGAGATGTACTCAGCCTGTCTCTGACCTTTTCTACGAGGCTCACCACCTGCGTAGTCTTTGGACTCCGATCGTTTATATTTATTGCGAGAGCTCTGAGAGTTTCCGTTGACGAACGTAACTCTTCTGTCTTCTTCGCGAATATCTCTTTTTCCTGACTCTGGCGGTCTGTCAGATTCGTCGTACCTATGCCAATTACGACTTCTCGAATCTGGTTTGTGCCCTTTAGAGTACCGCTCGTGGGTCTCATCCCAGGCCAAATGATCTCTGTCTCTTCCCATGTTCGATTCTCTCTCGGTTTCTCTATCAAGTGCCTGTTTTAAACCGCGTCTCTCGTACTCTGGTAGACGTTTCTTACCATACGTCTCCCTTTCAGTTTTCTCATAACTCTCGTGTCTTCCTCGTTGGCGGAGGTTTTTCCTGTCAAAGACTCCGGTTCTCATGGCCTCTTCTGGACCAACACTATCGGTGTCTGAATCCGAAGAACTCACTGACGAACGTAATTTCGCCTCAACCCTTCCTCTTGTCAACAGACGTTGTCGACTCGATTGCCTTGCCGTTTTTCCGTGTGACTCTCTCCCGCTGTCCTCGGGAAGATAGCGGCTACGTAACTTTTCCGAAGTTTCCGAAAGCGAAACTTCCTCACGTGTCTCTGTGTTACCTCGGCTCCGTGCCGACTCTTCGATCTGCAGCTTCCCTCGGCGATCCATCTGGTAACCTGGGCCCGTAGGTTTCCCCGATGTCTCGCGTCGGTAAGACTTCGCATGCTGAGCAGCAGGAACAGACAGTTCTTCAAGTTTCGAACTCATCATTGCCACACTCTGTCGCAGGTAAGACATCTCCGCTTGCCAATCTACCTCATCTGTCACAGGTCTTGGGCGACCTTCTTCCATGTTGGTAAACGGTACTCGATTACCTTCGTTTCGCTGATGCGCCACGATGTCACCACTCGTTTTCTGCACTACGGCGTCACCCCGCGGTTTCAGGCCTGTCTCAATGTCTCTTGGCCTATCACAAGCCTGTCTCAACTGTACAGGTTGCCTGCCCCGTACGATACTAGGTACTTGAACCTGCACAAGGTTCCCCGATCTATTGTCGACGAGTGGTTTGGACCTGTCAAACCTACTCTCACCAACGGTCTCTCGCCAGTGTGTGAATGTCTCGTTATTCACATCGTTCTGTACTACCTCAGTAGTCTTTGGAACGGTTATCAACCATCCGTTATCCTCATGGAAACCTCTTTCACGCCCACTGCGGGTTCCAGCTTCCGTTTCAAATGCACTGGTTTCGTCAGGTGCACCCGTTTCATCAAGCAACCTTCGTTTGCTTTTCCGTTTACGTAACTTTGGACGCGCGCCTCCGTGCTCACTATGGGGCACTTCATCCGACTCGTCCTCGGTATCTTCCGGACCTTGCCTGGTTCTGTGACAAGAAAACGCTAGAACCCCACTTCTGGTACCAGTTTGTGACGTTCGTCGCTCGAGATCAACTAACCCTTCATCAGACATGGTACCAATTTGTGTCGGTCTTACCCGAGACGCTGCTTCGTCGTCGGGCTGGGTTCGGCTCCAGCCAACTGACCTTCTGGAGTCGCCCGGGTCACTATCCTGTCTACTTCTGCTGTAGACGAGCGGTTCCCTGTCTCCGCTCTCAGTGCCCATTTCTCCAAGAGGAGGTCCCGAGGGTATCGCTTGTTTGCAAACAGTGTCGCTGTCAAGCTCCATCTCACTTTCGGACTCTGCCACTGCCGCGGTCGCCGGGTGGGCAACGTCCTCGTCCTCAGGATGGCCGTCCTTTAGAACAGGGTTCGCTCTCTTGCCGGCAGGAGTCCTCAGCTTCCTGTGAGATCTCTTAGTCAAAGACTTTCTCTTTTTCTCCACCTTAACCGAACCCTCACGTACCATTCTGCATCTCATGACTCTCGAGTTATCGTCAATAGGGGAAAACTCTGAACGTTCTCTTGTCCGAGAGGACAAGGTGTACATCTGACGAGTCGTCACGTCGTGCCGTCTCAAACACGCGAACATCTTGCGATAATATATACACGTGTATATTAACGCGGTATACTGGTCTCACGACACTCTCTTCTGATAGGACAGGTTCTAGGTCTAAAACCTCCCTAACCGCACGCAGAACTGTGTTCCGACCGGCGCACGAGGTGGGCCCTACTTCGCACTTCGGTCAGTTCTCGGAGCTACGTGTTTCGATCACCAAGTTATTTGCTCTGAATAACGATTGGTTTGAATACAAGATTTTCCTGACTCTATCGTTTTCCTGGTCTTACCGCACTGTAATCAGTTGTCGGGCGGTCTTTTTCCGTACTGCGGTCTTTCGGTAACAGTGGTCTTTCCCAGTAACTATTTTTTAGTTACCGGGCGATGGAGCCCCTCCAACGCTCCACCGGCGTGTCAGCCATCCAAGTGTCACAATCCAAATGTAACGCTGACCCCGTAAGGTTACCAGAATGTCCTGAATTTTGTTCCCAAGAATTTCCGAATTTTGGTTCCCTAACGAAGGTCACGCTTACTCCCACAGGTAACCGGACAAGCTCCGATCGCGGGGTTCTTCAAAACCCAAGAGGGAACTTCCTGCCTGTCGCCAAATTTACCCTTATTATCGTTTTTGTACTAAACTGGTTTTTTCAGGTATCCCGACGGTCACTTCACCGAGTGCCGAAGTCGCGTAAAACTCTCCCAGCCGAAGACGCCGAACTCGCGTAAAACTCTCCCGGCCGAGTACGCTGAAAGCGCGTAGAACTTCCCCTGTGTCGAGTACGCCGAAATCGCGTAAAACTCGTCTCAGTGTATAAAACCAAACACTGTCGGATCTTGGAGTTCTTCGAACTCCAAGAGGGATTTCCTTGCCCGACGCCAAATTTACTCTTGGTTTCAAGGATTTCAGAATTCCAGAAAATGGCTACCTTAAGAAGGTCACCTTTACTCCCATGGGTTACCGGACAAGCTCCGATCGCGGAGTTCTTCTAAACCCAAGAGGGACTTTCCTGCCCGTCGCCAAATTCACCCTGGTTTTCGATCTCACACTGAATTGGTTTTCCTGTGTATCAACGGTATCCTTCCCCGAGTATTACTCAGCCGTAGATTTCCCGCAATCGGGATCTAGACCGCTTCGCGATCAACGGAGGGATCCAACCCGCCGGATCGGCGCTGTCGGCCCGTCTCCCAACAGTGAACTTCTTTAGCTGTACTCGGGATCGCCTGATTATATTATTCGGACGCCCCTTTCGTCCGTAAATATATTTGTACTAACCGGAAACTCGAACTCTGACTCTGTCGTAACCAAAATCACTCGCCTACCACACTGAGTGCAGTATATTTGAATCGGTAACTGAGTCGCTAACCAACAACGCTGTTTAACAGTATTGCTATGTATGAAGAGTCGAACCAACTCTTCACGTATAAAGCAGCGCACCGTGAGGCAGGCTCTATGCATCCCGAATTAACGCGTCTGCTCGCTATGCGCTGGCCTTACACCGTCGATCGGGCTTCCCTACCACGGTCGTTACTGGCCAGTTGCCTATTGAAATTAAATAGAAATTAAATGATCGATGCTGGGCCTTCGCATGTAAACTTAAAAAGAAACGATGCTGTTCCCTTCGCATGTAAACTTAAAGAAAACGATGCTATTCGCATAAAATAAATCCTCCCACTTACGCACTGTGGCCTTGACCGCCACACTGTGAGTATCTAAAAGGCAATGCCTAAACACAGGAAACCACCTTCACCAGATTTCGTTAAGCAAGTAAAAGCCATATACTGCAAGGAACGTAGGGAAGAGATTCGTTAGAGGCACGTGGTTGCAAATAACCTGCTCAGGGTCGTAATACTGAGTCGAAACCGTAACTGCATGATCACTGACCAAGAGTTACTGAGCAATCGGTTACATGGTTGTTAGCTTAAACGATCATTGATATTCAATCAGTGCCTCTGAATCGTTGCATCGATTTCTCTTCGACTGTTTACGAACTATGGCACTTAAATCTCTGCTATTATTATTATTATAGTAATATTAATATCCGTGAAACAACGAATATTGATATTACTATAAGACGTCGCTTAAACGCCTTTAAATAGCTTTCTATCGAAACTATAATTATATAGGCCTAAATGCGTTAGTTTGTTAAATCGATTAATTTATATATAGGCCTAATTATGCATAGGTTGAGGTTAATGACCTTGCTGCTGAAAATGTCGTTAAAAACCAAATTTTTCTATTAGGCCTAATGTTAGCCTTTTTGGACACCTTTAAATCGTTTCTAATTGATGCCATATGAGAGCAATAATATTATCTTCCAATTGCTACATCAATCAAGTTAAGAATTATTTCCTATTGACGTCAATTGTTCTCATATGAGCCGGTACCAACTCAGCTTATACGGGTACACTGACCATACACTGTTGGTGGGAAGATTAGACGGCGAGGAAGAGCACCCTTCTTCGCAATGTTGCAATTAATGTTAGACTCTCCCTCATATATGCGGAGGCTAAGAAAAATGAAGACGATAACATTTTCATATCATGAATGACTCTCAGGCCAGATTAAGGGATTGATCTTCTGTATTTGATTATGTTCGACTTCAAGAATAGTCACAGAAGTGTAACAATATCACGTGATGGCTTCATTCGTCTCTCTCTGTCTGTCTCTGTCTCTGTCTCTGTCTCTGCCTGCCTGTCTGTCTGTCTCTGTCTCTGTCTCTGTCTCTGTCTCTGTCTCTGTCTCTGTCTATGTCTCTGTCTGTCTGTCTGTCTGTCTGTCTGTCTGTCTGTCTGTCTGTCTGTCTGTCTGTCTGTCTGTCTGTCTGTCTGTCTGTCTGTCTGTCTGTCTGTCTGTCTGTCTCTCTCTCTCTCTCTCTCTCTCTCTCTCTCTCTCTCTCTCTCTCTCTCTCTCTCTCTCTCTCTCTCTCTCTCTCTGTGGTCTTGGGTTTCTTTGTTAGCGTCTCTGTCTCTGCCTGCCTGTCTGTCTGTTTGTCTTGGTGTCTGTGTGCCTGTGTGTCTGTCTCTGCATCTGTCTGTTCGTCTTTGTATCTGTATGCCTTTCTGTCCGTCCGTCTGACTGTATATCTGTCTTGGAGTGTCTGTCTTGGCGTCTGTCTGCCTGTTTTCGTTTCTGCCGGTTTCTCTCTAATCTTAGGTTTCTTATATGCTTCACCTCTTTAGTCGTCACTTATCTCTTCGCCAGAGCATCGCCGATAGCTGGGTCCTGTACGGTAGAACTGCTGACACTGAGCGACGATGCACAGATGACCAAGTGTTCCGATGGACACAATCAACTACAGGCAATCAGTATATCCGGTGCTTCGCCGTAAATCCTGAAGATGCATAATCTCTTCCGAATTCATTTGCACAGAGTGCTTGCAGAATAACGATCCCTCACATCCGAAATCAACGCCCTTCACCGTCACTATGACTACACCGACAGTTCGCCAATAAGCTCGTTCGTTACCCGCGGTCACTTTACGTGACACGGTGCTAAATTCGTTTTTATATCGCATCACATTATGCCTATATTACACCACATTGCACTAGACATGCGCTACGTTACACCAGGCATTTATTGCATTGTGTTATAATACGGCTTCGCTGGTAGCTCCGTTGTTTTGGTACAGAAGCCGCATCGTTTGATATTCACAGCTTACTGTAAAGTACGAAACTTGGTTCAGGTGATGGATTGCGTTAACCGAACGGTTAACGAATGCGTTAACGGGCCAAAGGTTGTGTTTCTAGTGTCATTTCTCTCCATTCATCTCGTCCGGTTTGACTCGCCGGATATTACATTTGCAATTTTGCATACCTGCGGTGCAATTAGTATATTCACTTGCGCTTCATTAAATATAATAATGATGATGATGATGATGATAATAATAATAATAATAATAATAATAATAATAATAATAATAATAATAATAATAATAATAATAATAATAATAATAATAATAATAATAATAATAATAATAATAATAATATCAATAGTAATAACAATAATAATAATATAAAAAAAATGAAAATAATAATAGTAATAATAATAATTGTCACGTAATGTTGTTGATAATCGGAATAAATAAAATGATTGTAATGACGTTAACACTTTAAAAATAATAATAATAAACATCGTCGTTATTACTAGGCCTATATTATTATTATTATTATTATTATATTATTATTATTATTTCATTATTACATACTCCGGTGGTGCCAGTGTGCAGCCTGGATAAAGTAGGAGGGGTGACCCTATTCATCTTGTCGACTCTATTCATCGTCGTTAAACAGAAAGTACTAACGCTGCTTTGAATACGTGATCGATGAATTTCTCGATGTCATTTTTCTCCGTTCATCTGCTTCGGTCTCACTCAGCTGATTTGACATCGGCGCACATTTTGCGGTGCATTTGGTTATATTTAGCCTGTTTCCGCTTTATAAATCTTCTTTTAATGATGCGACTGTACACTTTGACACAATCTTCCTCTCAGGCTTCATTGCTTTTATTCCCGTCTTGATGTTGGCTTAGCATGAACATGTCTGGGTCGGCGATTGCCTTTACAAATCGACATTTTTCATCTCATTGGGTTGTTTGAAGCACGATGATTGCAACGGTTTAAGTCTGTGATTAAAGGTTTACTGCAGAGGTTTAAGTCAACGATAAAAGGCAAAGGATTTGTTCGATGATCAAAGGTTTAATGAAAAAGTTTAAGTCAACGACAAAGTTTTTTAAAGCGAAGGCTTAAGCCAATGATAAAAGGTTTAATGCAAAGGTTTAATTCAATGATTAAAAGGTTTAAAGCAAATGTTTAAGTCAATAATAAAAAGTTCAATGCAGAGGTTTAAGTGAATGGCAGAAGGTCTTTCCGCATTCAGTGCATTCCTGTCCGCAGCTGCTACTCCTGGATTAGATATCGCGCGTAGAATAAATTTTCAAGAGACCGCGTGCTTCGAATTTAAGCAACATCCCATGTCTAAATTAGCGATCTAAAGAAGGCCTTTGACAGCGCTGAGCCGCCGTCCGTCGTTTCGCAGCGTCTTCTTTTTAAGCGTTATGTTTCGAAGCTGTCAAAATTTGAGTGCGTTATGTAAGGCTGTTTCTGATTTGCGATTCTGTTGCGAATTCATTGAGAGGTGTTTAGCAGACCATCTGCGTGGACCGTTAACCAGGGACGATGTCGCCGAAAAGTCATTATTTTTATTAGGAGCAAGGGCTTCAGAGAGTAATTTAAATCTCCGCGCCCATTGTGACGAAAGAAAACTGTACGTGACAGACGGAAATATATATATATATATGTGTGTGTGTATATGTGTGTGTATATGTATGTATATATACATGTATATATATATGTACATGGAGAGAGACACACAGAGACGTAGAGAGAGAGAGAGAGAGAGAGAAAGAGAGAGAGAGAGAGAGAGAGAGAGAGAGAGAGAGAGAGAGAGAGAGAGAGAGAGAGAGAGAGAGAGAGAAAGAGAGAGAGAGAGACAGACAGACAGACAGACAGAGACAGAGAGAGAGAGAGACAGAGACAGAGACAGAGAGACAGAGAGAGAGAGACAGAGACAGAGAGAGAGAGACAGAGAGAGAGACAGAGAGACAGAGAGAGAGAGAGAGAGAGAGAGAGAGAGAGAGAGAGAGAGAGAGAGAGAGAGAGAGAGAGAGAGAGAGAGAGAGAGAGAGAGAGAGTTGACTGTAATGCATAAAGTATCAAGCGATTGCGCACCAAAACGAAGCCGTAATCGGGTCAATATCCAGAAGATCAGAGAAGCAGCCTATGGTGGATAAACAATTTGCAAATTGTAAGTCTTAATTTGAGAACAAAATGATATGAGGGACTGGGCAGAACGGACAGGAACAGACCCTGTAAGGTCACTGACCTCGTTGACCTCAACCAGAACATCCACAATGCAGCACAGAAGCTTCGCTGTGGTCGGTCCAACTTTCTGGAATAGGTTGCCTAGCGCCTTACGACATGAGCTCCTTGATCTTTTCTTTACCTCTATTCCGTAAGCACTTGAAAACTATTTTCTGTTCGATCCTTTTTCCGTCGTTATAGGTCGAGAGCGACTCTGATGAGTTCTCTTTAAGAGGCGCTATATACATTTGTCATTACATTACATTCACTTTACAAGATCCACTTCTGTCGAAGTATCATAATCAGACTTATTTAGCGAAAGACAGGAAGTATACCCCTTCGGTATTCTTCGTACGGATCATTGTCTTTCATAGAATACGCCCCGCATCGGGCGATCTTTTATCTCGTTAGCATCGCAGACAAAGTCCTTTGTCGTCAGTTCAGACGGAATATCCAAGAACTCCGGACGGACCACGGTCCGACTAATAACCGCCGTCAAATTACTCGTTCATCGCATTCGAACATCGACGCAAATTATCGTCATATCTTCATGCCCTGGCGCA
>OY744603.1:80597231-80677231 GCA_963556255.1 Allolobophora icterica | reverse complement strand
AAAATCAAGTCAAGTCAAGGCAAGTCAAGTATTTTTTTTTATTGCAACCAGACTGACACAAAGTAATCAAGCAGTTGTCGAAACGAAACATTGGTAACAAAGGGGAGGCCCAAAGAGATCGAAATCCCGCTAGGAGGGACACCGTAAATACGAGAAATTGCCCTAAATTAAAGAGGAGGAGTTGAGACAGGATACCAAGAGGAGAGAGAACAGTCACAGTATAAACCGCACGAGCAAAATTATAGACTAAACGAAATAAACTGAAAGCTTTTTAATAACAAAAGTAAACTTAACTACGATCTTGACTACAGACTTAACTAAGCGCGGTAATGCGGTGGAACAGTCGACTCAATCAAGGTAACGGTAAGTTGCAAAGAGCTTTAACTACTGAGTAAGAACGAACGATACCCTTTTTTAAAACATGACTTGTGCAAGCTGTACGCATTTCGAATTTCAATTGGAATAAAGTTGGATGCCAGATGACTTAATAATAATAAAGACCAAATCGCAGTGTGTAACACGTCACAAGTTGCTATTACGTCAATTATGAACTCTTATGAATCGCTATAGTTTATTGCTGTGTCTTTGTTACGTCATAGATTGCTCTGTCGATATAAATTGCTATTACGTCATAAACGTGCTGCACACTCTGACCCGGACTTGGTCCCCCGGACCATCGATATCTATATTTAGACCCGGACCGATCTATATAAGGTACTGAAAACAGCCAGTTAGAGACACATAGACCCAAGGAGACAGACCAGGAGGTATTGAGCTATTACTAAAATTGAGTATGGTCTTTCTGATGATTGTTGGTTTAAGATAAGTACAGTCAGGACAGATCGATAGTAAGGATTACAGTTATTTAAGAACATAACTGAAGTAGATCGTAAATCGTGCGATTGACTGTTGTGGAAACTGCGTTGCTGTAAGTTGAGAGTTGAAATTGAGTTTTTGAGTTGTATCATCGAGATTCAGTAATTCTATTTTTTTGTTGCGCCGATCGAGAAAAGGATCGTCAATAAAGACGTTAAGTTGTTATCTCGTCTTCCAAATTCGTACGTTTGTTGAACGGCCTCTGTGGTATGCAGACGACTTACTCTTTCAATAGACACTTCGTCTATTGAAAAAGTAAGTCCTCCGCATACCACAGAGGCCGGACCCTTAACCGTAGAACTTTATCATTCGCATCTTCCTACCAAACTTTCGGCATCCTGGTGAGAACGGTGCTAGGGAAGGGGGAGGTGATGCGACAATTCAATAAACGTATCATAAGTTGTAAGCATAAGCATTTATCATTTTAGCTAAATCAGATAGGGGGTAATGTGAAAAGAGCAGGGGAACTTGAAATCGCGTTCAAGCTACCCCAGGAGTTATATGAAATCTATTTAAGATTACCGGGGGTAACTTGAAAAAGGGTAGCTTGAAGTCTTTACACAGGGTCGGGATGGCAGCGCCTCTTGGTAGTTTTCTTGGAGAGGCGCTACATGAATGCTTCGAATGACTGACTGAATGAATGAACGGACGAACGAATGAATGAAACAGTTTGTAGTTTGGTGCGTTTACTTGTTAGCTTGCTAACGCCTTAGCAAACACAGGTGCCGAAGCTGCTCTTCATTTGCAGGCGACTGCTTTTCTTTACTGCTTTGCGATGCATTGAAAATTCCTTGACTCGAATGGTACTGAATCATGCAAAACACCTAGAAGTTATGTCTGGTATACGTGCAGACACCTTCAGCGTATCTAGACATAGCACATTTTGTCTGATAGTTGACTTCAAAACTATGCGTGCGACCTTCTTCAAAGACATGTCTATGAACCTTTGATGTCTATGAACCCGTAATCAGTTGCTACTACGTGTTTGGAATTGTAATTGCAATTAGAAATTTATAGAGCGCCACTCAAAGAACAAAACAAAGCGAAGTCTTCGCTATCTGATTTGATGCCAGAATGATGTCATTTAAAACTGAACTGCCAGGAAACAGTGGCGGGCCCACGCACACACTATCCCGTTGATAGGTGACAGAATGGCATGGATGCTCAGAGTCTCTGCTACTAATTGCGTCGATAGGATGGAGAGACGACACTGACGTTTATTATAGGCCTATTTGATTGAGAATTTTGCACCACATTAGTTTCTGCTGTGACCAGAAATCACTGTCAGAAATGCGCCACGTTAGAGACGCTTGTCAGACGCTCCTCTTCGAGAAAACAACGCAGTACACTACAATACGGTGCAACAACAAAACAATAGAATAAAACACAATAGAGCAGGTGTTCGGTTAAAAGACGAGTTGTTTCGCCCTTTGATAGGTTTTTAATTAGTAAGGCGAGTTCAACAAATGAGCGATCATCTTGCCTTGCCCAGCCTTGCCAAAGTTTCCCTTCTCTTCCCTTTTCTTTTCCCTTCCATTTCCCTTCCTTTTTCATTCCCTACCATTCTATTACGTTTGTTTCCTTTTCCTACTATTTCTGTTAGCCTACTTGCTTTCCTTTCCAGTATACCTTCGAGTCTTTTATCTTCACTGCCTTCCATTCCCTTGATTTGCTTTTCCTTCCTTCCATTGTCTTGCATTTTCCTTTCCTTCCATTTCCTGTCCTTTCCTTCTCTTCCCTTATTTTACCTTCTCTTGTCTTCAAGTCCAGTTACGGTTTGACCTATTTGTAGAGCAACGCAGGTCTTGTTCCAACTCTTTCTCGTCGATGTTACGCAATCCGAGACTGGTTCCCTCGTTTTCGATCGGTCCAAATGGGCGCTATATAAACACTCCTTTTGGATTCGTAAGATATCGTTAGCAGAAGACATCTGCAGCGTCTGGTATTAGAGGATTTATGCTGGCGTTTTGGATCTTCCTACTCATTAACCACACGACACGTTTCCAGTTTTTTACGCTATAGTAGAGCCGTCTATCCTCATCTCCAGAGGCTTGAGCGACTTAGGGTGTTGCTTTGGTTTCCAGGATGCCCCTAACTTCCGATCCCCCCAAAATGTCGTTACCAGTTTCTTTATCGCCGTTGAGTCGCAAGCATTATCGGCAGGCGGTGGAAGAGTAACTAAATGAGGCAGCACACGAGTCATTCTTAGACTTCTGCTATTTGGCACATGAACAGAAAACTGGAGAACTCGTTCACGGATTTCTATATAAAAGCATAGACAAGAAACGTGTACAGTTGCTATGGTTCCACGACAAATGGTTCACGACAAATGGTTCACCGACAAATGGTCACAGACAAATGGTTCACCGACAAATAGTTCACGGACAAACGGTTCGCGACCAATGGTGAGCTATATTTTCATCGATCATCCAGCTTCTAGTTTGAATTTTACTATGACATGTTTTCATCGCTCAAGCAGTGTACATAATACGAAATGTCCACTAAAACCAGGGTTTTGGAAAATATAGCTCAATCTAGAAGCTGGAAGAGCGATGAAAATAGAGCCCAAACTAGAATTTGAAAGATCGATGAAGCTATAGCTCAAACTAGAAGCTGGATGACGATGAAAGTAGACTATAGAGTTGAATGGCCGATGAAAATATAGCTCAAACTAGAAGCTGGATGAGCGATGAAAACAGAGCTCAAACTAGAAGCTGGATTATCAATGACTATATAACTGAAACTAGAAGCTGGATTCTCGATGGAAAACATAGCTCAAACTAGAAGCTGGAAGATTGTGAACCATTTGTCCGTGTACCATTTGTCGTGACACCAATTGCTATGTCTTTCCAGAGGAAATGACACATCAAGTTTTAAGTCTATAACCATTACATAAGAAGTCCATACGCATAAGTTTCACGAGTGTAAATACCATTCGGTAGAATTCAACTACAAACATGCACCCAACGTCGTTTCCAATATTCAGAAGTCCATGCACACACGTTCAAACAATTTCGCGTTCGAAACCACTTAGGAGAATTCCACGAGCGATGAGCACCGAGTTTCGTTTGCAAATACCATTATACAGAAGTCCATGTATAGCTGCGAGATTGTGCCAATTAAATCGTTGTCGTCTTTCGCGACGGAAACGGGACTTTCGACCATTAATCCGAAAATCGTTGGACAGAGATTCGCTGAGTCTATCCCGAGCGCTACGGCATGGCACCGGGTGCTCGCCTATGTGGAAAGTAACAGTGGCACTGGGTGGGGTAAGGACTTTGTTTATATCGAGACCAGGGTTTATCTCATCCATACAACAGTAGCTATAGAGGCTTAACCGTGTCAAGGCTCTAAATAAATGACATAAAGAAACGCCTACCTTAATCTGCTCCTCTCTACGGTTCTCTCTTCTGTAATTTAATCTATTCCAGTTTAGTCAAATCTAATCTAATCTTATGTCGTATCTTATATTATTTCTCATATAAATTTTTCCTATCATATCCTATATTAGCTTATCGTAGCTTATCTAATCAAATATCTTAATCACCCTATCCTATCCTATCCTATCCTATCCTATCGTATCTTATCGGTGGCCGATAAGTTAGAGCGCAAGTCCTTCATGTGCAATTGCTCTGCACCATCGAAGTTCTGTTGTTAGGATAGAATATGATAGCATAGGTTGTATGCACTTCAGAACTCTGAAGGAGGGCAATAACAAATACATTCATATTGTATTGTATTGTATTGTATTGTATTGTATTGCATTGCATCTAATTCAATCCCATCTTATCTTATCGTATCCTATCTTATCTTATCGTATCTTATCTTATCTTATCTTATCGTATCTTATCTTATCGTATCGTATCTTATCTTATCTTATCTTATAGTACCTTATCCTATCTTATCTTATCGTATCGTATCGTATCTTATCGCATCTTATCTTATCGTATCGTATCGTATCGTATCTTATCTTATCGTATCTTATCGTATCTTATCTTATCGTATCTTATCTTATCTTATCGTATCTTATCTTATCTTATCGTATCGTATCTTATCTTATCTTATATTATCTTATTGTATCTTATCTTATCGTATCTCATCTTATTGTATCGTATCTTATCTTATCGTATCTTATCATTATCATATCGTATCTTATCTTATCTTATCTCATCTTATCTTATGACATACAAATCGCTGTTGTCTTAGTCCACAAGGCGTCATTCGATGGTCGCTTTCAAGCAAATCCGAACGACCTAATCACAATCGAACGCACGAAATCAGTCGAGATCCCATTACGCCCTCTGTCGATAAAACGAGGCTCCGAAACGGGGGAAATGAAGAAACACGGCCTTCCCTGCACCGGGTGAGGGACACGCTTCGCTTCCCGTTGCCATTCATGCGTGCATCCGGTATCCAGCCCAATTCGTCGATCCAACGCCTCGTGTTTTGTTGACCAATGGTCCATGTCTTCGTAACAAGCCATGCATGGTTCGGAACTGTGCAGTTCCGCCTCAAACGACACGAAACGCACCATTAACTTGTCGTACGAGAATCCACTCAAGAGTAATTGAATATTTAGTAGGTCTCTATTTCATACGCAAAACCACACAAACACTTGAGTTCCTATCGCATGTGATAGGCTCATCATGGTGCTACATAAATGTCGAGACACTCGCAAATAGTAGGGCAACGTATTAAGCGCAGCTTTAATTGTACTACTACTGATGTTGTTGTTGCTGCTGCTACTACTACTACTTCCACTACTATTACTACTACTACAACTACCACCACCACCATCACCACCACCATGCATTCATTGTCAGTGTGCGAAATAAGCTTTGTTGTGAAGTTGAGGCTGAATAATGTAATCAATCGCTATATGGCCTATAGTAGCGGAACATAATGAATATGATTATCATTTTATGTGTCTAAGTAAATTGGCCAGTGTAAGCCTGTTCGTTTGAAACCGCGCAGCCTGAGTGACTTGGCCGTAAAGCTCTTTCGTTGCAGTGTTTTATCGATCTACGTATATTAGGTTAATCCCGTTTGTGACGTCATTGTCATTGTGATGTCTTTGCAGCCAATGAGAGGAGCGTTACATTTGTTTTGTTTTTCACACACACACACACACACACACACACACACACACACACACACACACACACACACACACACACACACACACACACACACACACACACACACACACACACACACACACACACACACACACACACACACACACACACACACACACACACACACACACACACACACACACACACACACACACACACACACACACACACACACACACACACACACACACACACACACCACACACACACACCACACACACACACACACCACACACGCACGCACACACATTTGATGACATTTCTGTTCGTTTATATTATTAATTATTTGTCTCGTTGTTATTGTCAAATTGATAAATGATGATAACCTGAATTAGATGTGCTTTAATGTAAATTCTGGACCAGTGTTGATTGAAAGACAGCTCACCATGACAAGGTCCTGGCCTACGTCTAAGGAGTTTGTATGTTAGTTCAACACAACACGATGAGATGAATGATGTAAGGAGTGCCAGATCTACAGTGCAGAGGAGGGGGGTCTTCATAACTGCAGACTGTGAAATAGCCAAATAATTAAATCTGAATTTTGTTGAATTTTTCCAGGAAATTTTCCTCAGTTTCTCAGACAATGATGTGCATTTACCTCAGTTAAAGTTTTCCATACCCTTCCTAAGCTATAAAATAACTTACAAATTTTGTTTTAAGGGTTAGCTCGAATTGTCTTATAACTGTGAAAGTTGCAATTGCCTAAATTAATTTTAAAAGTGGTAAGAAAATTTTACAGTGGATTAAGTTTCCATTAAGCAAAACGTTTGTGGATTGATTCTCCAAGAAAAACGGTTTCGCAGTTTGTTAAATTTTGAAAGCTACAGCTTGTTATAACAATGTCTGAGTAACATCGTCAGAATATAATTATTAACAATGGCCACTGCAGTAGTACAAAGAAGACGGCCTACTTCTACTTCTCCTAACTAGATATTTCTTTCTCGACTCTGTGGAGGTAAGCATGAAACTTTATATTACAATTGGCATATTGTGAATCTGACATGAGGTATCAGTAAATTGACAGATAGTTAATTTAAGAAGTCACACAGAATAAATTAATCTAACAGCTCGGTCTTTTAAGGTCCGACAGTTAATCCGCCCTCATTCAGTGCTAGCTTTATCTTTGAGAAGAGAATGTTCCAAACTTCTAGTTGTCCTTTGCAGCATTCATTTCTGTTGAGGCTCGGATGTCTTCTTTGCCTGGCGGTATCATTGCTTTTCCATTATTTTGTTGCTGACTTGTCTGTGGTAGTGCGTGTCAAGTTGACAAGTAGGTGAGTGGGGAAACGGTGAAGTTCGCAGTGCATAGACATCGATAATTGATGATAATGAGATTGACATACTTCGGTTGGGTAACACACGGCCGTATGGTACAAAGCGTTGTGGTGTGCAATCAACATGAACCGGCTGTGAGCCCGTGGGTTAAAGGAAGGAAGGCAGGATTTCCTTTTATAATCGCCGATGTAAACTTGCTTCTTTCAATTCACCTACTCTTCACTATGCTTAAGCTTCGTAACCGTCTCTTGTGTTGTATGTTTTGAGCTTTACTCTGAAGTTGGCATTGCTTCATTGTTCGCCTATGATTTGGCGACTCTCGATTTGGATTTCTTATATTTTAATTTACTGAAAATCCCCTTCAACTTTAAATTACCATAAGATCGAAACCAATGAAAAAGTCTGAATAAACAAGCGAATGTTCAGTTCGGTGTTTTAAAGTGATCTTTCATAAAGATTTAAAGTGTAGCCTAAGAATCTGAATTTAAATTACCTCGGGTCTTCACTTCACATCTTGACTTCGAAGTTCGTGACTTTGATTTCATGTTGGCCATATAGGCCATTTAAAGTTGACCTTCAACATGAACTTTAAACTTGATTTGCTGAAAAACACCTTCAACTTTAAATATCGAAAGCAGAAGAAACTGAATTCAAATTACCTCGTGTCTTCACTTCACATCTTGACTTTAAAATTGACGGCTTTGCTTTCATGTTGGCCAGATATCTAAAGTTGACCTTCGACATGGACTTTATATTTAATTTGCTGAAAATCACCGTTAACTTTAAACATCAAAAGCAGAAGAAACTGAATTTAAATTACCTCGTGTCATCACTTCACATCTTTGACTTCGAAGTTGGCTTTTTGCTTTCATGTTTGCCATATAGGCCATCTAAAGTTGACCTTTGATCTGGACTTTTATATTTGATTTGTTGAAAACTCCTTCAACTTTAAATATCGAAAGAAAAAGAAACTGAATTTAAATTACCTCGTGTGGTTCACTTCACATCCTGACTTTGATATTGGCTTTTCTTTCATGATGGCCATATATCTAAGTTGACTTTCGATCTAGACTTTATATTTGATTTGCTGAAAACCATCTTGAACTTTAAACATTGAAATAAAAAGAAACTGAATTTAAATTACATCGTGTCTACACTTCATATCTAGACTTTGATGTTGGCTTTTCTTTCATGATGGCCATATATCTAAAGTTGACCTTCGACCTGGACTTTTATATTTGATATGCTGAAAACCACCTTCAACTATTAAATATCGAAAGAAGAAGAAAATGAATTTAAATTACCTCGTGTCTTCACTTCATATCTTGACTTTGATTTATGTTGGCCATGCTAAGACTTTGATCCTGGAATTTTACATTTCCATTTGCTGGAAAAATCCCTTCAACCTTAAGGTGCCGTTATATCGAAACCAATGAAAAGGCTAAGTTAAATAAGCAAGCTAATGTTCAACTCTGTATTTTAAAGTGTTCTCTCAAAAAGGACAAAGCAGACGAATTTTTATTTAAAATACCTCGTGTCTTCACTTGACATCTTGGCTTCGAAGTTGGCTTTGTTTAAATATTCACCAGACTAAAGTTGATTTTCTGCATTTATTTAAATTTGCTGAAGACATCCTACTTCAACTCGTCTTTTCTTCTGGAGTATGTTCTCTGCATAGTTTAACTCTGAAACAATTGATGCGAAATTGTCAGTGTTTAAGTTGTCGGAGGTACTTGGGGTTCAACCCCCTTACGTTTTCTTTTAACCTCCAACTAAGTTATGAAAAGATGTTGAGGTCATATTTAATTGCCCCAGCTCTTTCGTGGCATCAGTGATCCGCCTTTTAGGGGATAGAATGTAGAAAAATGTAATTTCTTGGCTTAAAGCAGGCATGTCCCATTGTGTGTTTGCTAATGGTGTAACAAAAAATATACTTACTTACTTACTTACCTATGTATGGTGTTTGAACAAAGCTATAGAGGACTACCAATGAAAATGTTAAATCAAATCAAATCAAATCCGTTTTTTATTACAACACACAAGCTGCAGATTAACAGTGACAGAAAACAACAGTTATCAGTTTAGTGTTATAAAACAGGGTTCAAATTGATTTGAACTAGTGTAAGACTCGTGTATTACGTTTTGCATTTTTTTATACACCTAATCAGATGTGTGATTCACCATTACTATTATATTATCGCTTTAGACTGTTGTAAGCTGTGATGCGGTGTGTCATCCATCGTTGATTTATAATTAATAGACGAATATACATATATCATGTTCATCATTTTTTTTACCCGAGGTACAAATTATCCGTCGAGAATTAAAATGGCTCCTGAGAATTGTTACTGTCTGGGTTGGCTAAGACTCGTCAAGTTGTGGCAGGGAGGAAGTGCTTCGAAAGACGACTACATTAAATCGTTGGAAAAAGAGTCTCCAGATCCATGGGTGAGAAGGTGCCCAAGCTCCGTGATAAAATCGAAGCCAGCGTTGTTAATAGAGTCCTGAGTTTCGTAGGCCAGCGGAACAAAATGATACCGCAGCTGGAATGGATTGCATTTGGATAAATTCCTGGAAGCCGCTAGTTCCGCGGCCTCACCGGTCCAAAGAGATGTAGCAGCCTAGTATGAGCCGCCACGGTTTCTGTCACGGTGACATTCCAGGTCAAACTGCGGCCATTGCCCCGTGGGATAAGCGTGAGCCCGTCTGATCTTTTCCCGTCCGTTCTGGCTAGGCCAGGTGGTTCTTTGATCGCGGAAATACCAGCGTGAGTAAGGTTTCGACAGACTAGTCCTGGCGAGGATGACGTACGCTGCGCCCGCTTGGTGGGGTTATGTGGGGCAGAGGGGACGTGAGAGACTACAGGCAATATTTAGGAGACTGATTAAAGCTGGTTATCTTCCTGTGGACTACCCTAGATTCGAACAATTGATCCGTACTGCTGATTCTAAATTTTTCACGGCCGTCCTTACAATGTCATGTCCTACACATGTGCTTCATGTGCTATTACCTCCTGTTAAGCATACTGGTTATACTTTGCGACCCCGTGTTCATAATCGGGTTCACCCGACTGCTGACAGTCTAGCTCGTAAATCTTGCATAATTAGGATGATTTTCACCGGAATATAGGCCTTAGTACTTTAACCTGGACGTGATATACATGTGTAAACCAAAATGCGGTTAGCAGTTGGATTAATAAAGGATATACTTACTTACTTAGTCTGTCGAAACCTTACTCACTCCATGCGTACGTAATATATGGATGGCCCCTTGCTCAAATTATTTGGGCGAATAGTTAATTACAATTTTTTTCTATAAAGCATTTTAATTCCTTATTTATTTATTGCTTTGGTGTTAGAATATCTGTTATTAGGCTGTCATCGACAGAAACCACAGTTATCATTCACCGTCCTTCCGACTTCTTTCATTCGAATCTTTTGGATAAATAAATCTAGAAGATCTGGGTACCTTGTAATATCGATCACCTTGTTGATCTTCTACGTCTGGGGGACATCAAGCTTCTTATTTAAGCAAAAAAACGTAAAAAGGAATCGAAAAATCGAAAAAATCTTAAACTAAACTGCCGCCTACAGCGGAAACGTTGCCATGACAAAGGATTTTACGTCATCGACAGCTTTTGTTTTACAACATGACGTCATCAATCAGATGTGTGATATATATTTTCATCTGGGAATCTCTGCAGTGGTGTTATTGTAGAATGCCCACGGCTGAATCGATTATCGCTTCTAAGAATGCATATGCTTACTTAGGCCTAAAATTACATTCTGAAATCACAGTTTGTGGGACAACACCAGTCGATGTCGATGAGACCCAAGAGATCAGAAGACAAGTAGATAAGCAATCCGTTAAATACAGGGCTGGATTAACTGCTCGAGGGGTGCCATGTTAATTACACACTGGGGGGCCTTTACGTAGGCTACTGAGCATGGAATGATGAGGATGCCGTGAAGACATGACAATCAACTTGTAGGAAAGAAAGGTCAATGCTGTACAATGCCGTGCTGCTCAGAGTATAGTAGCCAATGCGTACAACTAAACTCTAAAGCTTTGCATTTGGAGACTATCTGAGGTTGTTTCAAATGTTTGTTACAGTAAGCCTATATTGACAACATGATAATGAAAATTCGAATCTGTTTCTTCATTGCTAACAGCTGAGAAACATTTGCGGCAAACTATACATTTCATCACAGGAAATCAACTTAAACACATCACTCAGACCACTAAGAAGTTACAATATAGTTAGATATTTGTGGGTAGGCCCTTATGAGAGATCTCTAAGTTTGCAGTTTATTTTAATAAGTTCCATCTCACTGAGACAGCGTTCACCCGATCAGTTGGAGATCAATAATGACTGTGGTCGAGAATGAGCTGGGGTGCCCTGCGCTTAGCTTTAGAGCAGCACTTTACATATTTAGAGTTTGCGATTACAATTATATACGATAGGATTACGATACTAAATACGGAGAGCGATAGAAACCTTAGGGAATGTTTCGAAAAGGTTTTCGGGGTACAGTAGCATAGCTAATGCAGACGTTGAGGCACAACCTCTTCATTTTACAAAATCAGCAAACTGAAACATTTTTGAGAGGTTTTCAGACTGCAATATCTTGTGTATGCCGTGGCCAACCTGATGGAAAATTCTCGAATCTTCTCGAAGGCTCAAGTCTGTCAAAATCTGTTATAACTTGGAATACGTAATGAACTTCATTAAAAGCGAGAATTCTCTGCCTTAGCGTCATCAACAACTTGTCTACAATAACTGAATAAGTTTCAGCATAAAAAGCATCTCTACCATGCAAGATGAGCTCGCTGCTATGTGCAGATTTGAAACGCCTGCTCTCGATGGTATGGTAAACGGTATGGTAATCGGTGGTGCCAGGTGCTTCCTTGGCTTATACTTCGAACTCATTAAAACGATTGCGGAGATACAGAGAATCAAGCAAATCAACAGCAAGTTTCAAATTAGATGTGGCATTTTGCGGATTGAGATTTGTTGAGTTAAAAGAAAAGCATGTACGGCCTATACAGCAGTTGGTTGCATCGCTGACATTTCAAGTTTGCAATTTGCTAAGTGCAAATTCTTGGGGCTTAAACTTAAACTGATGGCACTTTCTTATGCAGAGATAATTATTTGGTGAAAAAATTCTGTTTGTCCTGCAACATTCTGACTCCAGTCGGGGGCCCGCTATAAGCTGGGGCCCATGTAAAAGCATATTGAGGATACTGGTTAATCCGGTCACGGTTAAATAGCTAAATGTCATCTCGGACCTAATCGACGTTAGATAACTTGCAGAACGGATAGAAACAGGTGGTGAGGTTCTAGAGCTATACCGCCAGCAATAGAGAAGGTCCGCGGACCCATCAGGCATATAGGCCTATGCTGTTCTGAATAAAGAAGGAGTGCGAGGCAATTAACTAGGCCATAGCATGAATTAAAGATCAACATTTAACCAACGGACGAGCTGAAGTAATATATTCAGGGGCGGTACAGAAGCGGAAATGACGGACATGAAGGTTCCAGGGTAGGTGTAGAAGGAAAGTGATGGACGTGAAGGAGTTGCATGGAAACAGGGATAGGAAGGACGAATAGAAGGATTTGGGATAGGGATAGAGTAACTAGGAGGTAGGAAAGATATGGCACATGTGGTAGCCATGAACCGCCTATGAGGTAAATGGGAGTGGTTGTATGCGGACCAATGGGGAACTGTCTGAGAGGATTGTGGATACAGACATGGGATAAAAGACTATAGCAGACTAAACAAAGGACTATTCGGAGTATTCGGTACGTGACTGGCCACTGTAGGTTGCGTTCCGTAATGCATACTGTACTTTAGAAAATAATAATAACTAGCTGTAACCCGTGAAAAATCACGGTATATAAAACAATTATTACTAGCTGTAACCCGTGAAAAATCACGGTATATAAAACAATTATTATTGCAGTGATAACAATTAAGCTTACTTCCCCGTTATATTATGACGTCATATAATAGGCCTATAGCCGTCGTCAAGACAGCCGTCGCCAAGGCGGCAGTATAGTGACGTCACAATAGTGTTTGTTACGGGACAGACAGACAGACAGACAGACAGACGTACATCGGTTATTATGTTGTTTGATAATCTTCGTTTAATATTTTCAAACTGACAATTACGCAGTATGATTACGAATCAGTATGAACGGATGATCACAAGTTATTACAGGAGTCGAATTTAACTGTATACGGCAGCCATGTAAGGCGCCCATCACGTCCTACATCTCATTTTAACAACGCGCCATCTCGCGAATGATAGGCTGAGTTGAGCATTGGGAGGATTGCGGAAGCGATCCCGCTACCTACTGCTCTTCACGCCAGTGATGTCACCACTACTCTACAATCCACTACAATCTGTACGATGTCTGTATACAGTGTATGTACGATGAAGTGACGTTCTTGAAGTCAATAAACGTTTGAAGACATTTCATCTACGTATAGAGGTCGGATGGATATCTGCTCACATTAAAATGGCAAATATCCATATCTGATAAATGCATCAGGAACGAACGCGATTCGCTCTAATATCCGTCAGTGAAAAGGTTTCGTCGAAAGCACCGAAAGCCTTTGGACTTTCATTAATATTTCTGCATTTATAGAGCGCCATTATTTACTGCCAAAGTGTCACTCGATGGCGCTGAGCAAGTCTGTATGAAGGACTTACTCAAGGTACCTTAATATCACAGTAAAACTTAACAGCGCTCGTGAATAAGCTAGAGCCCTGCGCACAGCTTGTCAGTTACGCTTCAGAATTATTACTTTTAAATGCATTTATTAAGCTCCACTATCTAATACAAGGCATCAATTTTTAGCGCTGAGCACTTCTGAGTGAAGATCTTGCTCAAGGTCCCTACTCAGTACTCACTAACCGTCACAGAGGAGGTTCGAACCCGTACTCTCCGTGTTATGAGGCTTGCGCTCTAACCAGTCAGCAACAGCGTCACACTGGTCCGCCATGTTGCTGGGCTCATATCTGCGCACGCAACCACGCGACCTTTTGACCTCTGTAGAGGTGAAAGGTCGATCAGGCTGATAGGCCCAATTAATTCCTCGATATCTCAGAGGCGTGTAAGGTCGTCTGGACTTCTGGAGGATCTTCTATAAGCCGGTTGATTTCCACCTAGATCCGTCTGTTGCGGTGTTGAATTGTAAACCTGATATCTCTGCTGCGTACTCCTTGTCAGTGCAATTGAATATCATGTTATATCATGCTACTCGATGTTGAGCTACATGCTGTGCTGCGTTACGTTGCTATGTTATAGTGTTATGTGTTACTAGCTGTAACCCGTGAAAAATCACGGTATATAAAACAATTATTGCAGTGATAACAATTAAGCTTACTTCCCCGTTATATTATGACGTCATAGGCCTGTAACCCGTGAAAAATCACGGTATATAAAACAATTATTATTGCAGTGATAACAATAACGTCATATTATAGGCTTATAGCCGTCGTCAAGACAACCGTCACCAAGGCGGCAGTATAGTGACGTCACAATAGTGTTTGTTACGGGACGGACAGACAGACAGACAGACGTACAACAGTTATTATGTTGTTTAATGTTACGCTATGTTACGTTGTGGAATGTGCTATGAGTTGTGTGATGTTACATTATGTGATGTTATGTTGTATCATGTTACACCATTATATAGCATGCTGTTATGTGACGTTACAGTATGTAATGTTATAGTGTGCTATGTTATGTTGCCACGTAATGTTATGCTGTGTTATTTTACGCTATGTTATGTTCTGTCATGTTATGTTAAAAAACGCCCAGTAGCTGTTTGTGGCGTTTCCGCTTAGGTTTTAGCCGCGTATAGGATCCGCAAAATGCGCTGTATAAAAGTCTTTAAATATACCCATGGGGTCCGCGCTTGCCCATTGTGAACGACGTCAGTTCCGGTTTTAACCCGTTCAAACCATTACTCTGTTCAATGGCTTCGTCTTTTACGTGGCTTTTTATTATGCTCCTCGTCAAGGAAACGTCGACCATCTCCGGCAATAGAGCAGTCGTTGCCAGGCGACCGTTCGTGTGGCAACTGTTTTTCTCAGATACTGAGCTCTTTGTTGTCATCGTTGATTGAATTGTGACTCTGTTTTGACGTCATTCTAATCTCATTTGCTGCCGTCTGAATAGAGACTCCTGGGCTCAATTAATCGTAAATGGACCTTAGTTATCTAAACATCACACTGCCGAATAAGATTTAAAGTGACCGGTTGGCCCATAAAAGCCTTGCATCGAGCACTCCTACCTACCTTCAAATCTTCAATCACTTCTACCTCTGACATCCCCCCTACTCCTTCTCTGTGTTCTTCGGGTGTGGGTCTTCATTGAGCCAGGGTGCAGAAGTGTCATGGACTCTCGTGCATTCCGTATTGCTGCCCATTAGGAATGGAACCGACTGCCAATAATTATGTCTTAAATGCTTTCTCCTCCTTCAGGATACACCTCAAGCTCATTATTTCTCTTTGGCGTTCAAACATCGGGATTGCTGCTCTCACCTGGCGACTGACTAACAGCGCCTCAGATTCACATTTCTACTGTGACTGTTCCTGTTAAAATTTTCGTAATTATAAAAATAATAATAACTGCTACCCTGTATAGAATGTAAATAAATACGCATAATCGTCGCATATATATTATATATATATAAATATTATATATATGTGACGTTCGTCGCTCGAGATCAACTAACCCTTCATCAGACGTGGTACCAACTTGTGTCGGTCTTACCCGAGACGCTGCTTCGTCGTCGGGCTGGGTTCGGCTCCAGCCAACTGACCTTCTGGAGTCGCCCGGGTCACTATCCTGTCTACTTCTGCTGTAGACGAGCGGTTCCCTGTCTCCGCTCTCAGTGCCCATTTCTCCAAGAGGAGGTCCCGAGGGTATCGCTTGTTTGCGAACAGTGTCGCTGTCAAGCTCCATCTCACTTTCGGACTCTGCCACTGCCGCGGTCGCCGGGTGGGCAACGTCCTCGTCCTCAGGATGGCCGTCCTTTAGAACAGGGTTCGCTCTCTTGCCGGCAGGAGTCCTCAGCTTCCTGTGAGATCTCTTAGTCAAAGACTTCCTCTTTTTCTCCACCTTAACCGAACCCTCACGTACCATTCTGCATCTCATGACTCTCGAGTTATCGTCAATAGGGGAAAACTCTGAACGTTCTCTTGTCCGAGAGGACAAGGTGTACATCTGACGAGTCGTCACGTCGTGCCGTCTCAAACACGCGAACATCTTGCGATAATATATACACGTGTAATATTAACGCGGTATACTGGTCTCACGACACTCTCTTCTGATAGGACAGGTTCTAGGTCTAAAACCTCCCTAACCGCACGCAGAACTGTGTTCCGACCGGCGCACGAGGTGGGCCCTACTTCGCACCTCGGTCAGTTCTCGGAGCTACGTGTTTCGATCACCAAGTTATTTGCTCTGAATAACGATTGGTTTGAATACAAGATTTTCCTGACTCTATCGTTTTCCTGGTCTTACCGCACTGTAATCAGTTGTCGGGCGGTCTTTTCCCGTACTGCGGTCTTTCGGTAACAGTGGTCTTTCCCAGTAACTATTTTTAGTTACCGGGCGATGGAGCCCCTCCAACGCTCCACCGGCGTGTCAGCCATCCAAGTGTCACAATCCAAATGTAACGCCGACCCCGTAAGGTTACCAGAATGTCCTGAATTTTGTTCCCAAGAATTTCCGAATTTTGGTTCCCTAACGAAGGTCACGCTTACTCCCACAGGTAACCGGACAAGCTCCGATCCTGCCTGTCGCCAAATTTACCCTTATTATCGTTTTTGTACTAAACTGGTTTTTTCAGGTATCCCGACGGTCACTTCACCGAGTGCCGAAGTCGCGTAAAACTCTCCCAGCCGAGGACGCCGAAGTCGCGTAAAACTCTCCCGGCCGAGTACGCCGAAAGCGCGTAGAACTTCCCCTGTGTCGAGTACGCCGAAATCGCGTAAAACTCGTCTCAGTGTATAAAACCAAACACTGTCGGATCTTGGAGTTCTTCAAACTCCAAGAGGGATTTCCTTGCCCGACGCCAAATTTACTCTTGGTTTCAAGGATTTCAGAATTCCAGAAAATGGCTACCTTAAGAAGGTCACCTCTACTCCCATGGGTTACCGGACAAGCTCCGATCGCGGAGTTCTTCTAAACCCAAGAGGGACTTTCCTGCCCGTCGCCAAATTCACCCTGGTTTTCGATCTCACACTGAATTGGTTTTCCTGTGTATCAACGGTATCCTTCCCCGAGTATTACTCAGCCGTAGATTTCCCACGATCGCGATCTAGACCGCTTCGCGATCAACGGAGGGATCCAACCCGCCGGATCGGCGCTGTCGGCCCGTCTCCCAACAGTGAACTTCTTTAGCTGTACTCGGGATCGCCTGATTATATTATTCGGACGCCCCTTTCGTCCGTAAATATATTTGTACTAACCGGAAACTCGAACTCTGACTCTGTCGTAACCAAAATCACTCGCCTACCACACTGAGTGCAGTATATTTGAATCGGTAACTGAATCGCTAACCAACAACGCTGTTTAACAGTATTGCTATGTATGAAGAGTCGAACCAACTCTTCACGTGTAAAGCAGCACACCGTGAGGCAGGCTCTATGCATCCCGAATTAACGCGTCTGCTCGCTATGCGCTGGCCTTACACCGTCGATCGGGCTTCCCTACCACGGTCGTTGCCGGACAGTCGCCTATTGAAATTAAATAAAAATTAAATGATCGATACTGGGCCTTCGCATGAAAAATTAAGATAAACGATGCTGTTCCCTTCGCATGTAAACTGAAAGAAAACGATGCTATTCGCATAAAATAAATCCTCCCACATACGCACTATGGCCTTGACCGCCACACTCTCCCCACCTTACTTAGATGCGGAGCATCTCTGCCAAAATCGGAGACCTTAATCAAACGTGACAGGAACATCCCCAACCCAGATCCACTTAGAGAGCAAGGAACCAAATGCACCTTTGGTTATAGGGCGGTATATCAGCAATCTCAGCACCCTGCACGTACGCCAAACACGATGAGAACCGTGATAGCGACAGCCTATTTAATGATGCTTTCGATCTCTCGGCACCCTGCACGTACGCCAAACACGATGAGAACCGTGATAGCGACAGCCTATTTAATGATGCTTTCGATCCGAACCACCACCCTACTGGCAACCTGTCGTACCTGACAAATCGCCAACCTTAACAGGCCCTCTATCATGAACCTGGGCTCTACCGGACCCCAAGGGCCAGGAGAACTAAAGGAGAGAAAAGTCGCCCACTGTCTCCCGATCTGGTAACCATCGTCAATCAGTCACACCCGGTACCACTTCCAAATCGTGAAAGCAAACTAAACTAGTACAGGTTATCATATTTACGCACATGATCTAGGTCCTAACATATGCTTCTATCGCATGATGCTCTATCCTAAATAGCGCACTAAGGTAGCGCACTAAAGTATCATAAAACGGTAACCAAGGAAATCGCGTTGCCCCGAATTTCCTTAACACTCGTTGTTACGAGCATTATACTGTCGAAAAGAAACTCTGTCATCACAAGGAAACGGAAACATGGTTCTCCAATAGTTCGCTTGTAGAACCAACGCAATGAAGCGTTCTAGTACTGGAATCTTTACTCGTTTCAGTACTAACCACTAAGCCAATGTTTAACCGAAAACATATCATCCAAAGGAAACTTAAACAGTCATTCACTGACAATCTGTAAAACCAACGCAATTAAGCGTTGCTGGTAGCACAGGTACTGTATGCTCCCAGATACCGCTCAAAAGAAATACTCTCATCAAAAGGGCAACTGAAACATGGGTCTCGAATAGTCAATAAAACTAACGCAATTAAGCGTTCATCTAGTTGGTCCTAGATACACGTCTGCTTCAGAAGGTCACTAACAAGGACTTCTACAGTCGTAGTCATCCATCCAAGCGAGGTCTTCGTCTCGTCCGTCGTCCAGGTGGCAATTCTGGATCAGCGGTCTCGTCTGGATTTTCTGAAGGTTCCTCTGGTTCATGTTCTGCATTAGGATCTTGAGCCAGGACTGGCCAGTCTACTGTAGGTAACTCAAGATTTCTGTCCCTCTCCGGTAACCAGGTGCTCGGAGGTTTACCGTAAAACGGCTTCAATTTATCCACGTGCACAACCATTAGCGTGGATTTCGGACTCTTCTGAATCCGGTACAGACACGGACTGAGCACTTGAATAACCAAGAATGGGCCGGTGTAATAGCGAGCCCATTTTGTCTTCCTTCCACTTCTTAGCCGAGGGTAGTAATAGTAAACCCAATCTCCTTGAGCGAACTTGCTAGGTCTCACTCTCAAATCGTAGGCTTTTTTCCTTCTTTCTGCTACTCTCTTTAACTGTTCTCGTACAAGCCGATACGATCGTTCCATTTTCTCTTTCTGTTTCTCCACGTACTCTTCCATGTCACTGTAAGACGGTCTCTCGAACTCTGTAACTTGGGCTAGAATCAAGTCTAATGGCGTATGGTTCTCTCTTCCCAGGAACAGGAAATTAGGTGTCCGTTGGGTCGCTTCATGTTCAGTACCTCGATATGCCGCCATTACATATGGTACATGAACATCCCAATCCTTTTGTCGTTCCGACACTACCTTTCCGATCAACATGTTCAGTGTTCTGTGGAACCTTTCGATCATTCCGTTACCAGAGGGTCGATATGGAGTTGTACGTACTTTGTCAATCTCCATGCGTTTACACAGCTCTTTGAATAACTTCGACTCAAAACACGGTCCCTGATCCGTCAGGATCTGGCGTGGCATACCAAACCTCGAGAACACGTGTACCATAAGCGATTCTGCCACAGTAACGGCCTCTTGGTTTCTGATAGGCAGAGCTTCAGCCCATCTCGAGAAGTAATCTATCGCTGTCAGTATGTATTTGTTGCCTTTACTTGATACAGGATGCGGACCAGTTATATCAATTCCGAATCTCTCCATTGGTTCACCGACCACAGGAGTCTGCATGTAACCCTGTCTTGGAGGTTTCTCCCTTCGATAACGAGCACAGCGATCGCACCTTTGGCAGAACCGTCTAACATCGTCCTTCCAACTCGGCCAATACGCCCGACGTTGCAACTGAGTTAAACTCTTCCGAATCCCGAAATGTCCTCCGGCAAAGCTTGCGTGTGTTAACTGAAGCATCTCTTGCCGTAGAGATAAGGGCACAACTAACTGAGATCGCTCAGCTTTTCCTGTGTTACCCTGAATCCAGCCTCTGTGTAACACTCCTTGCAGGACTTCCAGCTGATTCCAGTTGCTCACCAACACTTTCACCTCTCCGTTAGCAGGTGATAGTTCTGCCTGTGTTGGATGATGCTTCGACTCCTTCCAATCAAGGACCGTACCAATATTGTAATCGCTCTGCTGTTCTCTTCGAAGAAACTCCTTTGTCCAACGGATTTCCTGGCCTGTATCTTCACTGGTAACCTCGGAGCGCGTTACTTCTCCGATCGGACGTGCCCACATCACGTCTTCATTCGTAACTCTCATGGTAACCACTTTAGGTTGTTCCTCACCCGGACCTCTAGACATCGCGTCTGCGTTACCGTGTTTTGCTCCCGGTCTGTGACATATCTCCATGTCAAACTCCTCTATCATCTCTAACCAACGAGCCTGTTGGCCAATCGGTTCCGGTGTTCTGCGTAACCACTGAAGTGCGGAGT
Source organism: Allolobophora icterica (assembly GCA_963556255.1). Lineage (NCBI taxonomy): Eukaryota > Metazoa > Annelida > Clitellata > Crassiclitellata > Lumbricidae > Allolobophora > Allolobophora icterica. Next base: position 80,656,193 of record OY744603.1, on the reverse strand, counting down.
GGTCTGTTCTGAGTAGGAATTTACTACCCAGTAAGTACTGACGAAACTCTTTCAAGAAATACACCACAGCTAACAACTCTCGCCTGGTAACGTTATAGTTCCGTTCCGCCGTCGACAAGAGCCGACTCGCGTAACAAATCACTGTCTCTTCTCCTTCTTGTACTTGCGATAACACCGCTCCAATGGCGTATGCCGAGGCATCCGTATCTAGGATGTACTGGCCTTCGTCGTTCGGTAACCCAAGTATAGGTGCGGAAACCAACTTTCGTTTAAGTTCTTCGAAAGCTCCCTGACATTCGTCAGTCCAACGGAACGGTACATTTTTCCTGGTCAGAAAATGAAGTGGTTGAGCTACCACCGCGAAATCATGTATGAAACGTCGGTAATAGGAGCAAAGACCAACGAAGGATCTGACTTGCCTCAAGTTCCGAGGAGCAGACCATTCTTCTACGGCCTTGATCTTGCTCGGATCCGTCGCGACCCCTTCTTCACTCAAAACGTGACCAAGAAACAATACTCTCTGTTGTAACAGGTAACATTTGGATGGTTTCAGCTTGAGATTATACTCTTGTAATCTCCTGAAAATCATCTCTAGACGTTGCATGTGCGTCTCTACGTCCCTCGAGAACACAATTATGTCATCCAAGTAAACCAGACAGATGTCATAGTTTAGCCCTGTCAAGACTAAGTTCATTAGTCGACAAAACGAGGCCGGACTATTGCACAATCCGAAAGGTAACACTTTGAATTGGAAGCTGCCCCTTCTCGTAACGAACCCGGTCTTGTGTTTGTCTCTTGGGTGCAAGGCCATCTGGTGATAACCTGCTCTCAAATCGAACGTACTGTACCATCTGGCGCCACCCAGGGTATCTAAACTCTCGCGGATAAGGGGTAACGGATGAGCATCTTTCCGTGTCTTCAGGTTCAGTTGCCTGTAATCGATACAGAAACGCATACTGCCATCCTTTTTCTTAACCATTACGACATTGGATGCCCATTCCGATATCGAAGGTTCAATGATTCCTTGTCTCAACATGTCTTCTACCTGACGATCAACTTCCGGTAACATGGAAAGCGGTTGACGTCTCAAAGGTTGCCGAACTGGTTTCTCCTGTCCCGTATCGATCTCGTGTTGGATCACCGAAGTGAATCCGTTATCACTTTCGTTAAGGGAAAACGTTGCGCTGTACGTTAGCACAAGTTTTCGTAACCTGATTCGCTCTTCTTCCGAAATGTCTGCTGGCACTTCTTCCCATAGTCGTTTTAGGGTCTGTTCGGCAAGTGGGTTGAGCGTCTGCTCCGCTACACTGGCCGTTGTACTAATCTTCGATCCAAACCGGTCAATCGTACTTTGCTGCTTTCCTTGGCGTTCCTCCGGATAACCTGGGCCCATAGGTTTCCCCGGATTTTCGCTTCGGTAAGGCTCATCATACGATTCCGTTCTGGCTCGATTAACTGTCACATCGACTACGTTCACTCGCTCCAGCGGACATTCAGTCCGTTTCTTGACTAGCGAATCTCTGTCTCCAACATTCAACATCCTGATCCACACTTCCGTGTCTCTTCCTGTCACCAACGTACGTCCGATTATCAAATCTTTTGATAATTCCATTGGAATGGTCGTCCAATCTTCGTTATCTTTTTGGAAATGCGGGTATACAACCCAAGCTGGAACGTCAACTTCGCTCCTTGGAGGGACTATTATGTCCTCTTGCACAATAACCCTCCGGCACATGGACTCGGTAACGACCTCTTTCAGAGGGATCTTCTCGCTCCCAAGGAAAACGCATCGACTTGCGAAGTCCCATCTTGCCTGATTGGCTTCCAGCCAAGATAACCCCAAGATCACTTCTGTCACTTGGTCTGTAACTAGACAGGGTACAGGATACACCTGCTTTCCGATCCGAATCTTAAGGTTAGTTTCACCATCCACCTTAATCTGACTTCCATTAGCGGCTAGGAGTCGCTGTTCTGACGGTACTAGCACAGCGTCTAGCACGAAACGTCGTGGCACAAGTGACATTTCACTTCCAGAATCAAGTAGACAGTGTATACGTTTTCCTGCCAGTCTCGCAACCACGTAGGCCACCCTACTGCCTTTGACCAGTCGGTTTTGGGTTTCCTCTTGTATCGGTTCAGCCCTTGTAGGTTCACTGGTACCGGTTGCACCATTCGTCTCAGCGTTTCTCTGAGGACAAAATCGCTTTATGTGTCCTTTTCGTTTGCACAAGTAGCATTCGATATCCGGGTTACGCAACCGTGTGGGCGGATAAATCCGTCGCCATCCCACATTCGGTTCGGTTGTCCTCTGATCTCCCACAGCTAGATCAGAACTGTTCTCCCTTTCATGAGGTTTTCTCGGAACGATGCCCAAATTCTGACTTATTGTCACTCGATCAAGTTCTCTTGAAAGATTTTTAATCTTTCGCTCGAGATCTTCTAGACGACGAGACTGTTGCCCCTCAGTGCTCGAGTCTTTTCGGTCTTCCATGGTAACTTTAACTCTCGCGTGTCTCCGGTCTAAATCACCACCTTGTGTCGAAGATCGACCATAGGCATCCAACCTCACCGCATGTTTATACGCCGCTTCGAGGTTAACTGGTTCTCGCTCGCGCACCTTCTGCCCCAAATCTTGGTTTGCCAGTGCATCAATGAAAGCGTCACAAGCGACCGTCTCGACGATATCACTTGTTGGTCCTGGGTATGCCAAAGCCATTAGCCTTCGTACTTCCTGCACTACACTACTCAGCGTTTCTCCGTGAGCCTGCCGGTAAGTGCGAAGTTTCATCCGATATAGGCTAGTTTGGTCATCAGACCCGTACCGGGCCTTAAGCCGCTCAACAAGTTCTCGCCAAGACACGTCCCTCTGTGCACCCATGTCCCACAACAGCTGCGAAGCGGGACCCGTTAGGGCACACATTAACTGGTCTGCTTTTTCCTGATCACTCCACCGGTTGCACCGTGCACAAACTTCGAACTTTGCTAGAAAGGCTGCGATCGCTGACTTGCCGTCGTACTTCTCTAGCTTGATTCGTATACCGCGATCCGATCGGTCTTCGCCTCTTGTCCGCGTAACAAGTGATCTTCCGACACTCTTCTTGGGATTTCCTCTCCGGTTGTCCTCATCGTTACTCCTGGAATCGTTTTCCTCGTCTGTCCTCACCACTGACCGGTGCCGACTCTGTCCCCTCAGAGTACCCAACGTCTTCCCTGTACGCCACTTAGAATACATCGTAGTCATCTCTCGGTCGTCTGACGTTGCACTGTCTTCATCAGAGATGTACTCAGCCTGTCTCTGACCTTTTCTACGAGGCTCACCACCTGCGTAGTCTTTGGACTCCGATCGTTTATATTTATTGCGAGAGCTCTGAGAGTTTCCGTTGACGAACGTAACTCTTCTGTCTTCTTCGCGAATATCTCTTTTTCCTGACTCTGGCGGTCTGTCAGATTCGTCGTACCTAAGACAATTACGACTTCTCGAATCTGGTTTGTGCCCTTTAGAGTACCGCTCGTGGGTCTCATCCCAGGCCAAATGATCTCTGTCTCTTCCCATGTTCGATTCTCTCTCGGTTTCTCTATCAAGTGCCTGTTTTAAACCACGTCTCTCGTACTCTGGTAGACGTTCCTTACCATACGTCTCCCTTTCAGTTTTCTCATAACTCTCGTGCCTTCTTCGTTGACGGAGGTTTTTCCTGTCAAAGACTCCGGTTCTCATGGCCTCTTCTGGACCAACACTATCGGTGTCTGAATCCGAAGAACTCACTGACGAACGTAATTTCGCCTCAACTCTTCCTCTTGTCAACAGACGTTGTCGACTCGATTGCCTTGCCGTTTTTCCGTGTGACTCTCTCCCGCTGTCCTCGGGAAGATAGCGGCTACGTAACTTTTCCGAAGTTTCCGAAAGCGAAACTTCCTCGCGTGTCTCTGTGTTACCTCGGCTCCGTGCCGACTCTTCGATCTGCAGCTTCCCTCGGCGATCCATCTGGTAACCTGGGCCCGTAGGTTTCCCCGATGTCTCGCGTCGGTAAGACTTCGCATGCTGAGCAGCAGGAACAGACAGTTCTTCAAGCTTCGAACTCATCATTGCCACACTCTGTCGCAGGTAAGACATCTCCGCTTGCCAATCTACCTCATCTGTCACAGGTCTTGGGCGACCTTCTTCCATGTTGGTAAACGGTACTCGATTGCCTTCGTTTCGCTGATGCGCCACGATGTCACCACTCGTTTTCTGCACTACGGCGTCACCCCGCGGTTTCAGGCCTGTCTCAATGTCTCTTGGCCTATCACAAGCCTGTCTCGACTGTACAGGTTGCTTGCCCCGTACAATACTAGGTACTTGAACCTGCACAAGGTTCTCCGATCTATTGTCGACGAGTGGTTTGGACCTGTCAAACCTACTCTCACCAACGGTCTCTCGCCAGTGTGTGAATGTCTCGTTATTCACATCGTTCTGTACTACCTCAGTAGTCTTTGGAACGGTTATCAACCATCCGTTATCCTCATGGAAACCTCTTTCACGCCCACTGCGGGTTCCAGCTTCCGTTTCAAATGCACTGGTTTCGTCAGGTGCACCCGTTTCATCAAGCAACCTTCGTTTGCTTTTCCGTTTACGTAACTTTGGACGCGCGCCTCCGTGCTCACTATGGGGCACTTCATCCGACTCGTCCTCGGTATCTTCCTGACCTTGCCTGGTTCTGTGACAAGAAAACGCTAGAACCCCACTTCTGGTACCAGTTAGTGACGTTCGTCGCTCGAGATCAACTAACCCTTCATCAGACGTGGTACCAACTTGTGTCGGTCTTACCCGAGACGCTGCTTCGTCGTCGGGCTGGGTTCGGCTCCAGCCAACTGACCTTCTGGAGTCGCCCGGGTCACTATCCTGTCTACTTCTGCTGTAGACGAGCGGTTCCCTGTCTCCGCTCTCAGTGCCCATTTCTCCAAGAGGAGGTCCCGAGGGTATCGCTTGTTTGCGAACAGTGTCGCTGTCAAGCTCCATCTCACTTTCGGACTCTGCCACTGCCGCGGTCGCCGGGTGGGCAACGTCCTCGTCCTCAGGATGGCCGTCCTTTAGAACAGGGTTCGCTCTCTTGCCGGCAGGAGTCCTCAGCTTCCTGTGAGATCTCTTAGTCAAAGACTTCCTCTTTTTCTCCACCTTAACCGAACCCTCACGTACCATTCTGCATCTCATGACTCTCGAGTTATCGTCAATAGGGGAAAACTCTGAACGTTCTCTTGTCCGAGAGGACAAGGTGTACATCTGACGAGTCGTCACGTCGTGCCGTCTCAAACACGCGAACATCTTGCGATAATATATACACGTGTAATATTAACGCGGTATACTGGTCTCACGACACTCTCTTCTGATAGGACAGGTTCTAGGTCTAAAACCTCCCTAACCGCACGCAGAACTGTGTTCCGACCGGCGCACGAGGTGGGCCCTACTTCGCACCTCGGTCAGTTCTCGGAGCTACGTGTTTCGATCACCAAGTTATTTGCTCTGAATAACGATTGGTTTGAATACAAGATTTTCCTGACTCTATCGTTTTCCTGGTCTTACCGCACTGTAATCAGTTGTCGGGCGGTCTTTTCCCGTACTGCGGTCTTTCGGTAACAGTGGTCTTTCCCAGTAACTATTTTTAGTTACCGGGCGATGGAGCCCCTCCAACGCTCCACCGGCGTGTCAGCCATCCAAGTGTCACAATCCAAATGTAACGCCGACCCCGTAAGGTTACCAGAATGTCCTGAATTTTGTTCCCAAGAATTTCCGAATTTTGGTTCCCTAACGAAGGTCACGCTTACTCCCACAGGTAACCGGACAAGCTCCGATCCTGCCTGTCGCCAAATTTACCCTTATTATCGTTTTTGTACTAAACTGGTTTTTTCAGGTATCCCGACGGTCACTTCACCGAGTGCCGAAGTCGCGTAAAACTCTCCCAGCCGAGGACGCCGAAGTCGCGTAAAACTCTCCCGGCCGAGTACGCCGAAAGCGCGTAGAACTTCCCCTGTGTCGAGTACGCCGAAATCGCGTAAAACTCGTCTCAGTGTATAAAACCAAACACTGTCGGATCTTGGAGTTCTTCAAACTCCAAGAGGGATTTCCTTGCCCGACGCCAAATTTACTCTTGGTTTCAAGGATTTCAGAATTCCAGAAAATGGCTACCTTAAGAAGGTCACCTCTACTCCCATGGGTTACCGGACAAGCTCCGATCGCGGAGTTCTTCTAAACCCAAGAGGGACTTTCCTGCCCGTCGCCAAATTCACCCTGGTTTTCGATCTCACACTGAATTGGTTTTCCTGTGTATCAACGGTATCCTTCCCCGAGTATTACTCAGCCGTAGATTTCCCACGATCGCGATCTAGACCGCTTCGCGATCAACGGAGGGATCCAACCCGCCGGATCGGCGCTGTCGGCCCGTCTCCCAACAGTGAACTTCTTTAGCTGTACTCGGGATCGCCTGATTATATTATTCGGACGCCCCTTTCGTCCGTAAATATATTTGTACTAACCGGAAACTCGAACTCTGACTCTGTCGTAACCAAAATCACTCGCCTACCACACTGAGTGCAGTATATTTGAATCGGTAACTGAATCGCTAACCAACAACGCTGTTTAACAGTATTGCTATGTATGAAGAGTCGAACCAACTCTTCACGTGTAAAGCAGCACACCGTGAGGCAGGCTCTATGCATCCCGAATTAACGCGTCTGCTCGCTATGCGCTGGCCTTACACCGTCGATCGGGCTTCCCTACCACGGTCGTTGCCGGACAGTCGCCTATTGAAATTAAATAAAAATTAAATGATCGATACTGGGCCTTCGCATGAAAAATTAAGATAAACGATGCTGTTCCCTTCGCATGTAAACTGAAAGAAAACGATGCTATTCGCATAAAATAAATCCTCCCACATACGCACTATGGCCTTGACCGCCACATATATTGTCAACCCAATCCTTCCGTTGACATTCCTTCTGATTAAATCCTTGTTCTCTTCGTACTTAACGCCTATTTAACGTTCACCTTTTGAACACTAATTCTACGTATAAGTATAACCTGAATTAATCAGCAACACAGTTTAATATCTTTTCAGTTTAATAAGAAACAAACAGACAGAACTCAATTCGATTACAACTCGACTAGTCAGCCACACTACTACAGCGAACACACTCGAATTCAAACTTCTCTAGTCAGCATAATTCTTCGCGCCTCTTGACACACCTGTCTTCTGTGCGCATAAACGAACTCTAATAATATACATATAGCGCGCCGCTGCCGATATCGGCCGGCCGCGCGTGTCACTAAGACTAAACGTTATACATCTATCATATATACATATACACGTGAAACTAAAGTAAGCGCACTATATATATACGCTAATATCTCGCACTGCAAGACTGTACACAAAACTCAGTTCACATTACCTCCTTCCTTCTTCTGGAATTGAGCAAATTAAATTTCAAAATTTGCGAAATTACCAAAATACATGAAACATATATATATATATCTAACTAAATAATGATCAGTCTTACGATTACTTATAACCTTGACAAACAATCAGCAATAATATTCAATCTGCCCTTCTTGTACTTCACCTCAACATCAAAAGTTTGTAAGGCTAACGCCCAACGCACAAGTTTAGCAGACTTAGACATTGACTCAGTCAAATATGTAAGAGGATTGTGATCAGTAAAAATGAAAATTTTTGATCCAATTATAATTTCTTTTAACTTGTTTAGAGCCCAAACAATAGCATAGGCTTCCTTTTCCACAGTAGCCCATCTCTTCTGGGTATCAGTTAATTTTTGACTGATAAATGACACAGGGCGTTCTATTCCCTTGTCGTCCATCTGTGTTAAAACAGCACCGACTGCAAAGTCACTACTATCGCAGTACAAATTGAATGGTTTTCCCACTTCAAAAACATATAACACTACTTTGGATCGCACAGCCTCTTTAAGTAAATCAAATGCTTGCTGATGTTTAACAGTCCAATCAATCTTATCAGAAACACGTTTACTAGTTAAATCAGATAGCGGTTTCGCAATCTGTGCAAAGTCCTTAATAAACTGTCTGTAATAATTAAAAAATCCAAGCAGTTGCTTAACTTGCTTCTTAGTTTCTGGGATCTTCAAATTACTCAAACTTTCAATTCTGTCTGGATTCATCTTTATCTTACCAGACCCAACCACATGACCGATAAACCTTACCTCACTCTTACCAAATATGCATTTTTTCAAATTCAAAGTAACGTTATGCAATCTCATTTGCATCAAAAATGCATCTAGATGCTGCAAGTGAACTTTCCAACTGTCAGAATGCACAGCAATGTCATCAACATACGGTTCTGCAAAGTCACTTATAGGCTGTAAAACTAAATTTATCGCCTTAACAAAAGTTCGTCCAGAATTTATCATTCCAAAAGGAACACGAGTAAATTCATACAGTCCATTATGTGTTACAAAAGCTGTCTTCCATTGATCAGATTGTTTTACAGGACAAGTCCAATAAGCACTTCGACAGTCCAAAATGGAAATCACATTAGACTTTCCAACTTTGTTCAAAACGTCTCTGACAATCGGCATCGGATATTTACAATCCACTGTGAATGAGTTAATGTATCTGTAGTCACAGGCAAGTCTTAAAGATCCGTCTTTCTTTTTAACAATAACCAAAGGGCTTGCCATTCTGCTCGATGATGGTTTGATGATGTTTGTTTTTAACATTTCTTTGATCTGACGTTCCACTTCTGCTCGATAAATCAAAGGAATTCGATATGCTGCAAATTCCTTTGTGCCTTGCTCTCTTGTAATACTGATTTGTGTATTGTAATTGCTTTTCGTGAAAAGGAATTTTCTTGTGCCATTTCCTCGGGTTGTCTATTAGGTCCATTGTCATTCTCCTGAAGGCGACCTCTTCTCTTGAGACAGGAGTGATAGGCACTCTATCCATCACCAGACTCCTTGCCTTTAGTTGACACTTCTCGCAAGACTTACAAAATTTCACAATGTCTCTTCTCATCTTTGGCCATACAAAAGATAATTTTATTCGTTCTCTTGTTTTCTCTTCTCCTAGATGTCCTCCAAATACCGATTCATGCGCCAATTCCATCACTTTAATTCGTCTCTCTTTTGGTAACACTAGTTGATATATCGTCTGGTCTAATATCTGATATTTCTTATGCAATAAACCGTTGATCACACAGAATTCAGATTCTTTCTCTTGTGCTAACTTCCACCACGGCTTCAACGATTCATCATTTCTCTGTTGCTCTTCGAACTTCTTCGAATCGGCAATCTGCACCTTTTGTTCTTCGTCCATCTCTTCATCTCTATACAAGTCTCCTATCCCCACATCACATTCATTGTCTTCTTCAGTTTCATTTAATGTGCCATTCTCGCATGCGGCCATCTCTTGCTCGTTCATCTCTGCTATTACACCATCTCGCGATAAGCTTCGTTGCTCATTACTTTCGTTTTCCTCATCACTTGAACTTTCAGTTTCACTCTTCTCATCAACATCTACCATTTCCTGTTTCCGACTCTGCGCTCTCGTCATTACATTTGCTCGTACACTCACATCTCCTTGTATCGTTTTAACTTTCATCTGTGGTACGGCTTTTAATTCGGCAATTATCTCTGGATGCAACAAGAATCTTTCTGTACTGCCCATCTTTGCAATACTAGCACACATCAAAGTGACATAAGGTGTAAGTGAACACTGGGTTTTACGCGGAAATCCCTCTTCTTCCACGTCACTACCACACAATCTAACATCGACTTTCACTAACTTCGCAGGAATGGCATCTCCTGCCACACATTGCAAATTCACTTTTCCAATTTGTTCCACCTTCATGCCTTCCAGTAATTCTTCACTAATCACCGGAATCTCTGCACCCGAGTCGCTCAGTGCTTTGACTTTCACTGGCTCTTTACCGTCTACTGCACGAATTTCAACCTCGACATATTGCAAGAACGATTTCTTCAATATTCGACTGTCATCTTTTCCTATGACTTCTCTCTGAATTTCAGCATCCAATAGAATTTCTTTTTGAATACCACATTTCATTACTGACTTTACTTCAGTCTCTTGGTTTTCTTGACCCGTGGTTTGATTATCTGTATCACTAACCACTTGAATCAAATTCACCCTTGTGTGTTCTTGATTTCTGCTAGAACTAGCTGCTGCCACTGGAACTGGACAAAATTTAACCAAATGTTTGTCTGAACCACAGTTGTGACAACGCTTCACAACCATGCCTCGTTGTTCATTGCCTTCATATCTCTTATACTGCGTAAACGATGTGTTGCCTTCCCTCTTGGCAAACGGCGCTGACGATTTGTTAAATCCCTGACGACCAAACGTCACTTCTCTGGTTTCATTGGGTACAGGGACATTAGCCTTGACTTCTTTACCTTTGAACTGATTCCCTGTTTCTGGATTACTTTTCCACTTTCCACTCTGGCTTTGGTTTACGGAACGTTGAGAAGGATAACTGTTTATATTTGGGATCGCAAACCCAATTCGATTGTTTACATGAATGTCTGCTAGGTCTGCCACTGCACTAGCTTGGAGACAGTCAGTTCCTTCCTTCGACAATACAAACTGTAGTGGACCTGGCGGTAAACATTCTTTTAGCTTATCCGCTACCAGCAAATCAAAGAGCGTATCATACTCTCTGTTCACGTTTCGACTTCTCACGTAATAGTTTAGCAAGTTCTTAAGTCTTGCCGTAAACATCGTATAAGTCTCTTCTGTTGTCTTCTTAGCATCCACAAATCTGGCTCTGTATTCTCTGGAGGTCAATTTAAATTCTTTTAATAAGTGCTGCTTGACTCTATCATAATTGTCTAGATCATCGTATGACAATCTATTCAGAACGGTTCGAGCTTTCGGCGTCATCAATGGTAGTAATAATTTCACCCAAAACGGCTTTTCCACAGCAAAACTACGAAACGCGTTCTCGACTGTTTCAAAATATAATGGCACCTCCATCATATCAGTTGGCATTTGAGGCAATACATGCTTCATTGCATCACCTATTTTCTTAATTTTTGACACCAAAGTTTCACTTTCTTGCTGTTTCCTTCTTTCAGCTTCCCGTTCTTCTCTCATTTGCGTTTCTTTCAATGTCAATTTTGATTTCTCCAGTTTCAGACGTTCTTGTCTTTCTGTCTCTGCCTTTTCCAAACTTTCTTTCTGAAATTTGAGTTCTTCTTGTCTTATCTGTTCTGCGCGTTCTAACTCTAACGTTCGCGCTTTTTCTTTTTCTTCTTCACGCATTCTCTTTGCTTCAATCTGTTGATGACGTACCTCTTCATCACTTTTTCTAGCTTTTTCAAATTCAATCATCTGCTCCAATCTTCTTCTTTCAGCATCTTCTCTATCTCTTTTCAACTGTTCTAACTGAATCTCAAACTGATTCTTTTGCAATTCAAGTTCTGCCTTACGCACTTGTTCTGCTTTATCTTCTCTCTCTCTTTGCAGACGCAATTCCTCTTGCCTTGCAAGTTCCGCTTTCTCTTCTTTCTCTCTCTGCAGGCGCAATTCTTCTTGCCTTGCAAGTTCCGCTTTCTCTTCTTTCTCTCGCTGCAAGCGTTCTGCTTTCTCTTCTTTCTCTCTCTGCAGACGTTCTGCTTTCGCTTCTTTCTCTCTCTGCAAGCGCAATTCGTCTTGTCTTACACGTTCTGCTTCTTGTCTCCGTTTATCTTCTCTATCTTCTTTCATCATCATCCACTGCATCAACATCTCCATAGACATAGGCGCAGGAGGTTTTTCAATAACCTTTTCTACGGCACCGCCAACGGCACCTTCTTCTTCGACTTCTTCCTTAACCCACACATCGGCGAGTTCCTGCATCATGTCACCACGTGACATACCTTCTAATTGTTCTTCTTTAAAACCGGCTTTCAACAAACGCTGTTTCAGCCTTTCCGTAGACATCTTCTTAATATCTGCTTGTCTTTCAGCACTTAGTTTCTCCATCTTACTTGTTTACTTCGGTGATTTCTCTTTTCAAAGAAGTCACGGTTTTTCTTGTTGTGTGAATCGATAAACAAACGGGATTTCTTTTATATTTGTTCGTGGAAAACAACGAAATTTTTATACCGTTTCTCGTGTTCCACCGTCGTTGATATCGTAAACTCGTCACACAGCACACAACGCGTAAATTCTTCTAACACCGTCGTAAATTCTTCAATCACCGTCGTAGATTCTTCTATCGTCTTCGTAGATTCTTCTATCCGCCGAAGGAGGTGATAACGTGAATTTTAATCCACTGTGAGTTTATATCCACCGTGAGTATTTATTCCACCGTGAGTATTTATCCACCGTGAGTTCTTATCCACCGTGAGTTCTTATCCACACCGTCACTGCCACCAATAATGTCAACCCAATCCTTCCGTTGACATTCCTTCTGATTAAATCCTTGTTCTCTTCGTACTTAACGCCTATTTAACGTTCACCTTTTGAACACTAATTCTACGTATAAGTATAACCTGAATTAATCAGCAACACAGTTTAATATCTTTTCAGTTTAATAAGAAACAAACAGACAGAACTCAATTCGATTACAACTCGACTAGTCAGCCACACTACTACAGCGAACACACTCGAATTCAAACTTCTCTAGTCAGCATAATTCTTCGCGCCTCTTGACACACCTGTCTTCTGTGCGCATAAACGAACTCTAATAATATACATATAGCGCGCCGCTGCCGATATCGGCCGGCCGCGCGTGTCACTAAGACTAAACGTTATACATCTATCATATATACATATACACGTGAAACTAAAGTAAGCGCACTATATATATACGCTAATATCTCGCACTGCAAGACTGTACACAAAACTCAGTTCACATATATATAATATATTTATGTCTGTGTGTACAGCTTATAGCACAAACATATCGGTACATATAGGCCTACTGTACATATACATATATATAAGTTTATATATATATATATATAGGTATATATATGATAAGCTTGATAGGAGTTTTCTATTCCTCTGAACGAATATTATGTGTAGGCCTATGATGTGTCAACGGTTTAAGTTTCATAGGCCCTATATAAGCCTCGCAAATGAGGGCGGTTGACCAGTCGTCTCACTCACCGCTTTATCCTCCCATCTACAGTGTACGGTCGGTGTACCCGTTTTATAACTGAGTTCGCTTGGGGGCGCAAGAGGAGCATAAATCTCAAAGGATCTTTCTGCCCTGAAGGCGATTTTGACCCTCGACCTCCGGGTGACAGTCCAACCCACTAACCACTACTAGACTATCACAAACTCTGTAATAAACGAAGAGAAATGTCATCAAGTGTGTGTGTCATTGTGTGTGTAAAACAAAGCAAATGTAACGCTTCTCTCATTGGCTGCAATGACGTCACAATGACCAATGACGTCAAAAACGGGACGATCACTTCGTTCAAAGTAAATTTCAATATGCCGTAAACCAGAGGTTTTCAAACTTTTGGGACCAGGGACCCCTAGTTTTTTCTCGGCATAGCTCGCAGACCCAAGTATTTAAAAAGTAAAATTTCACTTAAAATTTAATCAAAATAACAGGCAGACTATTTCCACAATACCAGCTTGCTTATGACGCTGAGGACTATTATAATAGAAAAAGTAACACTGGATAAATTGTGATTAACTTCTGCAATAATTTTGGAACACAGTCATTGTTTAAGAAATCAATAACATCGGTTTCGCCAAAACCCGGTAATGTCAGTGGGAGGGATGTGCTTGCTTTGCACAAACTGTCAATTCTTAGTGCTATCGACATTTTGAATATGCACTGTTTTCTTACTTTTCAAAAAGTTATCCATACCCTGCTACAGTAGAATCCTGCGTTCTGCTGCCCGCCTAGTAGGCCGCATCCCCAAGTTTGGCAGAGTGTCTGCGTATATCAGGGATGTGTAGAATAGCCTTGAGAAACTGGCTTAAGGCCAGCGTGTAATCTGTATTTCATTCTGATGCGGGTCTTTTCGCTAGCGTCGGAAGCGATCACGTCTTCCGGTAAGATGAATGAGAGTACGGTAAGATGAATGAGTACCGGGTATACGGTAAGATGAATGAATGTACGGTAAGATGAATGACTATGCGGTAAGATAAATGAATGTTTTCAAAGATGAATCAATAGAGCCCCAGGAAGACAAAGAAATATGATGTTGATGATGCATAAAAGAAAGAGACGATGATAAGGGGTCATCCATAAAGGACGTCCGCAATGGAGGAGGGAGCGGTCACTCAGATGCGGACAAATGCGGACAAGGAGGGAGGGTTATGACCATTGCATCTAAATTTATAAATTTGATCGTTTGTAAACCTTGTTTCAACCTTTCCCGAGAGACGAAAAGGCCAGTGTGGTAATTGCCGAAAAACTCACGCCGTGTACTAGAACTTTTGTTTGTTGATTTAAAATGCCTAAAATGCAGTAGTTACTGTAGAACACGGCTTACTTTTCAGTTTTAAATTGCACGTACTGGTTGACATTTTAAGTAAGGTTATTTTAAATGAGATAGAACTGGTAGCTTCCTAACGATGTTATTCGCAATGGTGGTGTTTCGTTCATTGGCTTTGGCTTGCGGACATCCGCAAAGGGGGAGGGTAAGGCTAAATGCCGACAAATGCGGACAAAGAGGGAGGGAGGGGTCCAAAGTAGGTCATATTTTTCGGACGTCCTTTATGGATGACCCCTAAAAAGAAATTAAGGAAAAGGCAAAAATAGGGAAGCATGGCGTCGTTTGATTCTTGACCCTGCCTAAAGCCAGAACACTGAAAAGGAAGAAGAGGTCTATATAAAACTAGGTAAGGTCAAGTAAGGTCAGAACTACGGTATGAGCCTCACGCGCAGTTCCTAAACGGGAAATGGTGTTTAAGCATTTCGCACAAACTTCAGTTGTAACGGTTAGCAAATAAAACTAAATGAAGCGAAAGAAAACGTTTAACTAACTTAACAGTTCGCGCTTCTGAAATTTGCATGAATCGAACGGTTGCAATAATTTCATGCACATTAGGATAAATTCAATTTAATATCTCCGCATTGATTGTTGATTATTCGACGTCAGCTTAGATGACGTCACGTCACATGACACGGCGTGTTCCGTGGTTATTATGTTTAGTAAATTAATACATAATCGCGAGAATATTAACAAGTTTGGACGCAGATTGGGTGCAAACTGAAGCACAAGAAGCGCAATTTCGTGTGGAATTATTTTAACTTCAGGCAAACGTCGGACTCTAAGGCTGTGTGCGCTGTTTGCAAAGCTAAACTTGCGCATAAACAGTTTCTCTATACCGGTACGCAAAAGCTATCCTGACTGTCACAGCTACATTACAGGGAATTAGATGACAGTGACAATGAGGATACGGTGACGGTTCCTGACAACACATGACTGACACCAAGTTCAATGGACGTGTACTTAACTGCCGAGTTCATTTTAAGTCTGTATAATAAAACTAGTACGTAGAGTCCATAGGGCTAGTTAGGCCTACGTTTCATTAGGCCTACGTTATGCCTAGTTAGTTAGGCCTACGTTTCATTAGGCCTACGTTATGTCTAGTTAGTTAGGTATACGTTTCGTTTACTGAAAAAGGTCTCGTTTGTTACTTCTGTCATTTTGACAGTGCAGTTACTCAGATACTAGACGCAGGTGCTGAGGTTCTCATGCTGATACTGTCTATTATGAGCAATGCAGATGATGAATTTGGCATTATAGTCACTATTATAGTCACTAAACGTCCCTACTCGACATTATGGTTTTAAAGAACGTTTAAACGTTTAGTGAACTAAGTGATTTTCGTTCAATAGTTCTAGATATTGAACGGCTTACGCATCCATACAAGCATGGGGTTTTCCAAAAACCGGCCGACACTTATCTAATCTAATCTAATATCAACACTGATCTGTACTTCACTGGTCCGCGCTCTATCCCACTGGTCCTTAGGCTTACAGTATCTCCTGATCCTTACCATACCTCACCGATGCATACCATAACTTATCGATCATTTCATAACCTCCTCTGAGCTGGATCATTCTTCCGCTCACATCCGCTGACGAGGCTGATATGGCTACGGTCACCCTCTGGGCTATCTTTCTACGATTTCCAGTCTAATCACCATAAATCGCCTGCATATTAATTTTTCATAATCGTCGGCAATCTACGGGCGTCGCACGGTGGACGGAGTGCGTGACGGGCCTTCGCAGGGGTTACGGTGGCCTCTCGTCAGTCGGCTGGGAGCCCCGACCGGGAATTAGCTCGGCGACAAGACACTCCTATCTGTCGATCTCAGACGGCAATGGGTCGAGGAAGAGTGTCGGGCTGAGGAAGGGATATCTTGCTCCAGTCAGCACTACCGGCCGACTAAGAGAGCGCGCTGGCCATGGGAGATTACGCTCTCGTTGAAGTATCCCGTTATTACAACCATCAACAGTCTTGCGGCATGGAATCGCGTTACGCAAGCATGGCCTGATTTGCAGCGCTATAAGCTGGAAATGTAGTTCATCTGGTCTGTAGATGAATCGTGGGTCTCAAAATTCCCCTCTCAACACAGATTTAGGTCCATCCTGGTGAACAGTATTCCAGGAAACGACCCCATTCGTAGACGACCAATCACATTATATCGATCGCGCCGGATTGGGGTATTAGCCTCGGATCCGTTTGAAAGCCAGACTTTTAAAAGTTAGTGTCTGGATTCAGCAGATATTAGACATCCGCTGTTTGGCAATATAGCCTACCACAACAAGACATTTATTATTAATCTTTTAGAATTACTACTAGGCTTCTACTACAAACATGCAACTACCACTACTACTGCTACCACCACCACCACCACCACCACCACCACCACCACCACCACCACCACCACCACCACCACCACCACCACCACCACCACCACCACCACCACCACCACCACCACCACCACCACCACCACCACCACCACTATTATTTTTTTTTAAATTATTTATTATTATTATTATTATTATTATTGTTATTCTTATTACCACCATTACTACTACTACAACTACTACCAATTCTACTACTGTTACCAAGGAGCGGAGACCAATCGGGTATCTTGGGCGTAACGTGTTCGTATGAGGTGACTAAAGTAGTGTTGTAGGTTAGTTTGAATGTGCCCTGGCGCAGACAGCATGCGAGAGTTCTAGTCAAACAATAGTGACTGCTCTACTGGACATCATTTCAAACAGCGCTGGTCTCAGACGTGGAGTACTGGAGCAATTGCAATTCTGAATTCTGCTTTCTACAATGAGTGCTTTGACTTGTGACGCTAGGTAATTTGTTTCTGTGTGTCTGTCAGTCTGTCTGTGTCTGTCAGTGTGCCTGTGTCTGTCAGTGTGTCTATATCTGTCAGTGTGCCTGTGTCTGTCTGTCTGTCTGTGTCTGTCAGTCTGTCTGGTTTTGTCTGTCCATCAATGTACTATTGTATGACGTCAATTGTCTGCCTGTCTTCATCTGTCTGTTTGCCTGACTGTTCGTCTCTGCCTGCCTGCCTGCCTGCCTGCCTGCCTGCCTGCCTGCCTGCCTGCCTGCCTGCCTGCCTGCCTGCCTGCCTGGTTTATTAGCTGTCCGAAAATTTGCATTGGTACGAAGTAAATTGTCTCTATGTCAATCTGGCTGTCAGTCAGTCAGTCTAAAGTTAGAGAGAGGGAGAAAGGGAGATAGGAAGTGGAGAAGGGGGACAAAGAGACAGGAAGACGGAGGGAGCAGTCTGTCTGTCTAATTTTCACCAGTAAGAGGTCTGTTGCCATTCCTATTATCAATTCTTCCGCACAAGTAACATCTTTGTCAAGAGAGCTTATTCGCATGCGTTCATGCAGGGCAAAATTGACAGTGCAAAGATTGGGGTTAGGGGCATCCGTCGAAATGGCTGTACCACATGAGAAAAGATCACAGGGTTTCGAGCTGAAGGAGTCGGACGATAGATGGGAGACTAGACGCCGTATGATGGTCGATACGATTCGCGGGCCGCGGGGACTCAGTGCAATCGTCCTGGTTCCATCCATCAGTGATCTTCCGTGTCTAGAACGATCTAAAACTTTGGCCGATTCAGCGGGTATGTATTAGTTGAAGAAAGGACCGGAAACGGAAGTCGTTTGGGTCAGACTCGGTTCATGAAAGCTTCATTGAACATCCGTCAAAAACAAAATGTCACGTGACTTCTTTTGATGAAGTCAACAGCGATGAAAGTGAGGCGAAGGTAGTCAGTATGTGGGATTGTTGCCATTTGTTGGTCAGAAGTAAAGGGAACACGTGTTTATTCAAAGGTAACACATATGTATGTAAAGGTAACACCGAGTTGGTCTAGTTGGTTTCGTATTCCATGGATGGTAATACACGGTAGGAGGGAGGGAGACGAGAGGAAATGAGTCAAAGAGAGAGACAGAGAGGGACGGACGGACGGACGGAGGGACGGAGGGAGACAGGGAGATAGGTCGAGAGAGGTAAAGAGACAGGGAGACGGAGGGTGCCGACAGACTGATAATTAGAGGGGAGTTGGATAGAGGAGATAAAATGAGTTAATGAGTTAATGAGACAGAGACGAGATTGAGAAAGACAGGCGCACAGTGAGAGGCAGAGAAACGAAGGAGGTAGACAGACATACAGAGGTAGAGGAGGAGAGAGGAGACAGAAAATAAAATGAGAGAGTGAATTGTGGGAAAGTGAGACAGAATGTCAGAGACAGGGAAAGAAGGATGGGCAGAGACAGACAGAGGCAGGAGGTATAGAAACAGACAGGCCGAGACATTGAAATAATTAAATAATGCCTCACTTCAATTCTAAAATAATTCGGTAAACTATTACCCTGCGTGCAGCTCGCCAACTTAATGAAGCCATGAAAGACAGCTGTTCATTACACGCTTTCCAAAAATCTGCCACTGTTACACTCAATTCTAGCAAGGGCGTCAATGTTTTGGAACCCTGAGTATTAGTTTTACTACCTAATTTGCGTAGAGCACGCACCCGCACGCCCAGCCCCATCAACGCGGCTTATATGTGTGTGAGTGCGCTTCTGTTAGTGACGTCAAAGACGACAACAGCGCCGCCTGAAGTCGAAATTTGTCACGACCTCTGGTGGTAGGTTAAGCGTTTCACTACGTCGGCAGTCGACAGATGGCGAACAGCGAGCGTAGGCGACGAAGCACTGCGCTACATAATTAGTCTTGTAATGGAAGTGGACAAGCTAATCTGCGACGAGACAAGAGAAGGCGAACCGTGCGATTCGTTGTCTTGGAGATACTATTGTGTCTCGACCTTTCATGAACATCCAATCAAATCAGATCTATTTTGCCGTAGTCTAATCTAATCTTAGAGGACTGGTCTTCTGGATATTGACCTCATACGGCTTGGTTTTGGCGCGCCAGCGGTTGATGATGCTCTGTCGGCGCGATGGAAGTTGTTAATTAATAATTGTTTAAATTTATGATAAAAATTAGAAATATTAACACACTGAATATGTAAACAACAGCAAAGAGCAGAATATTGGTGATCGAGGAAATAAATTCTAAAGATTTCACGTCTGCTGTGGTTTGCATTTACGGTCGGCCTATATCATAATCATAAGATCACACAAATGACAGAAATAATTATATGGGTCTAAAAAAAGGCAAAATTCACTGGTGGGGAAAAGGCTAAGGACAGGTGGGGAATTTGAGAGGGCTGGTGGGGAATTTCCCCATCAGTCAACATGTAAAAAAATGCTCCGAAAGTGATATAATATAATGAAAATGCAACAGTAAATTTGAATCTGGCCTTATATACTCATATCTTGGACTTCCCTCATGGAACGGTCTTCCACTGCACATAATTATAAGCTCTTGCATTTAACTCTGTCTGTTCAGTGAAGATTCTCAAACTATTTAAATCGCAGTTATTCAGATTAGGTAGACGGTGCATTGCATGTAGTCTTGTATTGCATATTGTTTTG
The DNA here is from genome assembly GCA_963556255.1 of Allolobophora icterica. Lineage (NCBI taxonomy): Eukaryota > Metazoa > Annelida > Clitellata > Crassiclitellata > Lumbricidae > Allolobophora > Allolobophora icterica. Next base: position 80,636,248 of record OY744603.1, on the reverse strand, counting down.
TATTGTATTTGATTGGAACGGCGCAACATCGCGTCCTATAGACGAGGCTGGGCTAGCAACCGATCTATAGGATTATATTAAATTATGGCAGATCAGATTACAACAGATTGGATAACTGATATCAGAAATAATAACTTCGACAGTTTTCTATATCATAATCCGTCTTGTTTCTGTCCTGCTGTGTGTTTGTCCACCTGACCGCTCCTATGCCCGTCGGTCTGTCAGTTTGGTTATCCTTCTGTTTATTTATCCTCAAATGACTTCCATTTGTCGAGACGTTTATTAGATTTACTGGACAAATTCCTAGTCTATATCGTTAAAAAGGGTCGATGACTGCTATGACAAACGATGCAATCTAGCACCCGTCCTTCCCAGCCATCCACAAAAGTCCCTGACACTTTTGAACTCGAGCAGGAACTTATCACGACCCGCTCTGTTCTTAGCTGCGGATGAAATAATCTGTCGCTATAAAACGAGATGACTTGGAGTTTCTGTCTGAAGAAAAAGTCAATTTATTGCTTGACTTCCTATTTCTCTGCGTTATCGAGTAGAAAAGCCGGGGTGGGGGCACACGTCAGTGTTGGGACCAAAGAAAGTATAATGGAGGACTGGATTGTAATTGTGGTTGCCGTTTCGAATACTTACATCTCTTACCTTGCATCCAACATTTTAACATTTTATGACATCAAAGGCCGTTGACGTCGATATCAAATTGTAACGATACCTTACTCTTCTTTTCTCTTACCCTACCTTTCCTTTTTTAAGTTTACTCAACGTCGTGTGAATTGATCTGCGTTACCATCGTTCAGTCACACCAGTGTAACGACACTATGTAACGGTATCCAGGACCTTCGTAAGCACTGCATTGCCTGTTCAAGGGTCGAAGAGCAGGGAATGAGCGCATCCCCTATGTTGCACATGGGATATGCAAGAGCTTTACCTACCTTGAGGCGCCCCATCATAACTTACCTTTGTTGACTGAGGTATGTAATAAACTGAAGACTAACTTATCCTATTAACTTACTAAATTCCTGTTTAAACTGGGTAAAGAGCTATTTCGACTGAAAATATAACCTGAAAAAGTCATTGTAATTAAAAATTTGTATTGCGCCACTTAAAGAGAAGCTAACAGAAGCTATAGAAACGAATCAGAGACAACGTTCCCTTACTGATTCGAACCTAGTGCAAGACTTACCAAGACTAACCAATATTTGTGGTACCGAAGTCCAAGCAGCCTGCGATCTCGATGCAACGACCTGATGAGTTAATTTGTACATATATGAGCGTAAACAAGTGTACTACCTTTAGTTTAACTCATATCGCATCAAGATTCTAACCCCGGACGCTACGGGAAAAGCCAACGCGATTCCGCACCCTCGTCACACATATCGCTCATTCAGGACCTCAGAACTTTTATTACTCCACTGGATCCTCTGACTGTATTTCATTGTCGTGCCTCTAGTGAATACTGCGCCTTGCCGAAGAGCATTTCAAGGTGTACCGTACAAGTTCGCCGTTCAGGTGTTCTGCTGGACCAGGGTTCTGGGATACACTTCTGTTCGCATTACTGGGACCTCGGTGTCTTTCCGGTCTTTGCGCGACACCTGTCTTGTTTCAGACTGCTTATCTGTTAAAGGGCCGGCCTTGATGTCTCATCGAACTGACCCTCACAATTGACCCAGTTACGAATCCTGTTGGAGTAACGTCGACTGATAACTGCGCTATAGAAGTTCTTAGTTAGATTAGATGTTGCTCTACATTACATCTTGTCGATGTTTCAGAAGTCCGCTCGGACAGCCTGCTCTTTACAACCGACTACGGCGACGACGGCAACGACTGTCGGTCGCTGGGTTCGTCCTGCCGCACGCTGACTCGCACCCTAGCCGAGGCAAAGACGGGAGACGCTGTCTACCTTCACAATAGCCAGCAAGACGAGGCCTGGTTGTGCCTCGAAGACCCCATTCAAATCAGGGTCTCGGTTTCGTTGATTGGCTACGACGGTATGACGTCATTCGGTTGCCCGGCAACCGGCAGTCGTTTGCTTAACCTAACAGCTCACGCGAGCGGAAGTGACGTCATTTCGCTTAAGCTGAAGCGGGTTGTTGCGTCCGGAATCTTTTTCAACGTCTCTGGGGCGGAACTGACGATCAGCGAGTCCGTTCTGACGAGAGTGGGTTGGATATCGAGCGGAGTCGTCGGTTTCGAGATGAAAAATTCGGTTCTGGAGGATCGGACTGCTAACGTGAGCTTCGATATGATAGCTCGCACGATTAACTTCCGGATGGAGAACGTGACGATTGCCCGGGTGAAGATGAGCATAATTGCCGGGTCGGGTCATTTCACTGTACGTAACAGCACCTTCACCGGAATTCCGGGACTGGCGACCTTTCATGGCGGACTTTTACTGACGGTGACGAATGGCACTGATAGCAGGAGCTACATATCGGTCGAGGACACAATTTTCGAGAGACAGATCAACGAAAATCCGATCGATGGAATCATGAACTTCCACGATTCAGCGCTGAAGGTGGTGACTGACAAGCCAAATCACTTCTACAACCCTAATGTCTCCCTACTCATCGCGGCCTGCACCTTTCGGGACAACGAGCGAGGCCTGACACTCATAGGTCCCTTCGAATCCGTTGTCATCCACGACTCCCAGTTCCTCGACAACATTGCAATGCACGGCGGTGCCGGGACTCTGCTGTTGACCGACAAGGCGACGGCGACGGTGCGTATCGAACGCTGTCTGTTCGAGCGAAACGCCGCAGGAGCCTTCCGCGAAGAATCCATCCGCGACCACGCCGAGTCGTTCAAGATCGGAATGAACGAGGTGACGATTCACACGGAGTGCTGCAAGGGCGTCATTTCACCCGTCGGAAAGGGTGGAGCGATTCGCGTGCATCGCGGGAACGCCCTTGTCGTCGACTCCAAGTTCCGCCAAAATACGGCACGCCAGCTCGGTGGCGCCATCTACGTCGACATAAACGGGAGCCTCACGAACGACGGCGCCTACTTCGAGAACTCTCTGTCGACGCAACGGCCTCTCGAGGGAGACCTCATCTACTCGAACGGTATCATCGCTATCCGAAACACCAAGCTGAACGTGACCGCCGCGTCGAGTCACGTGTCGATCCTGTGCCACAGCGGGACAGTCTGGTCGATCGAAGTCGTCAGCATCGAGATAACGTGTCCCATGGGATATCGCCTGAGGATCACGAACTCATCCGCCTATAGGGTCGTCCATGATGGGCTGCAGAAGTCTTACAAACTCGATCAGCTGTCGTACTTTTGTGAATCGTGTCCTCGGAACAAGTACAGTCTAGACTTCGGATATCTCAACTACAGTCTACGCTACAAGGACGACGCCTACTTTACCCTTCTTGTAAACGGAAAATATCCGACTCCGGCCTACTCGGGGTCCTACGATTACCATGACATAGAGTGCCAGCAGTGTCCATATGGAGGCAAATGCCTCCAAGAAATCTCGGCCGTATCCAACTTTTGGGGTTACGCCACAGCCGGGCACCAGGTACGTTTCCAGCGCTGCCAGAAGGGATACTGCTGCTCTTTGGCGAACTGTACAGGGTTCAACACATGCACACAGAACCGCACTGGGGTTTTGTGCGGCGAGTGCGAGCCAGGGTATTCGGAAGCGATGTTTACGGCTGACTGCGTCCTGAACAGCAAGTGTGACCCGAGGATCGGCTGGCCGGTGATGCTAACCTCGGCAATACTCTACTTTATATTTCTTCTTTTCCAGAAGGACATTCGCGACCTCATGTTCTCGCAAATCTTTAGAACCGCCAAGCCTAGACTGGATTCCAGGTCTAACGCCGGAGAACAAGTCACCTGCGGGGAGGGTGAAATGAAGGACATCGATTCATCTCGCATGCAACAGAGCGAACTTGAACTGCTTCGTAGTGAAGACGAGACTGTTCCGAACGACCTCAAACTTGTGGCGAGCGATCTCCTGGCAAACACAGATGAAAGACGCAGGGATGGCGATGTTCTTGGGAGACTTGTCGAACGGGAAGGACCGCACAAGGCAAGGACAACGGCACCGCAATCGACAGCCCCATCTTCAGACATGGGTGTTAGCTTCCTGATCATAATCTTCTTCTACTTCCAGGACGCCCAGCTGCTTCATATCAAGACCGCTTTCACGTCCGTGGAGAATCGCGCGACGGCGATGTTCCGCGAGTTCCTGTCAGGCTTGTTCAAGTTCCGCGTCGAGGTGTTCCAGTTCATGCACCGCTTTTGTTTCCTCGAGAACATGACGCCGGTTAAGAAGCTGATAGTTCGCGTCGGCCTCGTGCCGTGCGTCCTAGCCCAGTTCGGGATCGTGTACCTCGTCTACCACTGGTACCTGCGAGTCCGATCCACACCGCGACCGGACCCGACGAGGTTAACGACTGCTGGTGGCAGGGCCGCTGCCGCTTCCGGCTCGCCAAAGTTCTCCGTCAAGATCGCCACTGGGTTTGTTCTGGCGCTTCTGTTCACCTACCAAAAGCTAGCGACGTCGTCGTTCACGTTGCTTAACTGCGTCTCCGTCAATACAGGCACGGTTCTCTTCATTCAGGGTACGATCGCCTGCTACCAAACCTGGCAGTACGGGGTGATCGCCTACGCGGCAACATGCATCGTTCCGTTCTGCTTCGTCCTTCTCATCGGTCCGGGCCTGCTGAAAGACGACCTGATCCGACTGTCGGAGTTCTTCGTCGCCTGTTTAATCCCGCTGCCGTTCCTCGTGCGTTGGTGCTGGATCCGGTTCCGCCTGTACGGACGCAGAGCTACCGAGCCGAAGAAGCTGACCGCAGAGTGCCGCGCCGTCATCCAGATCGTCCAGGGTCCGTTCAAAGACGCCGACATCGTCTTCTTCGGACCCATCTGCGGGCAGGGCTTCCTTATCGGACGCCGACTGATTCTCGTCTTACTTTACACATTCGTCAATGATACCCTGATCCGCATGCTGTGCATCATGCTCTTGTGCTTTGTCATTCTACTCCACCACGTCCACGTCCTGCCATACAAGGACAAACGTGGCAACGCGGCCGGAAGTGTGTCTGCGGCTTGTCTCGTCATCGTAGCCGCCATCAACCTCGTTCGGGCCGGCTTCGAAGCCGCCGAGTACGTTCCGCAGGGACCGAACGAACTGCTGATGAAGGTCCTCGAAGAGGTTGAGAATTGTCTGATGCTCTGGTTTCCCGGAGTCGTCATGGGATTCGTCATACTGACCCTCATCTTGAAGCTCGGATTCCTTGTTGCACAGGACGCCCTGGCCATCTGTAGAACTATTGGGGGAAAGCACTCACCGGCACACCGCAACAATCACGCGGGGCTCGAGACATCCATTCAGTCCAGTCAGTGGTTACCACCCCATTCAAAATCTAAACTGGGTGGCCACAGCGATCGAAACGATATCCATATTAAACTTGCCGATATATAGCTTTGAAACAAGCATCATGCTTGTTTGCTTCAGCTTGCATCTGTCACAGAAAATTGTCACATATGCCAAAATGAATATTTACTTTTGGGCGTGCCCCAGAAGATACACATTTACAATTAGTACAGACGAATTTATTTCTAAGGCACCTGAAAGAAAGATTCTTAAGATTATACGGACAAAGATCAACATTTGCAAGAAAAGAAGTACCTAACATCTGAAATATTCGAGATAATATAGGCATTTGAAGTTACTCCGGTGAAATGCAAACATTTGCAGCTACTCCGGTGATCGAAGAACTTTTGCAAACATTGAAGAGAAACAGAAAACTTTTTCAACTCCTGCAGTACAGAGTTCGAGATCGCTCGGGTGTATAAGATGTGTCGGTGCTTCAGCAGTGCGTATCGGCGACTAATTTATGGACTTATTGTAAATGACCTATTTGTAGAATTGACAATAGTTCTGTGTCATTGAGCGTTTGTTATATGCATTGCTGTAGGCCTACTCTTGTTTGACCCAGAAATCGCCATACGTAGGACTACTGTTTGTAACGGTAAAAAATTGTAAAAAGCACATGTATAATAGAGCGTCTGAGGGAATTTCTCAGAGGCGTTCTTGCGTATCAGTTAGATTGATTGGTCTTTGGAGTTCCTGACAATAGTAATGCAATCCAGATTATACGTTCCGGGGCCAATTCCAAAGACTAGAATGGGATTGCAGAATGTCTGACAAAAAGCGGGTGAGCCCTACGTGCCGACGCAAGGGACAATATATGATCAAAAAGCCAGTGTCAGCGGAGACAGGAATGCACAGCTCACTGATTAGTCCGAAGCCACGATTGAGACATGCGATAACTCAGCCGTGGGCAAATACTTCACCCGAGATTAGGTCGAATTAAGTCAAACAAATCGAACTTAACTTACTTCGTCCACTTCTTTGATTTCAGTCAGGCTGGATTATCATCGGCAATGAATGGTTCCCTCTAGAAAACATTTTTCTCCGCGCTGTCCTCCTCCTCCTCCTCTTCCTCCTCCCCTCCCCCTCCTCCTGCCTTATCGACAGCACACAGCAGAAGCAGATTGACCGCTTTTCTATATTCTGTCCTTGGCAAGGAATCGATTCGGAGTCCTTGAGAAATTTGGCACAACAACTCCAAACCCGACCCATACGCACTGCCCGGTTTGCGGCATTGTTTCTTTTACCGTGATTGACTGTTTTTCGGGGTGTTTCATCACTGCGCCCAAACCCGATCCTTCTCGTGGGCGATAATAGCGGAAAAAGACGCAGAAACTGGCCCAGCGCTTAGAGGACCTCGCCCGCTGTCTTTTCATGGGTGATTAGTGTCTTCCGATAATCTCGTAATCAAAGTGAGAATCAGCGGCAACGTACCGAGGCTTCTTCGTCGACCCGCGCGGGCAGGGATTTATGTCTTCCGCCGGAAGAAAATGATCGATACCGAAAATAAATCTATGACGTAATTCGATGTGTGTCGTGTTTATATAGCGTCAGTGCTCTTTCTGTGTGTGCTATATTATGTGACAGTTAGGAGCATTTCAACAAGCGAAGTCGACCACGTGCTTCACGCCGTTTGTCCGCTGCTTTTAGATGTACTCACAAATGAATTTCAGGATCAAACGCAGTTGGTTCTAGTCAGTGGCGTTAAATGTTATAGACAGTTAAAATCAGTGTCTGCAGACTTTGATGTGGCTATAACTGTTGTAAATATGATTATTCTAGCATAAGGCACAGTCATCAATGAAACTGTCTTGCTATAGAACTACGCTGTATAATTAGTTCTCTGTTGCGTTACACTACAGGAGCTTGGCTGTGGTCCACGCATGGCTGTAACAATAGAAACATGATTGTCGTTTTGGCCAAATTTGTGTTCAAGGTACAAACTGTTATCCGAGTATCCGTGTACTTGAAGAAACATGTTGTGTACTTGTGATGCTGTATCGTTGCTAAGTATGCTAAATATACTTATAGTTGCTTGTAGTCCATGAATTGTCTTATTCTTCATCTCAACAGATATCTGAACATGAATTAGTCACGGCGCACGGGTATAGCAGTAAACTGAGTGCGACAAATTCGTGTTTGCGACTGCCTACCGGCGAAGGCCTTTTCCAATCATCAGATGGCATTTTAACTACCGCTGGATTATTTATATTAATACTAACAACACAAAGTAACAGTAGTAGTACTAACAAGATCGCATATACAGGTCTATTATTCTATACACTGGGCTCGTGAATAAGCTGGTGCCCTACGCTTAGCTTCAAGTGGCGCTTTAGAACTTTGAAGTTTACTATTACGATAACGAATACGGTATCAAAATAGCTTTTACTATAATAGCAACATAAATATTCTAGTATCATTATTTTAACGTATATAAAAACTGTGTAATACCACTTATGATAAGTAAAACCTTAGGTAGAGCGACGCTAGCAATAGTATAAGTCTAGGCTAGTACTAGCAATTGTTCCTGTGTTTGTTTATACGGCGCCTTTTCATGAGAAGTGCGTCAGACTTCACTATAAACGATCACAATAGAAAAGAATGGTCTTCAACCGCTTTCGAAATTGAGGCATAGAAAGTAGAAGAAACTCGTGTCGCAGATTGTATGGAAGCCTGTTTCCGAATGAGAGGCCGACCATTGCGAAGCTACCATGTTGCATTGTGGAAGTGCGCGACGATGGAACAACCAGGTCAGCCTATGATGCAGAACAAAGAAATTCACTACCAGTGGCGGCTCAACACCAGGGCTAGCCAGGGCAAATGCGCTGGTAAAATAGCATTTGCCCTGGTCGTTGCTCTGCCAGAATTTTTGCCATGCCCAGATTTTTTCCGGGCATAAATCGCCCTCTGCACTGGTTATTTGTATGACTGCCCTGGTTACAAAAAATGTTTGGCGCGACTGTTCACTACCACGTAATGATGACACTTGAATAGGCCCTACATAGCTCTATTTAGTCTATTAGGTACGGTAGAGCACAACCGCCCAGGCAGTTACGCATGCATTTTCGCATGGGCAGCCACTGCCGCTTATCCCCCATGAAGTTAGATTTATGACCACAATTTAGAATTCCATCAATTAACCGAGATAGGCCTACATCGTTTAAAAAACGGAATGAAGTTGATTACGCCGAGAGAGAGGGAGGGCCCCGTATAAATGGCATTACGATTACCGACCCTAGTGCATATGAATTCAGGCATCAGTAGAAGTAGTTTATGCCACTACAACATTATCCCATCGTCATGAGCAAATAAATTGCATCGGCACCGTTACTAATCATTCAACGCAGTCGAGCGCACAAAATCTAGTTTGCCATCAGATGCGTCCAGCGCGATACAACTTGCCAGACTTATCCGATGTTCAGCGGCGCTTGAAATGGCATGAACTGTTAAGGGAATTCGTCTAAGCGCGTTCGAATACGAAATGCTCGTTCGTCATTCTTACACAACGCTCTCAACAACAGTGCATCATTGTTTCGCAATTAAATCTGTTTAGATTTCGGATATCACGCAATGCGATTCTAATCCAAAGCGCAATTTACTGTGTAAGACATTGTGACACCGCCGACCTTCCATACGCGCGTAACGTCAAAACGGTCTCACTATCAGCCATCTTGAGCGCAAGCTTTACAGTAAATAACTTGTGACCTCTGGTCGGTACGATAACAAACAAACACGCACATTATACGAACAAGTAAGCCAAAAACATATACGTGCCTCCTTTATTGTAAACGATGGTATATTTGACTATATATTACCAAGTCTATTCAGCGCGGACAATCCAGTAATAGTTTCCGATAACAATAAACGTCCTTGAAGGCACGCGTAATGGCGACCGTAGCAGACGCTTGTCAACAAAACTATCGAAATACGAGGCTTATTTAGCGCCGTTTTATTGCTTTTTTCTCGCTCCGCTGTTTTGTGCCTCACAATAGTCAAAACCCTTTCACCTTCCGTCTCTGCATCCGGCATTGGTGGTCTGTAGACCAATTCATTTCCTCTTAGGAGTTTCATAACATTTATTCTGGAGACTCGTTAAGAATATTTATGCAAATACAGCCTTCTCTCTGCATATAAACGCATACACACGTTATATATACACACGCCTATAATTACCCTTTTCAGCGCGCGCAATAAAGCAGGGACTCTCGGGCAGAACTTTAGAAAAGTCTAAGTCAATTCGGTGAACTGTGCAAGAAGATAACTTTGGTATAGGAGATGTGTAGGCCTACCCAAGTTTACACCTTACACAGTTCACCGAATTGACGTTTTCTACCCAAACCTGTTACGATTCCATATGCCTAATTAATTAAAAATATATAGATGAATAGATGAAAGGAGTTCTGAGTTGATTACTGAATGGATCATTGGATGAGTGGGTGGGTGGATAGATAGATAGATAGATAGATAGATAGACAGACAGACAGACAGACAGACAGACAGACAGACAGATACGATTACGAGTAGATAGATAAACAGACTGATACGTAGATGGATGGATGGATGGATGGATGGATGGACGGACGGACGGACGGGCGGACGGACGGAAGGACGGACGGACGGACGGACAGACAAACAGACAGATGATAAATAGATAGATAGACAGACAGGCAGGCAGACAGATAGAAACGGGACAACGGACAAAGATAGGAACAGAGACACAGACATACAATAGTGGCGATAACGAACTGATTGTACCGGAGATCCCATTGTCCACTACGTCGTTGGTCAGTGACTCTGACGGGCACAGCCCCATCCCTCTTGCGTCGATTCACGTGGACTTCTAATTAAGTGGACGGGAGCAACCACTGACCACGGCGTAATTTATCATTATATTCATCGCCGTCACCTTCATCATCCTCATCAGTAGCAGCAGAGGCAGGAGTAGTTGTATTTCAACCCAATGTAGCTATGATTCTGTAGTAGGAATGCAATAACAACAGCAATTACTACTATTACTGCTTCTGCTGCTGCTGCTGCTGCTGCTACTACTACTACTACTACTACTACTACTACCATTCTACTACTACTAGTACTACTACTACTACTACTACTACTACTACTAGTACTACTACTACTACTACTACTACTACTACTACTACTACTACTACTACTACTACTACTGCTAATGCTATTATTATTATTATTATTATTATTATTACTACTACTACTACTACTACTACTACTACTACTACTACTACTACTACTACTACTACTACTACTACTACTACTTCAGCTGATGCTCCTGATGTTGTTGTTGTTACTGCTGTTCATTTCTGACGAACGTCATATTATATAGAAGTTCATTTCCAGGGTCGGCTGTTAGATCTTCCGGGTTGAGTGCAGTGTGTCTTGGGGATCCACCTTGAGTCCTCTGTACACGGCTGAAATGTTCATCATTATCGAAAGCTGGGACTAACTGTTGATTCGTATACTGATGGCAGTCAGCTGTATTTCAGACTTTTTTCAGTGTCCCGGCTGCAGATGCTTCATCTGCAAACAGAAGATTTACCGATTGTATTGAACACCTTTTTAAAGCCACATACGGCAGAAGCAGCATACAAAGCCAAGATGGAGAGGGCATAGGTCAACAGAGGCAACGAGTAAGTATAGATGTAAGATTTCATCTAAATTCGAGGCATGAGACGCAATACAATTACACGCCCATGCAGTAAAACGACCGTTTCAAAGGATCAATATCAAACGTTATGCATCTGCGACCACCCATTAAATGTACACCCAAATACTTAAGAGAATCAACCCAGGAAATTGAGTTAGCACCCCAAGGACATCGAGCCCATTGTCTTGGAACCCACTTTACTAAATCGTATGCAACGATACCAGGCGCATTTAAACTCAAGCAAACGTGCATGGCTGGTCGCACAGCAGACATTCAGCATGACCTGATGACCATTTACTGAAGGGGAGTGTAAAATAATGTCGCCAGCATACAAAAACTAATCATAGAAATTAATCTTTATGTGGCAACCAGGATCAGCGCGCCGTAAATTGGAAATGAATGCAATGAATGAGAAGATTAAACAGCGCAGGAGACAGAGTTCTGCCCTGCCTAGCACTGCTGCCACAATGGAACTGGAAAGACAAGCTACCACTCCATCTAACCACTCCAAAAATGTACCATACCAATCGCAAATAATGTCGACACTGGATACCGGTATATCGTAATTAAGTAACTCCTTAGACAATTTATAATGGTTCACGCTATCGAAGGCTTTTCTGAGATCAAACGCCGCAGCTTTCACGCCATTGTCTAGTTTTGAAATAATTGATGGCTGGCTTCAAGGCAAAAGCAGCATCAGTGCAAGCCAGTCCAGGCTTGAAATCAAAATGCTAGTCGCCTATCGGTAAATATCTCTGACATTTAAAGGAGCAAACGTTAGAAAAGTTTAGAAATTACAGGTATCAAAGTAATTGGTCTGTATTTCTCAATAACATCCCTGCAGATTCCCAGTTTGCTTACAGGCACTATAGTACCAGAACTAAAGCTGTCCGGTACAAATCCATGGGAGAATTTGCTTGAAAATGATATTCTCCCATGAATTTGTACCTGACAGCATATTGAAGCCTTTAATGATAATTTAAAGTTTAATAATTATTTGTATTGCCTACATTCAGAGCTCGATGAGCTCCAATCGTCTGAAAAGAATATGGCAGAATCCCAGAGGGTCAGAGAACAAGGAAATTCGCCGTATCTGGCCAGTGCCGTTTTAAGGCATAGGCACGCGAGGCCCGGGCCTAGGGCCCCGCGCAGCGGGGGGCCCCGCGGCGGCCCACAAACGAAATAACAATATTATAAGTTCTGTTCTAACAAGTAACAATTCTGCAAAGTAAAGTAAGAACAATAACACATTTTTATTATTTTATTTAAACAAATGTCTGCGGTCTGCATTTTTAGTTAAATATAATTATTGGTAATAAAATCAGAGCGCTAGCACAGTATAAATAATTACACAGTACGTCGACTCCTCGCCGCTGCTGCAGTCAGAATGTGTGACATTATAAATAACTAAGCCCCGCCCACTGTGACGACATTATAAATACCTAAGCCCCGCCCACTGTCGTCCACCATCTTGAAAGAGACCGTTTACCATGGCGATACACCGGAAACAATCACATCAAATATTTTTTAAACGTTAAAAACAACATTGAGGACTACACGCCGATACACCGGAATCCATCAAATAAAATATTTTTTAAACGTTACAACAACATTTAGGACTTCATTAGAATTAACAATATTATTTTTAACGTTAATTTCAGCTTAAATCTATAATTCAAAAGCTATTTTTCAAGGTGGCGTCGTAATCACGTGACCAGAAAAACTTGTCAACAGCCAGCAATGAGAGTCGACGTACTGTGTAATTATTTATACTGTGGCGCTAGGCCTATAGAAATAAATCAATAATTTTAACGCATGGCGACGATGGCGCACAACTTGCTGTAGGCTATTGGCTACTATGTTTGTTTTCATTTGTCTGCTTTTCACAACGCTATTCAAGGAATTTTTATGTCTTGGTAAGTTAATATTAATTTTTAATATTAAATCTCTCTGTCCTATAATCTAGTCAATTTTTAAATTATTTTAAACTTTAAATTATAAAAAGGGCAAAAAGCGTATCAAAATTCGCACAGTTAATAGGATAAATAGAATGATGTTGGCGTGTCGACGCTCGGTACTGAGTCGGTAGTGAACTTGGCAAACTTATTTAACTTAACAAAATCACTTCATTTCCACCTCCTCCAATGTATAAGGTTGAGGTTTTTTGATAGTTTCTACCCTTTTTGTTATGCAGATTAAGATTCTGATTGTCAGTTATCACCGTCGTTCACGGTAAACCGATTTGCAACTTTTGGCCAATTATCACTAGGCCTACGATCAATTAAACGAAATATCAGACAACCCATCAAAAATGCGTAGAAATTATATGAGTGGTGCCGCGAAGAGAAAAAAGGAAGCAACTGAAATTGAAATGTCGAACAAACATCCAAAAGTATCTTCTTTTTTTCAAAGTCAGAAAACACAATCATCATCGCAGTCCGACATTGTTGAGACGTAAGATACTCTTACGTTGTCTTACTCATCTACTGATGTCATTGTTTGCGATAAAGATGAACAGTTATTGTCGCTGCAAGATGATGGTCTACCAGTCGAAAGTACAGATGTTGTCACAACACCAAAATTCGAAGCCTATTTCGCAAGATGTAAGCCCTGCGGAGTCAGCGGACTATCCAACTGATGCAGCCTTAGGCTATGGAGTCCAATCACGGAGGAATTGCGATCTTATTGGATTCGTAAAGGTCCTGCTAGTTGCCAGCATGGACTTTAGTACGACTCAACGCGTGTATCGAACGGGAGATAAGTTGCATAGACGTTGCTTAACTGATTCCTGTTTCCGTCGTGAACTGCGAAATGGTGACTCAGTTTGTCGCGAGTGGCTGCTCTTTTCTCCATCGCAGAAGTCTGTGTATTGCTTTGTCTGTCGCTTGTTTTCAACAACAACGATGGGTCATCAATCTTTCTGTCAATGATGGTGACAAACTGTACGGGTGAACGTTCTTTCTCAAAACTTAAATTAATCAAGAACGAGCTTCGCAGCCGTATGATGTCATGAGCATAGAATCAGATGTGTTGGAGTCTTTGAATTTCGATGATATTATAAAAGACTTTGCTCAGAGCAAAACACGAAAGCGATGTTTGTAAGAAACTGTCGTTACAAAGTCACAATCCATGTATAGCAAAACATGTACTCATTATAATCACACTTTCAGTTTGTATAACAAATAAACAATGGAAACTGTAAAGTATGTTAAACTAATCTTTTATTTTACACTTGTAGTACAAAGATTGATGTGTTAGCTGTGTTATTATGAGTTTAGTAACAGTATACTATATTAATAAATTTAACAAAATGACACATATGCACGTACAATGCACTAATGCAATACTCTGTATCTGAGACTGAGATATTGAGACGGAAATCGGATTACGTTTAAGGTTATTTAGGGTTTGTGCGGGTTGTGCCTAGGGCCCCCAAACTCATTAAAACGGCTCTGTATCTGGCCCAACAGTATGGAATGTTCTGCTCGTTGCACCTCTGGATCCTGAGATATCGATAGTGGGCTGTCGAAGGATGTCGAAGACTCAGTTGTTTGTGTCATCTTATTAGTAGCTGCTTAAGCGGATTTGCGGGGTGTATCTAATTACAATATCAGTACAAATTCACAAATTGCAAGTAAATGATTGAAACTCAAAAGGTTTATCTCCAAACGGGTCACATGGACTCGCTGATACTGATTGTCCTTTTCTGGATAATACTTGGCAATGGTAGGCTCTACCAGTGCAGAAATGAAAGGTACTGTATGAGTGTATAAAACGCAACTGAAATGAAGTAGGCTAAATACGACTGTTAGTTTAAGTCTAAATACATAGAAATCAAACAGTCGAGTTCTTCTGAAACAGATTAACTGTGGTGTAATGTCATTTGAAAGGTTATTTCATATCGAAGAGCCAGAACATTTTATAAAAATAATCTCATCCTAGTATGTGGAATATATATCAGTGCGTTAATTTAACAAAGTTCTAGTGTAATGTTTATGTACAGCAGTTCCTTGAAGAAAATAACCACCAAATGTACTAGATAATAACAATCTGTGATGATAGCGACACACGAATAAACCAATTTTAAACTTACTTATAAGTTATAACTGCTAATCGAAGTATATCATAGGTTTGAAAAATGCCTTTGGTATATGCTCGTCTGGAAGGCCAGTGCAACATGAAAATAGTCCGAATGGCCCTCATTCGGCCCTCTTTCCAGCTGCAGCGCCCCAGAATGTATGTCACGCGCAAGGATATGCCATTCATTGCGACGAAGAAAATTCAATTACGGTTAGCTGACAGGTTGGCACAGCTGAGACTTCTTTCCTCCTACCAGTCAATTTCCTTCTGGTAAGCGCGATGACTTATGGCCCTCTGTTTAGCAGCAACTGAGCAAAAACTCTCCTAGACTTCTGACGGAATGACCTGTTGCCTTCTCATGAATATTTGTATGATTGCACGGCATTTGGCCGGTCGTACAATGCACAGTCAGCAGAACCGAACAAGGAGCGAGCAAATTACGGGAGCTATCGATTACTGCTGTTGAAAATCGATTACTTTAGCAATAAAATAAAAATTAGTTTGCTACAAATGATGATAACGATGATGACGATGATGGTCTTGGTGGTGGTGGTGGTGGTGGTGGTGGTGGTGGTGGTTGTGGTGGTGGTGGTGGTGGTGGTGGTGGTGGTGGTGGTGGTGGTGGTGGTGGTGGTGGTGGTGATGATGATGATGATGATGATGATGATGATGGTCATGGTGATGATGATGATGATGATGGTCATGGTGGTGGTGGTGGTGGTGGTGGTGGTGGTGGTGGTGATGATGATGATGATGATGATGTTGATGATGATGATGATGATGATGATGATGATGATGATGATGATGATGACGATGACGATGACGATGACGATGACGATGACGATGACGATGACGATGATGATGATGATGGACTCGGGCATTCCAGGCCACAGCATCCAAAGATGGAACCAACCACCAGCCTTTCACCGAGGTTCGAATTCTTTATCTTTCAAGAAACGCCTCGGAAACTCTATTTCTTATTGACTTTTAAATACCTGGATAACTGTTCTTCATCTGGGTATTGACTACATATTAGCCGTGCCTCATATTCGCAGAAGGCGACTATTTATACAGTGCAGTTCAATAGCAAAATAATCTCAAGGAGCCAAGGTGTGCTCTTTCTTTGTTCTTTGCTCGAATTATTATATCTACAATAATAATAATTATTATTATCATAATAATAATTATCATAATAATAATATTAATAATAATAATATCTAAGCGTTTACAGCAGCAGCAGCAGCAGCAGCAGCAGCAACAACAACAACAAAAACAGTAGTTCCAGTAGGCAGCAGCAGCAGCAGCAGCAGTAGTAGTAGTAGTAGTAATAGCGGTAGTAGTAAAAATAATAATAATAATAATGACAATAATAATAATGTCTGCATATCTACAGCAGCAACAACAGCAACAATAATAATAATAATAATAATCATGACGATAATAATATGATACTAAAAAATTGGAAATAATAATTATTATTAGTAGTACTATAATTAGCCTACTATATTTAAAAAAATTAATATTGATAATAATAATAATAATAATAATAATAATAATAATAATAATAATAATTATAATAATAATAATAATAATAATAATAATAATAATAATAATAATAATAGTAGTAGCAATAGTAGTAATAATAATTTAATTAGTATTTAAGCCCCCGAGGAATCATATGTACCTTGGGGCATAAAATAATAACAACAATAATAACAACAACAACAACAGTAATATTAACAGTAATAATTACATGCCAAAACAAGACACCTTTTCCAGTTATGATCCTTACGATTTCGTGCAGTCGTCTTTCCAAGCACTTTCTCCCTGCCAGAACTTAACGAGTCTTAGCCAACCCAGACAGTAAAATGATGGTAATAATCATACATTGCAAATAGACGTCAATGTTTTACATTTAAAGCTCATTAATCCCATGATTTATGTACTATCGACCATCGATTCATATAAAAAAGTGGCGCTACAAAAGTCATTGTCTTTCGATCCTAGCGAAACATTTGCTTTCCATAACGCGAATCTCCCATTCCAGTAACTAGCGCCATTCAGTGACAGGCAAGGATAGCACTACACAATCGGCCGTAGAACTTTATACGTTGCAACTGCATTCAGGTCACGGAGTCATGTCGTAAAAAATAAGGTCCGCGTTGAAAATCATTCCTCTGTCGATTTCTTACGGGGGGGCTTGTTAACGGTTGGCTGACCGTGAATCTTCTCAACTTTCAATCTTCGATTTAGTTAGTATAGGACGGCATACGGAATGATCTGCCTCCCAGTTTCAGCATCAGGACCTCGACGTTGTTTATCGTGCGGTCAGGATGAGCGGTTTTAGGGGATGGATGTGTGTATCACTCTGTTTCTGTCTTGAATCTGTTCACACAAGTGTCTATCTATCTCTTCGTCTATCTGTATCTGTGTATTTCAGTCTGTTTGCTTCCCTCCGTGGTTCCATGTCTTTAACTTGCTGCATCATTTGTCTTTCCTAATCGCGTCTCTCTGTGTCTCTCCTTCTACCTCCGTCTTCCTATTTGCACTATGTCTTACTCTCTTGCTCGCAGCCTCTGTTTATCTCTCTGCCTTTATATGTTTATCTCACTCACTCACTCACTCACTCACTCACTCACTCACTCACTCACTCACTCACTCACTCACTCACTCACTCACTCACTCACTCACTCACTCACTCACTCACTCACTCACTCACTCACTCACTCACTCACTCACTCACTCACTCACTCACTCCATCCATCCATCCATCCATCCATCCATCCATCCATCCATCCATCCATCCATCCATCCATCCATCCATCCATCCATCCATCCATCCATCCATCCATCCATCCATCCATCCATCCATCCATCCATCCATCTATCTATCTATCTATCTATCTTTCTTTCTTTCCTTCTTTCTTTCTTTCTTTCTGCCTATTTACTCTGTATAATGTATATGTATCTATTTTTCAGATACAGTTTGTCAGACTTTGATTCTGTCTGTAGAATTCTTAATTGTCATTCAATATGAATGTCTCTTGTGGAATACGCAGTTCAATAGCAGACGATTGTTCAGTACACTGACGATGATGAGATAGTTACGACAATGCAACAACTACAAGGACTCTATTCTAAACTCTCAAGACGAACGCCTAGACTGTATCTACTTGGTATTAGACATGATTCTACAACGTCTGTCTGAGTCAATTCTCGTCCAGAATGTCGTGCTGCTCGCGAGAACTGCGAGAACTCAACTGCTGAACTCCACTCGCAAGCTCTCCTCTCTCTCTCTCCAGGCACGACTATCTCCTATCTTCCCTGGTCACTTCCTCCACTCTTCAATCTGGCGTTCTATAGGCTATGGGTGCTAGCTCATTCTACTATCTATGTAGCGCCACCCTATACTAAGAGTGCTTAGTGTTATGTTCTACACCCACGACTACTTTAGTTTTGTTTCATCTTGTCTTTACTGGACAAAGAAATGCATAGGCCTATCTATTTGACTAGGGAAAAGAACATGGAACACCTGTGTATGCATTTAAATGAATATGAATATAATGTATATCAAAGTTAAAGTATGTAACAGTTCAATGTCTAGTTATCCTATGTCTACTTTGCCTTATTCCCTACCTAGCCAGCATCTTTGCTATCTAGATTTTATTGCCTATTGCTACCTCCCAGTAAGACCCTTTAGCACGGAATGTTCTCACAGTTTGTTCCTCGTGGAAAAGCTGTCTTTCATCCGTTTGTTCATCTGATGAGTTCACGGCTCAGTTCGCAAATCGCCTTGTTTCTCCCTCGTCGAAGCTCGACTGTCCACCGTCCTCGTGACTTCTCGTAGCTTGATGTCTCTCCCAAAGAGACCGTCGTTACAACCCGAGTGTGTGCTTTACTACTCCAGAGTAACGTACACTTCACTCGCGGAATAACTCCTTAAGTCCGTTGACAAGATCGCTTCGCAAATGTCGACTTCCTATGATGGAAAGTCACGCTTCGCAACGGTTTGTTACGAGAGCGTTTCACTCGAATTATTCGATCCTCGCTGTCCAACGTCTCGACTTATAAACTCAACTGCATCGATCGTTTCGCAAAACCGATCATACTGACTAACGATGCCCTCTCATCGACTTAGTCCAACATCCACCGAGTCGATCCACTCAAGATTTCTAGAACGTCTTGTTCAGTTGAAATCAAAAATCGAACTGCTGTATCTCCACGCCACGTCACCACGATTGCTTGGTTACCGAGTCGTCAGCTGCTTCGCCATAACGGTTTTGATCAGCTGTTCGTCTTGACCAATGGGGTGAGTCCACATCGTCTGCTGTCCTTTGCGTAGATATGATGAACCCCTCTATCTAATATTAATTAATCCCTACAATGCTGGCTTAGCTGCTGGCATTTTAATTAAGTTACATTTATGTAGCTCTACTATCCTACATTATATAATCTAAATAGATTCTTCTCTACACTATAACATCTTATAGCATGTTGTGTAGCTGGGAATCATTGTGTGGTTTGGGAGATCATTACATCACCCCCCACAATCAAAGAAATAATACATTTTTTCTTAAAATACTATGACTCCTTACCTAACTACACAATATTCTTATCTACACAACTTACATTAACATATATCAGTTATCTAGTAAAACCATTTACTGTTCCAATTGGTCTAACTTTAACTAGTGAAATATATATTAACTTGACTTAATAATCTATTAACTTATACTTTGAAGCAACACACATTTTAATCTCTTAACTAATCATACATGAAATGATAATCTATCCTATCATGTCATAACTTACGTTACTATCTTACTTATGACTATTCTAGTTGGCTTATTCTAATCCTCTACTTAAGTAATCTGCCACTACATTATCACTACCTTTAATGTATCTTATCCTAAAATTGTAGTTTTGCAATAACAGTTTCCATCTCATCACACGATCATTCTTCACATTACCTGTCTTCAAGTATTGTAAACTACAATGATCTGTTTCAATTTGTAATGGAAACATTTTCATAAAGATACCTGTTAAATTTTTTTCAACCCGAATATCATGCCTAAACATTCTCGTTCCTCTACGGAATATCGCTTTCCTGTTTCACTCAACTTTCTGCTTACATATGACACCGGATGCATCACTCCATCGTATTCTTGCATCAGTACACCTCCTACAGCTGCATTCGATGCATCTGTTCTAACTACAAATTCTCTGTCTAGGTCTGGTAGTTTTAATATTGGTGCTTCTGATAACACCTTCTTGAGTTCTGTGAATGCACTCTCCAATTCAGTAGTCCATTCAACAATTACTTTGGCATTTTTCTTGGTTAATTCTGTGAGTGGTTTCATTATCATCGCATAGTTTGGTATGAATTTCCTGTAATAGTTTACTGCTCCCAGAAAACTTCTTACTTGTTTAATTTCCTTAAATTTTCCTCACTACCAAAGTTAGGTTTCACCTGACCACTTACCACAAGGATTCTCTCCTTGCATCTTAACCTTAACTACATCTTACCTCTACAACTACTTATTTTTTTAAATAACTCCTGAACTTCATGTCTGTTTATCTCAACACTAAGTTCCACTAACTCTCCTCTACTTATTTTCTCTAAATTTCCCTACAGCTGCTCTTCTGTAGCTCTTGAGTAACTTAACTCATAGATCACGCCTAGTGACCACTTCTTTAACTCAAAATATAAAATAATTGTATATCTATAACCCTTAATTACAGAATTTTCCTCGTTAAATTGCCTCATGAAATTACTTAAATACCTCGCACTGGGCTTATCTTTCAACCGTTCTCCAATCATTTCGACATTTCCATGTCATATGATACCTGGGATTTCCTTTCTTCCTGTCATGCTTTCCTCTCTCCCTCCAACTCAACCATTTACCACCGACCGACTCATCGCTATCACTTCTCGAATAGCTATCTCCACCTTTGCACTTTACAGACTCCTCTTCTTCACTTCTTCTCCAAGATCTTTCTAGGTTTCTCCCAGAATTTCTCCATCTGTTGGCCTTCCATGGTCTGTATTGCTTTCTATTATCATTACTGTAATCTTTCTTCTCATAGTCCTCACGTGTCTTCCAGCTTGACTTACATCTTGGCCTTCGCCAATTCCACTTATTATCTCCGTATCTATAATTTGTCTGCATCGCCTGTTGATCAGACCTCCCGTCATTTCCGTAATTCTTCTTTTCCGTTACATCCGCTCTCTCGGATGTCTTCATGTAATATAACTTGGACTCCTGCCAATTTTTTCCTTTCCTATATCCCATTTTCTTATTCTCTTCATTATTTCTGTTCTCCACTAAATGGTTTCTTCTGCTAGACCTGGGTTCTATAGGTTCCATTATCTCCTCTGGTTTGAGATCTAAACCTGTTACTTCTGGTATTTTCAGTGGTCGTTCGACACGTCTCCCTTTTATCTCATCTTGTGATCGTGTCGTGCATCCTGCTAATACCACTTCTGTTTTGCCGTTTCGTTCCACTCCGTCATTTATTCTTGTTTCTGTGATAATCTCACAATCATGTCCAGTTGTGTTCTGGATTTCTATGGATGATTTAGCCTTATTGCATCTCATCCCTTCAGCGTCACAACCCTTTACATTCCATTCTTTCTTTTTCTCCTCTTTGGCTCTACTAATTTTAGGTTCACATGATTTATCCGTCTTCTCTTTATCATGTTTTCCTTTCGGTTGAATCCTGTTTATACTCTTCTCGTACAAACATGGACCCGTGATTAATCCTATCACCAAGGATTCTATTACTACAGCATCCGTCACACCTTTGAAGTCATTACCTTCAATCTTAATTCTTGCCATGGGATATTTTTCTTTCTTGCCATTAGCAAATCTGCACACCATAAATTTATCTGTGTATTGTTCTGGTTTCACTAATCTCTTTTGCACAGCGACACAATTTGCTCCTGTATCATAAAGGCATTTAGTATCTATTTCATTTACTCTGACCTTGCTAGTGAACTCTTCAGTATCTCTCTCTGCCTCTTTCTTCCACTTTACTACTTCAGCCTCACAATAACACAAATTCAATTTGGAATCTTCAATAGTTTCTACTCTTGATCCAATGATAGCTTCTTCTTCTAGGTCTTTGATCACAGCGGCTTCTACCACGCCTGTGAGGTATTCGCTCTGTATTGCGACTTTTGCCATCGGATACTCATGTTTGGTACCATTCATAAAAGTACATATCATGTTTCGACCTATGTATTCATCTTTCTTGATCAGACTCTCTCTTACAGCAACACAATTTGAACCAGTGTCAAAGACTCCTTTCTTTACACATCCATTAATTACAACTGGTCCCTGATATTTGTGTTCTTCTATTATACACTTTCCTTCTTGTTCAACGTATGCGGAACAGTATGAAATTACTGCCTCTTGTTTATCTCCATTTTCACTTGATTCCTCGTCGCATTGCATTGTTGCTACTCTATGTTCTCTCCCTGTCTTATCTTTCTCACTACACTGGGCTATTCTGTGAAATTTTGATCCACAGCGGAAACATCCCGTCTTCTGGGTTTCTGTTTCTACTCCATATTTCTTGTTGTCGGAGAACTTCCAATTACTCTTGAATTGATTTTTATCTCTGAACTCCCTCTGTTCTCTAAATTTGTTGTGAGAGTTGCTTGTATTCTCAAAACTCTTCTGCTTATTGTCCCTCGGTTGCGTTTTGGATTCTTTGTCTCTATTCTTCTGAGTATGAATCCATTTCCTTTCATCCGATTCTCTCGCTTCTATGAGGTTTTGGGCCTGTTGCAACATTTCCTCAAGATTTAGTTTCCCTTTCTCCTTTAGAAAGCGTCTCATATCATTGTCACACATAATGAAGAACTGGTCTCTCAGTATGAGTTGTTCCAAACCCTCTTTGTCTTCACTAAAGCCTGACATTTGATGCCACTGTCTTAAGTAACGTCTAAGTCTTCCTACATATTGTTCCGGAGTTTCGTCTTTTTCTCTAGGGCTTTGTTTAAACAAATTTCGGTACCCTGATTCTGACAATTTGAACCTTATGAGTAGTCTCTCCTTTAACTTTTCATAGTCTTGAGATTCTTCTATACTCATTCGTTCATACACTTCGAGCGCTTTTCCTTGAAGCGACTTCACTAGTGTCAGAACCCATAACTCATTCGGAACTCTGTATGCCGTACAGGTCCTCTCGAATCTGAGGAGATAGGCATCTAAACAATCTTTTTCTTCTCTGAAGATGGGCATCTTAACATATTTGGCATTATTTGCCTGTCCAGAATACTCTCCATCTCCATCAAGTCTTATCCTATCTCCGTCTTCTCGTCTTGTCTCACGTGTCATCTGAAGCTCTAGTTCTCTAAGTTTTATCTCCTTCAAATTTTCCATTTCCATCCTCTTCAAATTCATTTCTTCGGAGATCCGTCTCTCTTCGGCCTCACGTCTTTTATCTTCCAGTTCAGCTAGGCGTAGCTTTTCCTCAGCCTCGCGTCTTTTATCTTCCTTTTGATTTTCCAGTTCAGCTAGGCGTAGCCTTTCTTCGGCCTCACGCCTTTTATCTTCCTTTTGATTTTCCAGTTCAGCTAGACGTAGCTTTTCCTCAGCCTCACGTCTTTTGTCTTCCCTAATCTCATTCTGCCTGTCCTTGACATATTCTCTAACAGCATCTTCTGCGTATCCAAGGTCCTGCGCCACCTTAATCCACTTCTGAATCTCACCAGCCATTGCGCTATATCAATTTTCTTTGATATAAGGCTCGAGACAAATTTCCGATTTCAAAGCTAGTTCACCTTGTTTATAACTTAAACACTGAACAACCTTGACCTGACCTAACTCTTACCAATAGTTAGCTTTTGCGATTTGCAACCGTTGACCTGACCTCACCTTCGACAACGTATGATTGGTCACAATTCAAAATTCAATTACGTCATGCGTATTAATGAATACCGCAGACGACAAAATATGCTATATCTAGCGCGTAAGTAAATATCTCTGTTTACTTATTCTATCCTATCTAAATACACCTCTTGTGTCTAAGATATGATCCCAGTTCGTTTTAATCAATGTCCTTAATTGATTATACAATTCAATCCCGAGAGCGAGCCCCCATTTATGTAGCGCCACCCTATACTAAGAGTGCTTAGTGTTATGTTCTACACCCACGACTACTTTAGTTTTGTTTCATCTTGTCTTTACTGGACAAAGAAATGCATAGGCCTATCTATTTGACTAGGGAAAAGAACATGGAACACCTGTGTATGCATTTAAATGAATATGAATATAATGTATATCAAAGTTAAAGTATGTAACAGTTCAATGTCTAGTTATCCTATGTCTACTTTGCCTTATTCCCTACCTAGCCAGCATCTTTGCTATCTAGATTTTATTGCCTATTGCTACCTCCCAGTAAGACCCTTTAGCACGGAATGTTCTCACAGTTTGTTCCTCGTGGAAAAGCTGTCTTTCATCCGTTTGTTCATCTGATGAGTTCACGGCTCAGTTCGCAAATCGCCTTGTTTCTCCCTCGTCGAAGCTCGACTGTCCACCGTCCTCGTGACTTCTCGTAGCTTGATGTCTCTCCCAAAGAGACCGTCGTTACAACCCGAGTGTGTGCTTTACTACTCCAGAGTAACGTACACTTCACTCGCGGAATAACTCCTTAAGTCCGTTGACAAGATCGCTTCGCAAATGTCGACTTCCTATGATGGAAAGTCACGCTTCGCAACGGTTTGTTACGAGAGCGTTTCACTCGAATTATTCGATCCTCGCTGTCCAACGTCTCGACTTATAAACTCAACTGCATCGATCGTTTCGCAAAACCGATCATACTGACTAACGATGCCCTCTCATCGACTTAGTCCAACATCCACCGAGTCGATCCACTCAAGATTTCTAGAACGTCTTGTTCAGTTGAAATCAAAAATCGAACTGCTGTATCTCCACGCCACGTCACCACGATTGCTTGGTTACCGAGTCGTCAGCTGCTTCGCCATAACGGTTTTGATCAGCTGTTCGTCTTGACCAATGGGGTGAGTCCACATCGTCTGCTGTCCTTTGCGTAGATATGATGAACCCCTCTATCTAATATTAATTAATCCCTACAATGCTGGCTTAGCTGCTGGCATTTTAATTAAGTTACATTTATGTAGCTCTACTATCCTACATTATATAATCTAAATAGATTCTTCTCTACACTATAACATCTTATAGCATGTTGTGTAGCTGGGAATCATTGTGTGGTTTGGGAGATCATTACAATCCAGCCTATCCCAAGCGTCGGTATAGATTTCCATGTCCTTACAAGTTATATCTGGCGATCACCTCATGCTAGGACTCAGCCTATACCTGTGTTCTACTAGTGGCTTCCCATCGGCACTGCAGCTCCCTCTAGCTAGCTGCTTCAACCTCGGCTTCTAGCGGCTGTCTAACTTAGAACAAGTCTGTCTTTGATGCTTGGTTACCATCTTCCATGTGTCTCCGTACTTCTCCGTACCTGTCTACGTGATTGTGTGTGTCTGTGAGTTCCTGCTGTCCTCTGTCAGTGTCTCTATGAGTCCTTGTCTGTCTTCGTCCTTGTTAGCTCGTTCTGAAGTCTACTTTCAGACTGTGGGTCATCCAATCCCTGGATCCTTTGTGCTTGTCTGTCCGTACTCTGGTCTGTGGGTTAATAGGTCACCTTGTTGCCCATTCTGCATTGCATTAGTCTACACTGTGAACGGAAAAAAACCATACCTCTCTTATTACTACGATAATTTGTGTAATAATTTGCATATTTTAATAAAACGTGGTGGAACTTCAGTTTAAAGGATATGAATCACATGACTATTATTTTTTAGTTATAATGTGTGTTCAAAATGTCCTCCTTTGGCCTCAACACACGCACAAAGACGCGCTCGCCACTGACTAATTGCTGAATCGATTACAGCTTGATCAAATTCATCCCATGCCTGAGTTATACGTTCACGCAGTTCTCCGACATCGCGCACCTTTGTATTGTAAACTTTTTCTTGCAT
The DNA here is from genome assembly GCA_963556255.1 of Allolobophora icterica. NCBI lineage: Eukaryota > Metazoa > Annelida > Clitellata > Crassiclitellata > Lumbricidae > Allolobophora > Allolobophora icterica. Next base: position 80,610,076 of record OY744603.1, on the reverse strand, counting down.
CACACCCCAGATTTTGTAGTCCACGGGATTAAGGTCCGGGCTATTTGGAGGCCAAAGTGTAGGGGGTATGAAATCTGGAGTTTCGTTTGTAAGAAGTTCAACAGTATCGCGAGCTCGGTGTGCCGGAGCACCATCCTGTTGAAACGTATAATATTCAGACAACTCTCGGATATCTGGTAGCAATTTCTGCAGCAACAAAACATCACGGTAGTACGCACCATTAATTTTAACCTCAGGTTCCACGAAGTGTATCGCTGTTCTGCCAAGCGCCGACACACCGACCGAAACCATTACTGTCTTGCTGAATGTCGAGCGTGTGCGTAGCAATCGACTCGCAGGGATGTTTTTCTTCAGTGTTCCGAGGGCAGCATACAGGCGATCATTTTGACTATTTGAAGGTGAAGCAACAGTGAACAGCTTTTCGTCGGTGAACCAAATGAAATGTACTAAGTTAGCAGGATAGCGAATCAACAACTGCCTTGATCGCTCAAGCCGTGCCTGTTTGTTGGCCTCCGTAAGTTCAGTCGCTCTTCGTTTCTTAAAACATTTTAAACGAAGATCAATCTTCACAATTTCATTCACAGACGTTTGAGAAATGCCTACCTCTCGTGCTATTTCTCTTTGTGTGAGATGAGTTTGTGGCCTGTCTTCTTGACTCAACACAAGATCTTGCACCTGTTGGATGTTTTCGTTATTTCTTGCAGTACGAGGTCTACCGCTGCCCACTTGACGCTTGCATGAACCAGTTCTATCAATCTTTTGCAGAAGGTACTGTAGTCCACCAAGTTTCCATGCTTTACCCGGAAATTCCCTAAGAAAACGTTTTGCACTGTAATTAGGGTTGCCACCTCCTAAGGATACGAATCCGGGAGATTCAAGAAATTTTTTGAACATTTGCAATTCTGTTTTAGACATTAGGTAAACACAAGAAACAGCTATCAACTAATTATTTAATTGGTCATTCACTTTAGTCCATAGTGCTGTGGTAGAGTGATGAAGACTAAGCTACTTGCGCTTAAAAGTATATTTCGCATCAGATCTTGCAGCAGCCAACAATCTGTGTTTCTTAATCAAGAAGTCGTAAAACTCTGAGCATTTGTACTTCAATTGTTTAGTGTGTTTCTCCGATGTGGCGTGCTGTACTACCGATCTGCGTCCCTCGTATTTTACTGATAATGTTTGCTGGCAAATTTTGCACTCTACTTCCAACTCGTTTTTCTTAGCCAACCAATCCTTAAAATCGTCTTCTTTGAGCCACTCGTCGTTGAATGAACAATAATACTTCTTTTTCTTCTAAACTACACATTTTTCTGGATTAGACTAAGACTCAGAGTCAGAATTTGAATTCGCCATTGCGAACTTCACGCGCACACTGCACGCGCAGTCATAAACATAGATATCTCAATTGAAAAGTGTCCGCAGAAAGTTAGAAAAATACATAGATATATAAATTGAATTTGAAAAGTGTCCGCTGAAAGTTAAAAAATACAATCTCGATCAGACATTCAGACTCTGAGTCTCTGACTCGATGTCGAGCAGTGACGCATTGTACAGTCGTCCTAGGGAATAGGACTTTCAGCATTCCGAGATATTTCAAAGTTTTCCAAATTAATTCCTGGAGACGGGAGATCATATCGAAATACGGGAGACTCCCGCCCAATCCGGGAGAGGTGGCAACCCTAACTGTAATTCTGATTCTGGCGTAAATATTGTATTACGATTCTATCCTCTTCACTGAACGCCATTTTGTAACGGATGTTTTATTACAAATGACGTCACGGGCACGTCAATTTTTAACTGCTTTAGCGCATTATTATCTGAGATTATAGTTTGGAATAAAATAGTTTTAAGCTTAATAACATTTTCAATATTTGGTGTTAATTTCCCTATTTATGGTAGAGGTATGGTTTTTTTCCGTTCACAGTGTACATTACGCCCTAATAGTTATAACTAGTTTGCATTGCTTATATGGCGGCAATATATCTCTCTGACTTTCATTCTCTAGCTCAGTCCTTTTCCCTGTCCTCTCCCTGGCCCTCTTCCTCTCCGTCTCCAACTTCCTCTCCCTCTCCCTCTCCCTCTCCCTCTCCCTCTCCCTCTACCTTTCCCTCTTCCTCTGCCTTTATTTCTGTCTCTGTCTCTGTCTCTGTCTCTTTCGGCCTCTCACTCCCTCTCTTCCTCTCCCTCTCCCTTTATCCCTGTCTGTCTTTCGGCCTCCCTGTCCGTCTCCCTGTCGTTGGCCCTCTGCGTCTCTCTCCCTCTCCCTTTATCTTTCTCTGTCTTTCAGCATCTCTCTCTCTCTCCCTCTCTTTCTGCCTCCCTCTCCTCTCCCACTCTCTCCCCTCCCTATACCCTACCTCCGTCCATCCGTCCGTCCGTCCCTCCCTCCATCCCTCCCTCTCTGCTTTGTTCTTTCCGGCATCTTCTCAGCTCTTCATAATTGTTATTCGAATCGCCTTTTCACCGTCCATCCATCCATCTGACGAATCCTATCAGTTTTCGCTCCGATCTCATTCGCTCTGATAGACGATCTTATTTATTTCACGTCCCGTCGAGATTTCGAAGCAACGAGAAGAGATAAACCTGGAGCGTTTAACACAGTTTATCAGATGCTTAAAACCGTGAAGATCTCCTGTCCTACACCCTCGTTCTCCTCCTTGCCTCATGTGCACTACATCCTAAACGAGTTTTCACAAATCTCCTTAAGCACATTTACCGGAAAAGTGTGCTCGTGCTAAATATACCGACCACCATACGTTTTCTTCCATCCACCTCTTATCTATCTGACCACCTGTCCCATCTTTGCATCCATGAACGTCAGAGAAAAGCGCACGCATACAGACAGACAGACAGACAGAAAGACAGAAAGACAGACAGACACACAGACAGACAGACAGACAGAGAGACATACAGATAGATAGATAGATAGATAGATAGATAGATAGATAGATAGATAGATAGATAGATAGATAGATAGATAGATAGATAGATAGATAGATAGATAGATAGATATAGATAGATAGATAGATAGATAGATAGATAGATAGATAGATAGATAGATAGATAGATAGATAGATAGATAGATAGATAGATAGATAGATAGATAGATAGATAGATAGATAAACACACAGACAGACAGACAGATAGAAAGATAGATACACAGACAGACAGACAGACAGATAGACAGACAGACAGACAGAAAAATAGACAGAAACATAGACAGACAGACACACAGACAGACAGGCAGACAGACAGCGTGCATGCTGTCAGTATGCCTGTCGGTCTGCCTGTCTGTCTGTCTGTCTATGTGTGTGCCTGTTTGGCAGTCTGCCAATTTGCCAGTCTGTCTTCTTGCTTGTATGCTTGTGTCTGTGCGTGCTGTGTGTATGTCTGTCTGTCTCATTAGCTCCATCGACTCATTGCAACTCCTGATTTATTGCTTATTTTGCACTCTCCACGTCTCTCGGTCTCTCTGCCTTTCTGTTTGCCTGTATGCCTGCTTCTCTCTCTCTCTCTCTCTCTCTCTCTCTCTCTCTCTCTCTCTCTCTCTCTCTCTCTCTCTCTCTCTCTCTCTCTCTCTTTCTCTCTCTCTCTCTCTCTCTTTCTCTTTCTCTCCCTCTCCCTCTCCCTCTCCCTCTCTTTCTCTCCCTCTCAACTTCTTACACGGTGCATTTCTCCCTTATCTACTTCAGTGATCTTTTTGTCGGATTCTGTCCTAATTTCTCTTATTATCTCATAAATTCAAAATAATTGCGTCATTTCATTCATAGAACAACACTTCCATCTATCAGTGTCCCTTCATTCGACCCGTTACTCTACCCATACTTCCGCTCTTCAATACTTCATTCCTTCTATTCATTCCTTTCATTCCGTCTATTCATTTAACTAATTCCTTCTATTCACTCCATTCATACCTTCTATATATTCCATTCATTCCATACATTCCATTCATTTCTTCTATTCATTCCATTTATTCCGTATATTCATTCCATTTATTCCGTCTATTCATTCCGTCTATTTATTTCATTATCTCCTTCTATTGATTCCATTCATTCACTTCGTCCCTAAAATCACACTGCCACCCATCCGGTTTCCTTCATTCAATCCGTTAATCCATCCACAGTTCCACCCATCGCTGCTTTATTCCTTCCATCCGTCTATCCATACTTCATTCATTCCTTCAAATCGTTCGTCAATCCTTTTATTCAAAGCTTTGTCCCTCTGTCTATCCGTCCGTCTGTCTGTCCATCTGTCCATATCTCTGTCTGCCCATCTGTCCATCTGTCCCTCTGTCTGTCCGTCCGTCTGTCTGTCTGTCCTTGTGTCTGTCCGTCCGTCTGTCTGTCCATCTGTCCATCTGTCCATCTCTCTGTCTTTCCGTCTGTCTGTCTGTCAGTTCAACTGTCTGTCGTGCAAACATGGCAATTTTAGGTTGAGCATTATAAATAGACGATAGTTATACACGAAACATGCAAAATTTCGTGTTCATCGTGACTGATAACTGCAAGTTTCCCGTAAGATGCATGAGATCACCATGGCAACCGATATGGAGAAAAAGTCATATATTTCAACTCTGGTCAAATCAACCGACCATATCGATCTGTACGAAAATGTGATAATTAGGCCTATCTATTTCCGTCTGTCTGTACTTCCGCCAGTTCGTCTTTTAGTCTGTCTGTTCATCCGTCCGTCTGTCTGTCAGTCTGTTTGTCCGTCGCTGTTTGGATATTTATCAGCGTGTGTGCGTCTGGAAACTGCTGTAAGTGTAGTGATTTCTGTGTCATAGCAGAGATGATCAGCGTCATCGTCTTCCTTTATTACTTGATTTATTGGAATGTAGGCCTACTAATCAGTATCAATCTATCAGTCTATCAATCAATCAAAACAATCGACAGCCAGTCAGTCAATCAACCTTCAACCCTGTATTCTTGCGCATCATCCAGAAACAGACAGACATACAGACATTCGCACAGATACACGTACACATACAGGGACACATGGATAAAGACAAAGAAAGGACTAAGCGAAAGATCGAAATTACTGTCAAAGTGACATCGTGGTAACAGTGTCACATTTATTCAAAGACAGATGGACAGACACAGACAAGCGTACAGACAGTCTGAGAAAGACAAACAGTTAGGCAGACAGACAGAAAGAGCCGTCTATAAATGACGTCACGCACCTAGCGCAGGGAGTGGTTCAGAAATTTGTGACGATGTGTGACACGAGGGGGAGGAGTTTTGAGAAATGTGACGTCACATCAGGTCTACGTAATTAAATTTAACAGTTTAAGAAAAATTTGTTTTTAACAATGACAACACTAATTTTGAGTAATTTTCATTATTAATTTTTTGATGATTTAAATATATAATATGCGGTCACCGTCATTATTAATATTTTGAGTAGCCTATTTAAATATTTATATATATGGTCAACGTCAGATCCATGCTCTCCCTATTTATTCCATGAAAGAGCAGTTTGCTTCGCCATTGGAGAATTGAGAAGTATAAATTTTGTAAATTTCTATAATCATTATTTGCTATTAAACATTTTAATGCTAATGATGCTGTGGAATGACACAGTGGCAGAGTTCAGGAAATGTCGGAAATGCGATCACCGTATTTAAACGTATGAGGTGCATCATCTGCCATCTATCGAATGCTTTGTACAACCGACCATCTAGTGAATGGCGTTGCAGTTCCGTTCCAGGCATCATCATAATTATGAAAGTCTTCCGTTGAAAATAGAACAACAAAGTAAACGTGTTATCTAGAAGTACGTAAGCTGCACAAAATTAGTATCCGACACAAAAATCCCACCACCAGTTCCCCCAGCGGGGTTTTCTGGTTGGCAGCGGTTCGTCAGAATACCTGTCTTGGACCCCAAACGTTGCCCATTATGTACTTGTGTATAATATATGTGCTGTTTTTGACGCTAATCAACTCAGGTATGAACGCGTCGTTAAATAAACGTTACAAACCAGTATTGATAACAGAGGCATATAATTATAGGACTCCAATTTAGGAGTGGACTGATGATATAATTATTATGCGCGGTCACGCCACATGTTAAGTTGTTAACCCTGCATCTCAGTCTATTGCGCTTAAGGGGCCTATACATGATGTATGTATGTAATATGTATGTATGTATATATATATATATGTATATATGTATGTATGAATGTATGCATGTATGTATGTATGTGTGTATGCGTGTATGCATGTATGTATGTATGTATGTATGTATGTATGTATGCATGTATGTATGTATGTATGTATGTATGTATGTATGTATGTATGTATGTATGTATGTATGTATGACATTGTATGTATGTATGTATGTATGTATATATGTATGTATGTATGTATGTATGTATGTATGTATGTATGTATGTATGTATGTATGCATGTATATGGGTATGCAGGTATCCATTGTGCACTTCTCCTCCTCTGTCCGTGATCTTGGATTCGTCCTAGACCCTGTTCTCTCTATCTGATCACGTCAATAGTGTCTCTCGCTCGTGCTTCTCCTAATTAAGCCGACTCGATGCCATTCGCCACTCCCTTCCGCTGCATGCGATCGTGGCCTCTGATCTGCACTAGGATTGACTACGGGAATGCTGTCTGTATTGGCCTATCCTCTACTAATGCATGATGCATCTAAGCTTCAATCCATACTTAATGCTGCTGTCCGCCTCATAGGGAGCATCATGCAGTTTGTCCATATCTTCTCCTACATCCGAGACTCCCTTCACTGGCTTCCCATTCACCAACGCATCCAATTTAAGGTCCTTTCCCTCACATGAGTAACTGGCTCAGCTCCGCTGTATCTCAGGGCTTACTGCACCCCGGTTTCCAGTTTACCTGGTCTGCGGTCATCTGCCCGTGGCCACTTGGTTGTTCTTCGGATGCGCACTGCTACGGCCCAGTCTCGTAGCTTTGCGGTTGTGGATCCTTCCAGCCGGAACTGCCTGCCTCAGGCCCTTATTCTTGACCTCCTCTCTGTCTTCTTTCCAGTTCCGCAAGCGCCTGAAAACATTGTCAGTGAAGACACTGACCTGGGTCGGGAGCGCCTCTGATCTTGAGTGGCGCTACATAAATTCTCGATTACAATTACAATGTATGTTTGTGTAATGTGTATGAATGAATGTATATATTATATATATTATATATATATTATATATACATGTCAATCCCTCTCTGTTTCCGCCCCTCCGTATCTCCCTCCTTCCGTCACTTCATCTTTCCTTCCGTCAGTCCCTTTGTATGTCCGTCCCTCTCTCCTTCCCTCCGCTTGTCCGTTCCTCTCTGCTTCCTGCCCCTTCACCCTGTCTTCCTCCTACCATCCATCCACTCCTCCCTCCATCACTCCATCCATTCTTCCACAGTCGCATTCGTTTCCCGCCGCACATCCCACTCCAACCCCACCCTGACCCCACCTCTATCCTTTTCGACGTGAGCCCTCAAGCGGCCCCGATCTGGTCGATTTGTTTTGTCCGTTTCAGACGATTTCAAACCACACCCAGTCGGGAAGAGAGAGAAACTCGCCAGCGGCTGATGAGTCAATCGCACCTCGTAGGATAAGAGTCAGGCCCTCTTGAGGGGCTGTAACAAATGCCCTCTATAAAAGCCCAGCTGCATACACTTATACATGCATTCACCGGAACGCGTAATTGTAACAGCAATGTAATCGCATTTAATGCCTTCAATGGCGCCGATATCATCAGGGGCGTCTAGCCCCCCAAGTCATTGGAGCAAGGTCCCTTTCCCCCTCTTCTCTCCCCCCCAAATGGTGGCATACACACTGACAGATCTTTTCCCCCTATTTCTTGGTTGGAGCATTTGCTCAAAGGGTTCTATGGTGTAGACGCCCTGGATATCATGATGCCCAAGGTTTCAATCAATGCTCACTTCAATTGAAATAATTAAAAGATTTAAATCCGTTGGAAAAGTTTTAAGCTTAGCTCTCTATGTTATTAAAGAATCTAATTTAATCCCCCGGCTTCTATGGCGCCGTAATGGTCGCTTTGAGTAAAATCACAATCAAAATTCATCATTCATTGGAGACAGAACTGGGCAGTGAGGTCATCGTTAATACGGAAACTGTAACCTCAATGGTCTCGTAACCAAGGGCTTAACTTTGTTCCCGAAAGTGTTGGTCCAATACCCTCCACCATTCCTCATTCCTTCACCACTTCTCTCTCCCTCCCACTCCTCTTTCACTCCCCTTTCCCTATTATATGAATTCAGTATACTTTTTGCATCACCTAAGGCCACTTGCAGGTAAAACTGTACAAATTGTACATGTTTGAATTCCGTTTCACCTTTAAACACGGCGATAACTTGGTATACGAGAAAAGGGTGGCGCCTTGCATGGCTGCCAAACCGTGTGTTTGCTTAAGATTTTGATTGTACCGTCATGTTTCAATGTGATCTTACTGCGTACTTGTCAGAATTAATAAAGATAATTATTATTGTTATTATTATTATTATTGTTATTATTATTATTATTATTATTATTATTATTATTATTATTATTATTATTATTATTATTATTATTATTATTATTATTATTATCATCATCATCATCATCATCATCATTATTATTATTATTATTATTATTATTATCATTATTATTATTATTATAATAATAATAATAATTATTATTATTATTATTATTATTATTATTATTATTATTATTATTATTATTATTATTATTATTATTATTATTAATTGCCGTTGCTTGAACTTGATTCAAGCCAAAAATAACGCTGCCATGTCCGAAAAACATTTCAGCATCGGGCCAAAAAGTGGTGATGACTGTCATTATTTATTACTTATGGTAAAACCTATTTTAGCCATTAAATGGTTGTAAACAGTTTATAGTTTCATGACTACGGCGTAGACAAGACAATCGATTTACATAAATCGTTTACATAAAAGCGCATACCTAAAGCATTTACATAAATCTTGAAATATACTTGACGTGTTGAACCCCGCACACAGTGGTGTAAGGCAGACGACTTTCCACTGCGCCAATGCGTTAAACAAGACCAATCGCAGACACGATTAGGGTCAATGTGAGCATTCCGAGAACGATAGTAATCTGTACTTGACGGTCTTCACCCAATGCGATTTGTTCTTAGGTTGCTGCCTGGCACACGCACCTGCATGTGCTCTGTAGACTCGCGCGACGCGTCGTTGGAAGCTGGCAGATGGCGAAGAATTCTAAGTGATAGCAATGGAATGGAAACATCGCGATTGCACGCAGTGATATATGTATGTATGTATGTATGTATGTATGTATGTGTGTATGTATGTGTGTATGTATGTATGATTGTATATGTTTTCATGTATGCAACTATGCATGCATGCATGCATGCATGTATGTATGTATGCATGTATGTATATATGCATGCATGTATGCTTGTATGTATATATATGTGTGTGTATGTAGGCCTATGTATGTGAATGCATGCATGTATGTATGTCTGTGTGTATGTATCCATATATTTATGTGTGTTTGCATGTATGTTTGTATCTATGTATATAATATTTTGTAAAAATTTGCATGGCATCTCTATAAAAAAGACTCTAAAAGGCGCTATATAAATGAGCACACACTGTTCCTAAATTTTGTTACTTTATAAAGAAAGTTAGCGATTCATGCTTAAAGTATAATACTCCAACACATATAAAAATCGGACAGAAATTGGGGTTTGTTTACGGTGAGGAATTTGATTATGGGCTGGCATTATAATTAAAGTTAGGCTTTGTTACCCGTTTGAGGTTGACTTAGAAAATGAGCTACAGTTTACGTTAACACACTTCCAGCCATCTGAGTTTAGGTCTTGGTTATCAATAGGTTTATGGTTCTCAATATGGTTATTAATAGGTTTATGGTGCTCAATATGGTTATCAATAGATGCATGGTTCTCAATATGGTTATCAATAGATGCATGGTTCTCAATAAGCTTATTAATAGGTTTATGGTTCTCAATACGGTTATCAATGGGTTTATGGCTATCAATATAGTTATCAATAGGTTAATGGTTCTCAATATGGTTATCATTAGGTTTATGGTTTTCAGTATGGCTATCAATAGGTTTATGGTTATCAACAGATTTATGATTTTCAATATGGTTATTAATAGGTTTATGGTTATAAATATGGTTATCAGTAGGTCTATGGTTCTCAGTATGCCTATCAATAGCTTTATTGTTCTCAATACGATTATCAATAGGTTTATGGTTCTCAGTATGGTTATCAATAGAATTATGGTTCTGAGTATGGTTCTCAATAGGTTTATGGTTCTCACAATGGTCATCAAACGGTTTATGGCTCTCGGTTATGAGTCATAGTAATAATTACTTACATTTAAGGTTCATAATTGCGGTGCGACAATTTCGTGGCTGTCGTTTCCTACTTAATGCCAACCTTACTTACTGGCACGTGCTATGAAGGCACCGAGTTTCCAGTTCACATGCTATTATACAGATGTCCATATCGAACGCATCTGTCGCTCACGGACGCTGACGCAAACATAGCTGTTGTTATTGGCTTTGCAGGCAGCTACGTTTGGCTTCGTTGTCTGCCGTTGTCTCTTATTGCACCGTCGCCGTTGCATCGTTGCATCGTTGTCCCGCTTTCGTGTGGTGGAATTTTGCGACTCGTGTAGCTGTGATCTAAGCGGTGGAGGTGGTAGGAGAGTCGTAGTGGTATAGAGAGTTGATGGACGTAAATGGCGAGCGATGAAATGGAGGTAGGTGTCGAGGAGGAGGGAGGTACGGAGACGCAATGGCTCAATCAACAGGTGTCACGTCGGTCCATCGTCATTGGAGGTAAACAGTCGCTGAAGCTGCTGCCATCCATCGCTACTTCGGTGTCACGCCTGCGACCGAGGGGTCGCCGGCTTTAGGCTTCACAATGTTTTCTGTTTTTCTGTCTGTATTTCTCTCTTTCGATTTCTTTCTCTCTGTGTGGATTTCTTTTTCTCTGTCTGTCTGAATGTTTGTCGGTCTGTCTCTGTCTCTCTGTCTATTCATCTATCTGTCTGCTTGTTTTTTTTATCTGTCTGCCTGTCTGACTCTTTCTATACCTGCATATTTCTCTCTCTAAATATTCGTTGGGCTAGCTTTCGCTCTCTCTCTGTCTCAGTCTCTGTCTCAGTCTCTGTCTCTCTCTGCCTCTCTCTCTCTGTCTTTGTCTCTCTGTCTCTGTCTCTGTCTCTGTCTGTCTGTCTGTCTCTCTATCTCTGCTTCTCTCTCTCTGTCTTTGTCTCTCTCTCTGCCTCTCTCTGTCTCTGTCTTTGTCTCTCTGTCTCTGTCTCTGTCTTTGTCTCTCTTTCTCTCTCTGTGTGTCTCTCTCTGTTGTCTTTTTTCTGTACCTTTATCTGTGTCTGCCCATCTGCCTTTGAATAGGTCTGACGCTGTTATCACGATTTGACTTTTACAGTAATTTCGATCTTTCTTATAGTCTTTTCTTTGTTTCTATCTTTGTCTATCCCTGTATGCGTATGTGCGTTTGTACGTGTGTCTGTCTGTCTGGTTCTGGATGCCGCACATGAATATAGATTTATAGGTTGACTGACAGACTGACATGATATATTTGATTGATTGATTGATTGATTGATTGATTGATCGACTGATGGATTGATTTTGACTAGGATAAATGGAATCGATCGTCATCAATAAATCTATCGCTTTTGCCTTCATCTGTTGACGCTGATATTGATTTATTTGCACAACCCAGACACTTTGTCAACAGCGGCGTTTCCTGCTTTCGTGGATGGGTCTAATGACGCCGTATAAATTCCACTGATGCCCAGCCGTTTCCAGTTATGTCAAATCAAAATCCATATGACCGCCTTATTTCAGGAGAGAGGGGAGAGATAGAGATAGAGAGAGAGAGAGAGAGAGAGAGAGAGAGAGAGAGAGAGAGAGAGAGAGAGAGAGAGAGAGAGAGAGAGAGAGAGAGAGAGAGAGAGAGAGAGAGAGAGAGAGAGAGAGAGAGAGACAGACAGACAGACAGACAGACAGACAGACAGACAGACAGACCGACAGACCGACAGACCGACAGACAGACAGACAGAGAGGGGAGAGGGAGAGGGAGAGGGAGGGAGAGCGAGAGGAGAGAGAGCGAGAGAGGAGAGACAGACAGACAGACAGACAGACAGAGACAGAGACAGGCAGAGACAGAGACAAAGACAAAGACAGACAGACAGACAGAGTTAGAGACAGACAGAGAGTCAGTGACACAGAGCAAGAGCGACAGACAGACTCAGAGAGACGACAAGAGAGACACAGACACAACAAAGGAGACAGAGCAAGAGCGACACAGACAGGGAGATAGTGAGACAGAGGAACACAGTGACACAGAATGGGACAGAAAGACGGACAGAAAGGCTGAGATAGTCAGCAGGACTAATCTCGCTCTTTATTGGCGTTCTAGAGTGGTAGGTAAACGCAGTCGGGTGCCACTCCTGGACCCTGAGGCTCTGAACGTTGACAGCCCTAGAAGCCTCGCAGGTCCTCTGTCGTTTGAAATCATCCGGAGATTCATGGACCATAAAAACCTCAGTACCACAGTATCATGTTTAACACGATTGCGATAGTTTTATGCCACAAATAGCAATGCCTTCGCTGACTTCTATCCTGTCTGATTGCCTGTCTGATTGCCTGTCTGTCTGTCTGTCTATCTACCTATATGTCTACCTATCTGCATGTCTTTCTGTCTGCCTGTCTGTCTATCTAGCAGCTGTCTTTCTACCTGTCTGTCTGTCTATCAAACCTGTCTGTCTGTCTATCTACCTGTTTGTCTGTCTCTCTGTCTGCTTGTCTGTCTCTT